>VWZW01000659.1:1203301-1291502 GCA_013397115.1 Edolisoma coerulescens | reverse complement strand
GCCGCTGTCACCGCCTGGCCCGCCGAGCCTGGCCCCTGCCCCGCCGCCCGGCGTGGGGGGCCCGCCGCCTACGGGAGGTTCCCGCGGGAGGCAGGGCCGGGAATGTGCGGGGAGGGTAGGGAGGCGGCACGGGCGACCGGGGCGCGGGTGCCGAGCGCGGCATGGCAGTGTACACACACATAGCACAGAGCACACATAGCACACAGACACACACACGCACATAACGCGCACGCCCCGCCTCCGTGTCGGGAATTTCGGCTGCTCCCTGCAGCCTCGGGAGTTGCTCCGCCGGTGCCTGCCCCGCCGAGGCTGCCTGGCTGCTCGGCAGGATAACGCCTTCCCTGCCTTCCCTGCCAGCGCCAGGCAGCCGCCGATGGGGATGGAGCGCGGCAACTCGCGCTGCACAGGTGACAGCAGGCAACAAAGGAAGGGCAAGGAATGAGAGAATGCCAGGCTCAGTTGCTCAGTTTTTCATTCTAGTTCCTGTCAGGCTCTCGAGGTACCGTTGATAATATTCAGTCTTGTTTGATTGGATTTTTTTGTTTTGGTGGGGTTTTTATTTTTGGGGTTTTTTTTTGGGGGGGGGGTTGCCTGAAGACTGTGTATCCGATAAGAAATGAAAGGATTTTTTTTTTTACTTTAGACTCGCAAATACAATAAATATTTCGCAGAATCAATGAGGTTATAAAAGACCTCTGAGGTCGTTGCGTCCAACCTGTGACCAAACACTATCGTGTCAAGTAGACCATGGCACTAAGTGCCATGTCCTGTGTTTCCTTACACACCTCCAGGGACTTTGATTCCACCATCTCCCTGGCAGCACATTCCAATACCAGTATTATTATTTACCAATACTAATATTATTAGCTGGAGCTCCTGTGGAAATTGCCTGGACACTGTCACTGTGTTCCATGCCTTTCTTCTGTGGGCCGTGTGATATGGAAGAAAGGGAATCTTATGCCTCTGAATTATAAGGCAACTTATGGGATAAAACAAATCTTCAGTAGAGAAAAGTGAGTGAGTGGTGATGCTTATAGGAACAAAAAGCTATTGGACAGATGTGGAGTAGTCCAAATGTACTTATGTTCCAGGAAAAAATTGTCTAATCTTGGAATGCTAGGAAAGGGTGAGATCATCATGTCTATAAGAAATCATTATTATTAAAATAATTCATGTTTATTGACAAGCCATGATTTGGAGGTTGGGGGCACTTCTTTTTCTCTGATTTTGAAACAGCAAGGGTTTGGGTGTTTTTCAATATACAGGTTGATGGTAGCTTGGTTGTCCTCAAGTCTTGGTTACTGTAGGTAGGGACATGGTGAGCTACTCACAGGTGCTGTGCAGCTGCAAGGAGCCAAGCACCCTGTC
The DNA here is from genome assembly GCA_013397115.1 of Edolisoma coerulescens. Classification (NCBI taxonomy): domain Eukaryota; kingdom Metazoa; phylum Chordata; class Aves; order Passeriformes; family Campephagidae; genus Edolisoma; species Edolisoma coerulescens. Next base: position 1,290,134 of record VWZW01000659.1, on the reverse strand, counting down.
CTTTCTTTCCTTCTTCTGCTGTAATCCTTTGCTATAGTTCAGTGGGTAAAAGTCCCCAGAGCAACAGATCTCCAGCATTATCTGAGATGTCAAGGTATTTCAACTGTTCTTATTATTGGAGTTTGTGCAGGCGTTGGGTGTCTCTCGCTTTTCTTCATTCTTTAAGATGGAAATTCAGACTCCCCGCTGACCTTGTGACTTGATCAGCTGGGGACCTTAATCTCACCCTCTTTGAGTTTAGTGGGTTTCTATGCAAGCTTGAGAAACTGTCTGTTCAAATAAAATTGCAGGGTTTGAGGTACAGCAGAATATTTCTTTGGGAAGGTGATGGTGAACCCATTGACCGTCTGTCTTTTTACACCCCACCTCCCCCTTAATAGTTCTACTTTTCTGTATGTGTGATGCAAGCTAAAATGTCAAGGAGTACCAGTGTTTTTTCTTGGCACCCAGAGGACCATGGTGGCTTTTTTGTGGAGATGTCAGTTTTTCAGTGTATGGTGTGCAAGTCCCTTTTCCTATTTCCTGGCTTTTCTGTAGTAATCACTGAGTGTGGGCAGTTGACCAGAGAGCCTTTGGTTCTTTCACAAAGATGACAGCTCAATCTTCCAAATAGAAATATTTCTGCCTTTCTATTGCCATCTCTTTGTGTATTCTTCTCCCACCCAGAGGATTATTCAAAATAATTTGTGGACTCAGAATACTACAGACATTAAAGCTTAGGACAGATGTTGTGTAAGAAAGTAAGCTCCGTGCCACAAACTGAAGTCTGTTTCTTCCAACAGGCTTGCACAATAGGTGACTTTTGAGAGGAAAGGGCCTTTTAATAAGCAGGCTAAACAAGTGCTTGTATGAAGCTTCCGTGTTTGCTTGGCATTAGTTGCAGGAGGTACTGCCATGTTACCACTTAACCATAGGATTAAAAGCATACACTGAAAGTGGAATATCTATGTTTATAAATTAGTGATCACAAATCATTCTCAAAAAACAGTTTCTTTGCACCCTTGGGTGTCTGTTTAAATTGCTACGAACTCCATAAGCTGTTCTAGCTTTAACTTAACTAGGTGGAAGGCCCTGGATATCCTTTTTAGTGGAAATACGGGCAGCTAGAAATGACTGACCTAGAACTTCTTCCTCAGTATTGGGCTTACAGACAGGAAAACAAATTGTATCTGTTGAACTGATTTACCATGTTTAGGCAATCTTAGGCTGATGAAATTGCCTGGGAGACAAGTGCAGTTGGTCCTCTTTAAAATTGGAAAAAACTATTGATCACAAAATATGTAATGATTAACCTGCTACCACACTGTTAATATACACACTCAGAACAACCTACTTTTGACATTTTTTGGATCTTATCCTATGAAGTGATGGGCTGGGCATGAATGTTTGGTGTTTCTTCTTTTCCGTGTTCTTTTGCAGATGGGGTATTATAAATGTTGATTGGTCATTTAGTCTCCAAATCAAACTATTTTTTTAACTACATCATTAGACTCTACTTAGACTCTAATGACAGATGGTATGAAATAAATATTAGCACAAACTCAGTCTTGCATTTTGTGTTATTACACTGAATGATTTTATTAACAGAATAACAGAAGTCAGAGCTCTGCTAACATCTTTAGTTTTTTTTCTTGTCAGTTCATTATTATTCCAGAACCTAGAAAAGTCTTAAAAGTTCTTCTGTAAGCTTATGGAGGCAGTTGAGGACCTTTATTGACACCTTGCTTAAAGACTAAATATTAATGTAGAGACATGAAGCCCTTCAGAATGTGACTTTGCCTTGGTTTATTTTAGATTATTTCCCTGGATCTGATGAAGCATCCTTATGTCTGCTGCAACTGCTTTAGCAAACAACAAATGAATAAATGCTCCTCAGTTTCATGGCTTCTTCTCAGAGTGCTATAGGTAGTGATAATGTCACAAGAGGATTGATTTCACACTGGTTTATGTTAAGAAAAGCCATTAGCAATGTCAGAGACAGAATTATGGGCTATATTAGAGGCAAAAACTAAAAATGCACTCTGAGGAAGAAAACTTTATGTATTTTCTTCTCTGGTCCTGTCATCTGCTTTCTACCCATGAGTAGCTTGCAGGAGATAGAGAGTATTGAAACAGCTCTTTCCTTGCCTTACATCTTGCATTCGTGAGGCTGGAAAGCATCGGAGGTGGAAAGCACTTTTTGCCCCCCTCTCTGGGCTTCAGAATGTATTCAGTGCAACAAACCCCAAATAACTCTTACACATTTCCAAGCATGCTGTGGTAGATCTTAAAAAGTTCCACTGTGTACTGACAGCAGAAATGAGCTTGTGTGTGAAGACATTTTTTTATGGTTTCTCTTCTATTTCCAAGGCTTTTGTATTAGTCCTACTTAAGAGGTGTCTGGCTGTCAAACCTTTCAAGCTCTGTTGGCTAGATAACTCTTAGCTGGTTTGTGGAAATGTCTTCCTCTTGTTTGTTTCCTTGAAGATTGCGTGCAACAAACAACTGACAAACCAACTTTCTGTGGTGCTCTGCACTCTTCAGCAACCTGCTAATCTTGGTTCTTACTACTAGTTTAATAATAGAGGGGAAAATGGGCCTTTCATTAGTGTTACTCTTTTGTTTGTGGGTAGTGCTGATCTATTCATCTTTTGACTTCAAGAAGAAACAGGTGTCCTGACACCTGTCTTACCTTTTTTAAGCAAATAAAAAAAATCCTGTGTTTTGCCTTGAAAATAACTGGTTCTTTGCTTTCCAGTCCCTTCGATTCTCCAGATGACACAGTAAAACTTCAATGAAAGTTAATTGCAGTACTCACTGTAGTTTTACAGCCCTAAATAGTTATACTTGTCTGCAAACAGTATTCTGCTTGTTCTCTGTTTCCACTCCATCTGTTCCCTCACTATCTCTTTTCCCCAGAAGAAAGATTATTTCCTTAAAGGAGCTGACAGATGATTTTGTTGTTATTTTTGTGAGATTTGGTGATGGCCAAGAGATGGCAATAAAGGCTGTTGAATATTTTGCATGCCTTCACAATTTAGCCAGGACAGAAACCTCTCTTATCCATTTGGGGACCTGTGATTAAGCCAAGATTACTTTCTGTCCTTCATCTACTGCTTTAGATTCTTCTTATGAATGGTAGCACTCCAGCTACCTGCTTTACCTGTCCTGAATCCTGCTAAAGTTGAAGGACTGTGAGTAGGTGTTGGCAGTTCATCTGTTTTTAGCCTGTGAAGGGCCTTTGTGTGTTTTAAGTAATGTTCTTTTTGGCATTGCTGCAGATAAGTTGTGGGTTTTCTTGGTTTTAGGTTGATGAATTATCATTAGTTTATGAAGATTTAAATAGAAATTGCTGAGGTTCTAGTAATAATGTATGGATGTATGAAATCTCTTGTCTCGGAGATCAGTAGGTTTCCAGAGGGAAAGTAGATTCCTGTGGAGGGAGTTGAAAATTGTTTGGCAGTAGGTTTGCTTGTCTTATGTTTGTCAAAGTACTGATAGAAAGGCTTTTAAGTTTTATTTTGGTAGGCTCTGCATATGCAATTGTCTTTCTTAATTGAAAAATATTTACTTAGCTACATCTTTAAGGAATAACCAGTAGATCAAACCTGACGTTTACAACTCCACTTCTCCACGTAGTTTAAGGAGTGTATCATATTAAGCTGAACTGTGCAGGTGTTTCCTTTGAACCCATAGCCCATCCTAAAAAAGGCTCAAGAGGAAGCACCTGTGAACATACACGTTTTTAGATTTGTAGATTAAGAAGTAGGACTAATGGATTTTGCAGTAAATCTCTTTGGCTCCTAAGAGCCAGAGTTCTTGGGCTAGCATATTCTTTTATTTCCCTGCAATAGTAGAGTCAAGGATCTCCTTTATTTTGAGAGACTATTGAGAATAAAGGGCGATCCCTTCAGGCTCTCCGGAAGCTTATCTGTGTCTGATTCTAAGACGTGAGGTTGTTTTTCCATGTAAATGTTCATTTTAACACCTAGGTATCTCCCTCAGTAGGAATGTGATGTTTGCATTCTACACAATTGTCCTGATATGATTTGAGTGTGACACCCATATTCATGAGCTACACAGGTTCTTCTGGCCACCTGTGTGAGTATTTGTTGGAATAAATGCTGTCCTGACTGTGTAGCATAAGCTTCTGGAGAGTGTAGAAGACACAAACCTTGTCCTATGCTGAGCGTATCAGCAGGAGGAGAGTACTGCCCATAGACATCCTGCTGCTGAGGTAAAGAACATCTGCCTTTCTGATTCATGGGACGGAATCACAGACTGGCTGAGGTCAGAAGGCCCCTCTCGAGGTCGTTTAGTCCACCCCAGGCTCCCTGCAAGCTCAGCTAGAGCAGTGAGCTTACGGTCATGACCAGCTGAACCTGGAATTTGGCCCAATAGTGCAAGTAAAGTATTATGTTCTAATTTTAGTTAGTCTGTTGGGATACTTTGCTGAACTTATTGTTGAAGGCTTCATAAATTATAAAGCTGTCAAACTTTTTTCTCATTCAGATATGTAATAGAACTTCTTTTTCAGCTGTTGCAGTTAATGTGTTTTTCCTGACTAATTTAATGTTTAATAGTCAAAGGATGCATTCTTCTTGTACTGCCTGTGTGTGGTAGTCTTGTAAAGCTGTGGTACATTCTACCAAGTTCTTCTATACGGATTCTTAATTAAGTCATTTTAAAAAATTATTTAAATTACTAATTAGCTGGTTGCATAAGTAAGACTTCTTTGCACTTCATTTCGCCTGTTAAAAATGCAGTTTCTGATACTTCTTTTTAAAGAAAGACAAATCCATATATGTCTTCTGTATGTTGTTTGTGCTATAACTTACTGGAAAAAAGTCTCTTCCGGTGCTTGACTCTGAGTAGGCTTGTGAGTGAGAAACTGAAAGTGAAACAATCTTATTTTCTGTTGCCGAAGGAGAAATATGAAAAGGAGCTGAAGTATAATTAGCAATAAGATAATTTATTCAGAAATTATTATTTGAATATTGAGAACATCTGCAAAGGAATTTAGTCCTTTTTTTGATCCTTTGGAATTCTTTAAAGAAGAAAAACAATTATTTATTCAAGCCATTCTGTTTGTACTGATTTTTTCTGTTTCTTTCCAGTGATTCCTTGCAGAGCAGCCAGTCTGTGTAAGAACAATAATGCTGGTATCCTCCATGAAAAGACAAAGGGTTAATCTGAGAATAGAGAAATGCACTTGAGAATAATACAATACTGACAAGTGTCCTTCATATTCATCTTGAATTCTGGCACCGGTTCAGTTCCTTACTGGCCTGCATGGAGGAATGCTGTAGAAATAGTGCAAGTGGTTCAGAAGGAACGATGCTCCTTGTCACTATGTGGGAGCCACTCCTGCCACACTGAAATGGGGGTTGAAGTCCGACTTCTGAAAGGAAGATTTGTCACCATTCTGGGGAGAGGCAGTGCTTTTGTTTGTTTGTTTCTGTTTGTTGATAATGCCAGGAGATAACCAGAGATAACCCTGTTCTTAGATGTTCACTTCTTACATCTTATCACTCCCATTTTGTGGTAGGGAATATGTATACTTATGTGCATAAAGAGAAGCTTCAATTCAAGTCTCTCAGAATCAGGGAGGAGTTTCTGCTTTTAAATAATTCCTAACCGTTCTTTAATGAAAATATCATCTGGTTTATGTTATGCAAGTTCCACAAACTTTCAGCTTTTGTAATTTAAGCTGTTCAGTTTAAAATTAGGTTTTTCATAAAATGTAAGTGCTTTCAAGGCAGCACTTTTCTTGGTTATTGAGAGGAAATTATATGATTAAATAGGTAGTGGCAATGATCTGCTTTTTTTTTGCAAGATAATACTGGTTTATTGATAAAGATTCTGCCATTCCTGTGGAATCTAGAATGCCATTGTGATATCAAATGTCCCACTGTTTTATGCTTTTCTAGAAAAAGTAGCCTTTTTCCAAGCCTGTTGTGAAAGTTGTTGATTACTTAATTAATTATGGTTTTGCAAGTTCATTTCTAATATATGTATCCAGCGTACATGCTTCACTATTAAGCAAGCCCACAACCCTTCAAAAACTTCTCTGAAATAATGGAGAATTCCATAATCTTAAACTGGTAGGACTTCTGTTTTGAAAGTTTGTCCTGAATATAGACATCTGTACTATTTCTGTATAAATCAGAGAGTACTTATTGTAAAGAGAGTTGCTTGGCCCTGTGTGTTCCTTACTAAACAACTAATATTTAGGATTTCAGACTTGAGAAACTATTTCTGTTCAAAAATTTAAAAAAAGAAATCATAGTATTTGATTTTACTCTTTTGTTCTTTCTCATCCAGTGCTTTCATATTTCAACTCTCTGTTTATATCAAATCTTCTTTAGGGTTCCCTGTTGCAAAGCACCATCTTCCCCACTCATCTCTTTTTAGGGTTGTGCCATTCTGTCTGTTTAGGCCGTGATTGTCAACATTGTTTTTTCACCCTAAGTAACATTATGTAAACAGATTAATTCCTAAGTCTTCTTTTTTTAAGTCAGGAAGGAGTTCAGCATCCTAGAAGGGAGTTGTACAAGAGTCAGCTGGGAAAAGAATTCATTTCCTCCCTCCTTCTTTTGCTTTCTACCTTTTCTCAGCGCCTTACAGGGCTTTGGTGGCAGTCTCTTGGTGTCTTCTTTTGGGTGGGTCTTGATGCAGATGGATTTACCCAGGTTTAGGGTCCATGAATCTAAATAATTATTTGAGAGTGTCCCATCCTTTGAAAATTACCTTTTTGGATACTTGATCTTCAGTACTCAGTATACTGCTGTGAGATGTTAAAGTAGACCCTACCACACTCATTTTCTTTAGTTCTTCCCTTTTCAGTTATCCATGTGGAAGAACTTTAAAGGTCATTTATAGGTACCTGGGATCCTTCTTCTTTTCCTCTATCATGCTCTGCTAGTAATTTTTAAGTCTTACATGCCAAGCAATATTCGATTGGTTGACATAGCACCTGCAAGGATATTTTGACAAAATGTTAGTTTTTATGCTTTTTTTGCAGTGCCTTGGAAAGACATAAACAGTAATTAATTCCATATGAGTTTAGAAGTGTGATACCAACAAACTGCTTGGATTTTTGTTTTTTCATAATCTTGATGTGTGGAGTGACATTTGCAGTGGGAGGATCTCAGAATCTGTTTGAGACTGGAAACTTCAGAGAAAGTAAAGGAAGGAAATGGGAGGAGTGTGTTCCAAAAGAAGTGAAACAAGTGCTTCTCGTCTGTATTTGCATGACTTCTTGTTGTGTTCTACAGGGTGGCTAATCTTTACCTTCTGCTGTGCCAGAAATGCTCTCTGCCCTATATTAGAGCAGCACTGCTCATTTGCCCTGCTGCACACAGCAGAAATGCATCATGAGTTGATGGGTTTTTGGTTGATATTCCACTTTAAATGGTTAATTGTATGAATCTCTGGGGTTAATGCATTTGTACGGTCTAGGTTACTGCTCCAAGAAGAGTCCTGTGGCAGAAGCTGGAATGAGTTCTCTGAATTAGGAGAAGGTTACGGGAAAAGGGGTCCCATGTTGAAGGAAGTTGAACACTGACCCTGAAGGTTACCTATTTTCAGTCTGTTTTGGAATTTGTGTGAGATACAGGCTTTTTATAAGCACATGCTAAGTGTTTTCCTCACATGGGGATATCTGCTTTAAGACTTTTACCTTTTTCCTTTGGCAGTGGTAGGAAAGAGTGGCTGCTTGCAGAAGTTGAAAATGAAGTCAATAGTAGCTATAGTCTAACCAAGTATAAACTACTATCTAATGCAAAATAATCTGAAAAATAAAGTCTTTGGTGTTACAGGTGTGGCAAATTGGTCCAACTCCTCACTTCATTATTTCTGTCAACTTAAGTTGCCATCTGTAAAATGAAGGAAATAAGGCATTTTCATCTTCCAGCAATATTGTGAAAATGAATTAATATTTGTGAAGGGAGAGGGAGCATTCCCAGTTTTGATTTATGAATAGTAGTTTCCTTGGAGTTGTCCAGGATAAGTGCTGCTTTCTATTTAGGATGTTGTTGGATTTTTTTAAAGAAAAAGGTATTGTAGACATTTTCTTCTCTTTAAGAAGGTAGAAATCAAGACAAGCTGAAATAGCAGGAATCATGTGAAGAATGAGAAGCAGATTATCTTTCTCTAGAAGCACTTGCTGCAGCTATTTGTGGTCGTTGGTTCCTCAGAACTCCCCCAGGTTGTCAGCATGTTGGTTTCATTCTGACAGGTAGATTTGGAATTTTAGTTAAGAATTTGTGAGGCAGGAGATGTCCAACTTACTCCAGTAAGAGTTTCAGTCCTTACTTGGTTGACAATATAATGCAGTTGCAAGAAAACCTCTGGGAAGAGGTGCAGGTCTGTTTCTAATGGCAAGCAGTGACATGAAAGAGGAGTCTCTTGCTCAGATACAGCTGTTACTGAAGCGTGATCTCTCTGATGAACCGTGTGTATGAACCCATAGTACCTTTAAATTTCATGTCAGTCCATGTAACACATCTCATTGTACTTTCTGTTATTTCTTTTTCTGTGTTTTCCTGCTCAAGCAACAAACTCAACCTGGTCTGTGTAAAGTATGACTAAAGCTGAAAATGTCTGACCGAGAGACTTAAATGGACCTCTAAATGTCTCTTCACCTCAACTATTCTTTAATTCTATGTACAATGAAGTTCTTGTAATCTCTGATAAGCATGCGTTTAGTTAAAAAAAAAAGAGGAGAAAAACCTTACTAAAGGTTAATTAGAAAACTATAGTTTTTATAGATTCAGTCACATTCTTTAGGAGAGAATATTTGTTATAAAGAAGTTGACAAGTCTAGGTGCTACTACTACCACAGAAATCAATTGAAGAGTGTTTTGAAATCTGTGGAACTTGACACCAAGCACAGGTAAACTCAGGCTCTTAAAATAGGGATTATGGGTAGGAGCCCAAGGTCCTATATAGGCAAGTGCAACAAAACCTCTGCAAAGGTTGTGTTTGTTTTCTGCATAAGAAAGAGTTGTATGTCCTCTCATTTTTTTTTCTCTTCCTAGTAGAAATTCTTAGACTATGAGATATATTCCTTATTTTGGTAGGAAGTAGTGGTGAGTTCCAGCTGAAGTATTGGAAAATCTTTCTTGCTGCCTGAGTGTTGGCTGGTTTTTTAGGGACTTCGTCCTATCCCTGTGTAGAGTAGTCTGGCATGCGATGAGTAGGTACTTCAGAGTATATTAAAAGCTGTTCTGGAGATTGTGAGTAGTCACTGCCCATGCCCATTTTACTGTTACACCATTTTATAAAGGACACCTTTATAAAATGGAGTTCAAATAAATAGTTTATTTTGCTTATTGCAGAAAGATTTGTACAATTCTTATATGTTTGGATCTCAGGTATCCGAACATTTCAAATTAAAATGTAGGAATGCTCTCTGATAGGACAATGAGTCGGTTCCATCTATTAGCTAGTATCTGAGGAGTCTCCAAAATAGAGATATCCACTTTATCTCATTACACATGTTTCTGAAATGTATATTTGTTAGGCTGATGTTTCATTTTCTTTGACTTTTTGGTATATCCTCTAAAATCTGGTAGGAAAAACTGCTGCAGGGGAGAGGTAAGGCACTGTTTCTGAGATTGCACAATAAGTATAGCAAAGGAGTAGAACTAATCCCAGCATTGCATGTTCTAGCCACCAAGTTGTCTCAAGTATTGTGCAAATCTTAAAGAAAAATTGTAATAAAAAAGAATTTCTCACTTCTGAACGAAGAATGTTTTGTCATATTTTTATTGTCAAATGCTGTAAAATCTGCCGAATTTGTGACTCATGTCCGTGCTGGGTACTGCATTTGCACTTAATACAGCAACAGACTGTTGCCTTAGGCACATTAGTTTGAGACTGTGTTGGAGCTTAGTTCTTTCATCATAACCCTGACACTGGAATGTGCATGCACTGAACCGTCGCAATTGTGTGAAAAGACCTTGTGAATATTTTCCAAATAAAAATGTTCTTGTCACCTTTCATCTGCAAAAGCCACTGCGTGTCTCGTTCAGGCAGTGTTCTCTCTAACATACTAAATTGCTCTGCTACCTAAAGCCAGTAGTGGTTAGTAATTTATTTGCTGGTTACTGCCAGAGAACTGAATTGTGAGTACAATGAGACACCATGGAGTGCAGGGCAAAAAGGGCCTGGTAAATTGTTCTGTTCGTTGTATTTGAAGGTATTATAATGTATACGACACAGGAAGTGGTGATGGTAAAAATACAGTCTCAAATAGTGCAGTGTACACAAATAGCCTTTTATTTAATCTTTTCTTAAGCAGAATGTGTTTTCCTTTGAGCTTGTAAAGGATAACGTGGTTCTAGCCTGCAGCAGGAGGCAGGCTTGCCAGTAGGGATGTACTGCAGTGTATATTTAGTCCATTATAGCTGCATATGTCTAATGTGTTATCAGCTTTTTGGAAAAAATGTTTTACTCTTTAGATTTCATACCTATTCAACTTTGACTTTAGCACCCAGGGAGTTAAAAATGTTCCATAATCCTGCTTAGCAGTGACATGTGTGCTGAGCTACAGCAGCACCCTCAGTTGCTAAATGATTGAGAGGAAGTCTCTTTTAGGGGGATCCATGTAACACTGCTTTCATAGGACTTACACAAGAAACCTAAAATTATTTTAAAGGCTCAGATAAAGCCTTTAATAATCTTTTCAGTGTCTTCATTGTAAAGATCAAATAAATTGTGCTAATGATTACAGAATAGTTGTGTTGATACAGTTCTCTGCAATGAAGACCTTGGTACAAATATTTTTGTGGCTGCGGTCACTCTGAAATTTTGACCTTTCAGAACAGTGTTTTGTATAATGTTCTGATGAGATTTTTAAGTGCTTGCTCTTGGCAGTGTCCCATCCTTTGCCATCATTTTGACATTTTCACGAGACGTCAGCAGTGTTTGAGGCTTCATTTCTGCAAGTATGGCTGTCCAAGGAGGTAGTGGAAAACAGACCACAGGGATAAGCTCGTCATTCTCCATTTAAACGAAAAGGATGTGGAATGCTTGTGCTTTTTTACAAGGCCATAGGAATGGCAAGACTAAAGACTTCTGGTTTGTGTTCTGCAACACAAAGAAAAAGTATTCTGGGGAAAAAATATTTGTGTGTTGATCGTGGAGTCCCCTGTGCTTTCCTCCCAGACACAATCCCTTCTTAGCCTTGTCCTCTCAAGTCTCTCTCTCTGCTGCCTCCTTCTCCCAGTCACATTTTGTCATTTGGCTAATCTGAAGCTTTAGGCATATTTCTGTGTGGGAAATACCAGGTTAGAATACAGACAGTTATTCTTTTTGTAGACGTGATGTTTAAGTTGCCAACCCAGAAAGGCCCAGCCCTGTACTACTGGATTTCACTGCCCTCCTACTGTGTGTTGTAACCTGAATGGTCTCTTTCCCCACAGTACCAAATTGCTGGTCTTGTGCTTCTTAGCACACCCCTAGCCTCTAACCAAAATATCCTGAATAATCTCTTGTTATGTCTCAAGCCCTTTTTTATTACTGGACACTGTAGGTGAAAAGGTGGATGCTAATCTGATAACATGTTCATTTACCAGGAGCCATTTCATTGTATAGCAGTTGGCTCTGGTTGAGTAACTCTGTGTAGAAGCACCGAGTTCCATAAGAAGAAAATAATTGGCAATGCTGTTACATCTCCCATCACACGTTTCATTTAGCATTAATAATTAGTTAACCTCTCTTTTGGAAAGAAATCACTTCTCTGAGTTGTTTGCTGAAGGATGCTTTTGTTGTGAAATAAAATACTGAAGTCGTTTGCACTTTCCTGATAAGAAGAAAAAAGAACACAGAGTGTTAAACTTAGTTAAATGAACATCTTTTTGCTAAAACTCTGCTTCTTACAGGATTTAAAAATACCAGTTTTCTGTAGCTTTTTGGTCCTTTGTACTATACCCATTCCCTTTCTCTCAGTGTGTTAACCTCATCTGTCTTTGACACACTCCCACCAGAATGCAGATAACATTTGGTATGGCTAGGCGTGAGCTACCTACATACTTCTTAATTAGCCAGTGTGTACATACGGGTTGGCCAGCTGGCTTTCTCTGAACAGAATATGTAATGTTGGCTTTTGCCTGCCTTTCCCTCACTTCAGCTGTTCTTAGACATCTCTCTTATACNTTTTTTTTTTTTTCCTTTTGTGGACTCTTAATAGCTTTGAGATCTAGATCATACCAGTCATTTCAAAATAAACTTGGAAGAGACAAATTTCTGGGCATGGGAAGGAGGAGATTTCTAAGAGAAAATCAGGTCGGTGTTAGTTTAAATCAGTAACTATCCTCTCTTCTCACTGTCGTTTAGTTTGCTATATGTAGTGTTTTCAGAGCTTGATTCCCCCTGTTTTAAGCTGAGAGATGTGTTTAGGAATTTGCTAAATGTGCTCCAACCTTTAATGTGCATTTAGTACGTGGAACTGAACTAGAAGTAGTCCAGAGCAAATCTGCTAAATGTGACTAGTGTAAATTTGGGATTTTTGTTACCAGATGTTCTACTCTACAGATCCACTCTTGATAGTTCTTTACTTCTTGATAATGTAGATGTAGCCGTAGTTGTCATTTTCAATAGTTTAATTTTATTAAAACATTCTGAAGCATTCCTGTCAACTATTTATAGCAGAAATTTGGTATAGTTAATTCACTGTTTCCGAGTCTGGAGTAAATCCTTATTGAAAGAGAGGGATATTTATACTTTTCTTTTTTTGTTGTTGTTGTTTTTCTTCTCTGCAGATGAAATAAGATACGAGAAATACAGGAAAGCAGAGGTAGTTGAGAAGATAGCTTTACTCTAAATCCCCTGCTTTTTTAATGCAAATGCTTTCTAGAGCATGAGGGTAGATGCAGTATCTTGGAAATTAACTCATCAGCTACTGATATTCTCATAGAAGTTTAATCTTGTGCCCCCTTGATTTGATGTAGTGCTAGCAGTCAGCTAACCTTCAAGATCAGCTGTACAACAGGCTTATCAAAGAAAACCTTCCCAAAGCATCCTGTAACGTTTTGCTGTAGGTTTCACGGGGAAGACACATGCAGGAGTAAGGAGGTAAGCATACACTCTGAACCAGAAAGGAAACAAGTAGTTCTCTGAACTACTGATGAACTAATGATGCTTAATTTCTTAGCAGTTTATGTCTTGTGGTTGATTGGTAATGTGCAGTTCTCAACTGAAACTTCCCCTCCCATAACTAAGGGGAAAAAAAGGAAAGTGGTTTATAAAGGCCATCTCATGTGGAGTCTTCTTACAGAAAGTTTGTCATGAAGTTCATATTGAAACCTTCCCTTGTGAAAAACAGTGGTAGATAATTATTGTTATTATCCACTGGCCACCATTTCCCATACATTTGTGAGTGCTTAATGTATTTGAAAATTTCTGCTCCTGTCAAATTTAAAGAAAGTCCATCTACAGGCTTGCAAGTCATTAGTGAATCATACATATTCATCTGACACAAACACATGGGCCTTAATTTCTCAGAAGACCAGGCTGAAAGGTGTAAAGGGATTGAATGACAGTGGTGGCAGCACTGTTGTAGTACTACATGAATGCTCTGGTTTTTTACATAGGTAAAGACAAGCTTTTTCATCAGTGCTAGATGTAAGCTTATACAAATTAATACAGTAACTTGTTGGCATTAGAGATTTATTATATCACTAATTTTCTGTAGCTAATTATATCAGAAATTCTGGTGGTTGGTGAGATTTTTTTGGGGGGTTGGTTCTTATGTCCAGGGTTTTTTTATATGAAATAATCCTAGCTTTTTATGTCACTGCCCGTAGATCTGTCTAAATGCTTACCTTTGTTACTTCAAGGAGAAAATAGAATTTTTACTTCCTTAGTTGAAAAATGACTGAGAGAAGAGTTCAACAGCATCTCCAGTAGTATGACTGATGATTGATAATGAATGTGCAGGAAAGATGTCCAAACAAAAAATAAGAATATCTGATTTTGTTACATACAGATAAGTTTCTTTAATAGGAAAGGTTCTGTTTTATTGAAAAGCTTGAAATCAGTTTGTTATAGAGAAAGCACAGTTGTGCCTGTGTGTCAGAGGAAAAGTGATGGCACTGCTTGTTGTGACGGAGGAGAATAATTTGGATGTAAAGAGTGTAACTTTTAATTTAGGATTCTAGTGATTTAAAACGTGCCATCAAGATTGCCTAATAAACCAGTAATTGCATTAAGAAATGGCTCTGGGGAAAACTCAAAGCAGACAGATCTAGGTTTCCCTGGAAGACCCTGTTAATGTTGTACATTTTCACTATGAATGCAAATGTTAGTGTTTAGAACTTTAGTCAAAATGGTACTGAACTCCAGAATAACGGTAATAAAAGTTAAAATGTCAATAAAAACACTTGGCAGAAAATTGTATGGTTATATAGACTACGTAATCACAGGTTGAATAGTTTGCCTAATTTCTGGGCCATAGTGATATTTTAATAATTTTTAAAAATCTACCTTTTATGAAAAGTATTTTTTCTCAAATATTTGAAGCATTTATGTCTGCTTTAAATTCTGCACAGTGATTGTGCAATAGCAATCTGGTACTTGAAACACTTTATGGAAATACTGCTGTTTGTTAGTCTTACTGCGTGGCGGTTCTGCTTTTATAATCCAGTATGTGCCGCTCAGTTTTAGTGAACTTCCAAAGCAGGGGGTTTTTTTTCCAAAACATATTTGGCTTGGGTCAAGAATTTAATTAATTCACATTTACGTTTGATCACAGAATCACAGAATTGGTCAGGTTGGACTCACCACAGTGAGTCATCTGTTCCAGCCTCCCTGTTCAAGCAGGGCCATCCCAGAGCATGTGGCAAAGGATTGTGTCCAGAGGGTTTTTGAATTTATCTCCAGTGAGGGAGACTCCACAGCCTCTCTGGGTGATCCGTCCCAGTGCTCAGTCACCTGCACAGTAAAGAAGTTCTTCTCATGTTCAGGTGGAGCTTCCTGTGCATCTGCTTCTGCCTGTTGATCATTTGCTAAAGAAGACAGAAATATCTTATGCTTTCTGTTTTCATTTACTTCTATTTGTATATTGAGCTAACTGTATTACTAAAAATACCTTTAATTGAAATCTGTTTTGAAAGTGTTTGCATAATCCTCTTGCCCCTGTACAATACTTGAGGTTGGGGTTTTTTTGTTCTATCATTTTAAAAAAGAAACTGTTGCTGTCCAGGTAAGACATGCAGGGAGGCCAGGCCTTTTGTGAAGGGCGACTTGTTCAGTTCATGTGGTTTAGCCCCTGCTGGCGAGGCAAATGAGATCAAGGGAGCCAAGCCTAAGCTAATAAATTTTACTAAGCTCATGAAGTTTGGCTTCTTGCTGTCATACACCAGGGAATGGCATATGAAACCAGGAAAGGAAGAGAAGCAAAGCAGGAATGAAGGTAGTTTCAGGGAGCTAGGTAGCAGAAAAAAAAGGAAGGAAGGGAGACAGCAGCATATGCAATGACAAATATTTTGATTAAAATAATAAAGCTTTCACCCACTAATCTTTTTTATAGTTGTAATCATGATATATACAATGGGAATTGTTACAAATGAAACTTACGGAGAGGATTTGAGAGGCTAAATGAGCAAAAGCAGATTTATGACTTGTCGCTTTTTAAACCCATGGAAACAGGTATTTGCTACTATGGTAATACACTATGTTTGGTCTAATCAGCACAGTAGTATTCTGTGAAGATAGTAACTTGTTGCTTCTTTTAGGATTAAGGAAAGTTTTTGTAAATTACAGGAAACTCAATGTAGTGTTTCTTTCTCTCCTTTGAACCAATAACCATTTTTTGTTCCTGCAGCTGTTATAAAAGCAAGGAAAAGGCTGATAACCATGTGCTTTGATGTTCATTAAAATTGAACAATTACTCTCTGTATCAGTAGGGCTGCATAAATCCAGTTAACACTCTGTAAATGAAGGGAGTAAACTAATGTTTCTTTTGTCTTAGGTAGGAATAGAACAGTAGGAATTTCACAATATTGTATCTTGTATCGTAGTGGAGGCAAGATTCAGGTTATTGAATGTGAGATTGTTTCTAATTAATCTCTTCCTGTTTTTCATAAGCTTGTGGTTAGTGTTAAAAAAACCTCAACAAACAAAAAAAAACTTCCTCAGGTGTAGGGGAAAGGGAGGAAAAGAGCAGACCTTAGTGCAACATTTCCTACTTCTTTGACTTGAGGATTGAGCATTTTGAACCTTTCTTCCCCTCCTATTCTGGAAGATTAAGAAAGTAGCATGTTACATTGTTGTATACAACAGTATTAATCTTAAACAAATATTCAAATACTCCATAGTTTAAGTCTTGTGGGGGATGGATGGGTGGGCAGGATGTAGAAATTTGTTTGAATATCAGTGTCTCGTGTGTCAGGTGTAGTGTGCAAAACAGTTTTCTCAAAGTCATCTGCACCAGTTTTGTTGTCAGTTCACTGTGTCAAACCAAAATAGTGGCCATGTTCTTAAAACAGCGACAAATTCTCTGTGTGATGATCCCAAAATCTTAATGGTGAAGCTACAATAGGAGTGTTGCACCTGAAATGATGACTTGCTCAGGCATAAAATTACTACACCTCAGTAAGATTGTGATCACATAAATACTTGTAACAAAATACATCAACTCAAAAAGACCCATTAAAAAGTCACCAGCTTTAAAGTACTGTCAAATGCAGTTTTACCTTTCGTGTGACCTTTCCTCTCAGGCATTCTTACAAAAAGGGTGGCTCTTCCTTCTGTGGAAGAGGCAAGTCGGACCTCTTCCATTATGTGAATCTGTAATGACGCTTGTTTGGTGTACTGTGGAGATGAAACACTGCAGAGCTCTTGAAGCTTTATATAGGTACTTATCTGTCTCTAGTGGTGACTTATGTCTATCATTTGATAGACAGTGGAAATTAAGGTTTCTAGTTCCAGGTCTAAGCTTTAGAAGATTTTTCTTCCAACAGGCATCTCTTGATCCAACAGAAAGGATAATAAACCGCAAGACTTGACTTTCTTTTCATACTACTTTGAATATACAATATTTCAGTTTCCCAGGCTAGAAAGCCTAATTTCTCTTCCCAATTTCTCTTCTTGTTGCTAGAAATCTTGTGCATCTTTCCAAGCCTTAGTACATTTAGCATGAATTGAGATACTGAGCCTGTGAACCTATTAAAATAGCCAAAAATGGTAAGTCTTCCAAGAAGGTAAGCTAGAGGGATGAGGCAGTTCAGCAGCTGACTTGGTGCTTTTTTTCATGTCCCCATCAACAGCCATGTTAGATCTTTTGGGGTTTTGCCCCAAGGTTTGAGCTGCATATGAGGAGGATGCTTGAAGCCAGGTGTCATTATTAGTCATCTTTTTTGGGGTACTGTTCGGCTCTGCTACCATCTGCAGTAACTTTTGTCCTGAAATGACACTGCAGTGTGTATATTTATGTAATGTTGTTTGTTTTTCAGACACAGGATGAACCCACTGATACAAGATACAGCTAGCTAAACAGCTATAAAATGCCCAAATTTGGGTCTACAAAAACAGTTAAAGTTGAAAATTCTGACAGCAATAGCACCATGGTGGAAAAAACAACTGCAAGAAAGGTAACAAAATTATATTAATGCCCATTTAATTTCAGTAAAATGAAGCATATTTCATTGTTTTTGTTGCTGTAATGGGAAGAAATAAATATGAATCTGTGTTCTGATGTTTTCAGTATTGAAAAAAAATTACACATTTTTACAGTGCTTTAACTGTAAGTTAAACTGTGGGACAGAATTTGACTTTTATTGTAACTTGCAAGTTAATTTAAAAGGAAGCTGGATGCTTTGGTTTTATTTGATGTAAGTTAGTGTATAGCCTCCGTATCTTAGCTAATATGAAGTCTTCATATACTCACAAGAAGAATGATCCGTATTTTATTTTGTTTCACAGTGTATTACTCTCTGTAACAAACACACAAAACATTTGAGAAGGTGTGACAGAGCACAGACCAAAGAAAAACACCAGTTTCTTATATGCCCTCTGTGAGGGAGGACTTAAAAGCCAAATGCTGCTCAAAGCTTGAGAGTAGCTCCTGTACAACGGAGTCCCATTTAAAAATTGTACAATCCACTTTTGAGTGTTGGAGAATGAAGGAATAGGGGAAATCCAGTCATGCTGAAGAGTGGTTTGTTGTTTATAAATGTGAAGTGTCCCATAATTTTTAGAGTTCTGGAGCCAAGTTGCAAATCACCCAGTTCTCCAATTTGTCTGGCTAGTACACTTGTACAATAGACCATGGGTTTATCTGTACTACTAATGAATAACAGAAGCTGGAATAATACTCTGCATTGAGAATGATGAGTTACATGTATATTGCCCTAAGGAGAGAGAATCTGTTTGTTTCCCAACAATCTTTAGAACTGTCTTCTCTAGGAAAGGATTGTGTGTGTGTGTGATCAGACTTACTCTTTTGTTGAAATCTGTGTTCTCTGCAAGACCATTTGATGAATGGATGTAAGACAGGAAGAGGTTAAAAAATCGGAAAAGATTAAAAGATTCAGCATCTACTTGTAACTTTTTGTCTTCCAAAAACGTTAATAGAAACCTGTAGACCTTTTAGTCTCTTTCCAGTTTGTTTCATTGGTCCCAGTGAAGTGAGGCAAAGGTAATTCTTTCTGCTCACTCTGATGAACTACTTAGATAAGAAGAAGAAGATAACAGAGTAACATGGGGAAAGGAAATTGTAGTAGTAAAGGGATGAAATAATGTTTGGTTTGGTTTCTCTTTCTTTTTATTCTGGTCCTTGTTTGGGATATGGTCAATTGAAGTGTCATTTAGTAATTTTGGGAAAGAGGAGGGAATGGAAGTTTGACCAAGGCTATGAAAATGGAATCCCAGTGATGGACTGATTAAGTTCATACCAAAAAGTAAACTGATAAACTGCTTGCACTGTTTTATCCAGTGTTGCTCACTGTCCACCCTGGTACAGTGTACAGTTTGAGATTAGAATAGTGTAGGGTGTGGTTTAGAATTGTATGATATAAAGTGTGTAATACTGAAAATATGAGATCCTAAATAAAAATGGAGAATTATTATTATGAATGAAGAGTATAAGTGTTTCAGTTAATAATCCTGTATTCCGGTTTTTAGCATAATAAATACAGTTGTCATATTTTGAGAAGAACTGAATGCATGGTTATGTTTAATAGTCACTTACACTGTCACATACTTGTTCTCTAACGCACAGACAATTATCAGAAGTGTTCAGCTGGCCTTTGACTAATCTGCGCTCTTTAGAGTGTATTAGAAAAAATAGAGAAAATATTGCCAAAATGCCATGATTTAGATTCAGCCAAGAAAATTATTTAGAATTTGGCAGGCGATAGGCTAAGAGTTAAGTGTGGATTTGAACAGCACAAAGTCATGAAGGCAAATCTGTACGATATACACAAACAAAGAACTCTGAAGTAAAGATTGACCAGGCCAAATCAACAGTGATAATTTTAATGAAATATCTTTAAAAGGTAGTGGAAATTTCTGTAAAGCAAATAAAGATTTTTCTCAATGCATAAACATATGCAACCATGGATTTAAAAGTAATAGTTTTTAAAGCATTAGAAGTTATTACAAAAAATGTTAGGGATTCATTAGCTAGTGTAATTGATGTAAGGAAATACTAAGGCCCGGTGTGAAATAATGTTCATACAAAACTGTGCCTCTTGCAAGTGAACAGTAATGCTAAAGGATACCACACCATAAAAAAATCCTCATTCTTCTCAAAATAAAAACTTTAATGGCCTAAATGGTAAGACTATTCCAGTCGTTAACATAAGATAAAAGAAAAAAAACACTTGCAGGGTTTGATTTCCCTTTCATAGTTCTTACACTGTTTAGCTAATCCTGGTTGTGTACTCTTAGCTGTTGACAGAAAAATGTAGTGAAGTTACTGTTGTTACTATTAGACATAATCTTTTGCATTTGTCCAGAAATTAATGCTTATTATACAACCCTAAGAACCAGTGAATAGCTATGTAAATCAGCTATGTGTTCAGGTCTTCTGAGAACTCAAAAAAACCATTAGAAATAACATTCCTGTTAATAAGCTGAGTTTATATCATGTACGCTTTAGGGTACCTGTATTTTTATTTCAGTTGCTCATCTGGCAAGCATAAAAATACAGTATGAGTGTGTACAGCAGCTAGACCATCTAATGTTTGCATAAGATATTTTATAAACATATGAACATAATGAAATTTTATTTTATCTGAATTTATATAGTTCATATGGCCAAACTCAGG
This sequence comes from Edolisoma coerulescens, assembly GCA_013397115.1. NCBI lineage: Eukaryota > Metazoa > Chordata > Aves > Passeriformes > Campephagidae > Edolisoma > Edolisoma coerulescens. The sequence continues at coordinate 1,269,879 of VWZW01000659.1, read as the reverse complement.
AAGTAAACAATGGATATGTCATCCAAAGGAGAAACACATTTGGAGTTCGTAAGAATTAATTCTCTCCTTGGAAGACTCCAACAATAGTGCCCAAAACCATTTAATACCATACAGAACACGCTTCAGTATGTAATTATGTTTGATAGGCAGAAAAAGAATGCTTGTTCTCCCAGGGCTTAGTACATCTGCTAGATTATATGGCTCTCTGTTGTCTCCTTTTGTGTCTTGTCATTGATTGTAGCAGTACCAGACAATAGAGCTGGAATGGGATATCAAGAAATTGTCCAGACTGCTGTTTGTTAGCCTTCTGAGGCAGTTCCTGTTGAACAGATCAAAAATGTGTTCCTCATCACAGCACACTAGTATGGTTTTGTTGACAGAGGAAATTTTTCCTTGTTACTACATCCTCCAGTGAGGCATGCATTAAACGTTGAGACGTGCAGATCCAGTTCATCCGTTTGCCCCAAAGTAGAATAAGCTGTACTCAGTTCCTGACAGATGTTTGCCAGACCTTTTCTTTAAAGGCTTGCCTGATGGAAATTCCTGTCTCCTTGGGCAGTTTATTCTGATACTTAATTATGCTGACTGGCATAGAGTGAGATGCTTAGTAGAAGGATAAATAACCTTTGCTAGTCTCCTGTTGCAGTCTAAAGCCATTAAATGTTCTCTAACTGTAGTGGACATGGAAAGTATGTAATGCTTTTCACTTTGCAGTAGCAGTTTAATTTTCTGAACATCAACATGTCTTCAGTGTTTTATCCGATTAGCAGTTTTCACTTTAGATTAATTAACCTCTTTGGAAAGTCCACAGGACTTACTGGTTATTTTATAAAAAATGTCAACTTCATTTTAGGTTGCTTCCATGGATCACATTAAGGTAGTGCACAGACGTATTGATGCTGAGTTTTGAACCTTGCTTTGGACCCTGAAAAAGAGATGTCCATGCTGCTGCAGTGACCAGGAACAATTGGAACAGTGAATGCCCACTCTTTAAAATGAAATGCCTGGTCTAACCTGCAGGGTTTCTACTTCCTATTGCCTTCCTTTACTTGAAGTTGAATCCAGGATGCCATTATGAGTTTTCCATCTTTTAACACAGCATTTTGTGATTGTACAGTTAATTATTTTTATCAGTTTGTAGAACCTTGGTTTTTATCCTACATTTTCCTATTTTGTTTTGTATTAAGACTACTTTTCAGAACAGTCAGTCATTTTACATCCCCTTGCCCGGGCTCTTTGCTTCTCCGTCTCTCTCAGTTGTGATGATGTCTGCATATCTGATTGTATCTCTATTTCAGCATTGTCACTGAAAATAATAAATAGCGTCAATTTTGTACAGAATTCTCAAACACCCTGTTCATTGCATCTTTTGGATTGGAAAGTCCACCATTGAATGCTGAATACTTATTTCCGCTAAGGAAATAAGTAGCTAAGGAACAAAATGGTGTCTTTTTTTTTTTTCTGTTTCTGTGTATTCTATGTATAGCCTTTTTTTAAAATTTTCAATGTGTTTTTATTTATCTTGAAAGTATGCATTTTGAGCTGCCTCTCCTCCTAATTAGATCATCACAAAATTAATTTTCAGTCATTATGCAAAAACTAGTGCATCAGTCATAATATTTAACATAATACATATAAGCAGTTTAAGAATAAATGTGAAGCTATCGAATTACTTAAGCAGCTTGTGCCTCTTTGGGAGCACCTACAAATGTATTTTACCTGATGAGTGTCCCCAAAAAAGGGATTCTTTTTAAAGATTACCAACAGCAAAAAGATGTGGGTTTGTTGGGTTTTTTCGTACGGAACAAGTTAAAACGAATGTTTCCTGCTTAGGAATTTTAAATTATTTTTAGGTCATCCTTTCTATTGCACAGTACCTAACATAAGATAGTATTCTAGAGAAAGCAATAAAATTTTAATGCTACTTTATCATATTGTGGGAAATTTACATACATTGATATGGGGAATAATTGGATTGTTTGGAACAAGCGATGAGAAAGCTCTTGGTGAGATTGGGGTCAAGTGGGAAACTTGTGTGTGTAGTGGAAGAGATCAGAAATGGCTTAATGGAGTTTGGATCTGCTTTTATCAACCTACAGATGCAGTTGCAAATGATGACTTGTGTTAGATGAGTTAGTTTCTTTCATAAGTAATACCACAGGCACTGTATGTCCCAAGGGCCCAGGGGAATCTTAAGGGGTTTAGGTTTTTAGATTTTCTTATTCTAGCATGTAAAAAAGAAAGGGGGGGAGTGGGGATTGTTTCCTTTGGGGTTTTGAAGGAGGGTTGGCTTTGGTTTTGGTGTATGGGTTTTTATTCCACATTTTGTTTTGGGATTTTGGTTTTTTGGGTTTCTAAACTTGGAGTGAAGAAGATAGGTGTTCTTTGGGGGCAGCAACCTTTATACCTCAGGAATTCTGTTCACACAGACTAATGGCTGCTTTGTCATTTTCCTGGCACATTTGTCTTCTGAAGGTTGTAGAGTTTGCAGGTTCTTTTTATAATCACTTCTTCTTACCTGAGTTTTTTTTTTTTTAAAAAAAAGGAAAGGTGCCTTTGAGAACAGTATCTTTACTTGAAGTTATTTTCTAGTTTTCCTCCAATCAGAATAAATCTTCAGAAGTACCAAGGACCAGCCTTTTGATTTTCAGTGATTGGCCAGGCAGTGTATGTTCTTCTTCTGTCTTTAGGAGATTAATCTATTAGTGATTTCATCTGATCATGTGTTAAGAATGATACAAAGCTGTGGAGTTGTGATAGCTGACATAGGTGGATAATGTGTTTCTGCAGCATGTAATGAACAGAGAACATGGTGTCTCTGCATTGCATCTCGATTGGTAGACTAAAATGTTGGGGTTTGCAGCGGGTTCTCTCAAGCAGTCTTTACACTAACCTGGTATTTTTTACATTCTTTCCTCCTGTATTAGTGAAGTAATCAAATATAAGTTAATATTGGGCCTGTTTAGGTTTTTCTCTGTTTATTGGAAATATGGTTTAAAAGCCAAAAATCGCTAGATTTATACAACTCAAAAATCCAAATAGCTTGTACCTGTTTTTTCTAAATTTGGTATGAATTTAAAAGGCTTCTTCTCAGATTTTCTAAAATGAAACATTACACTATTATTGTTGAAATAGAAAGGGAATTCTGTATGGATGGATTACAGGGTGAGAGTGGAGGCAGGGGAGAGTAATTAGAGGCGGTTTTGGGGTTTACAGTTCACAGTCTGAATTGCAGTGTGGGCTTTTAATGTGCTTTTAGTGGGATTATTATGTTATGGTCAGGGGAGGAAATTGGGGTGGTCATCAAGACTTGGCAAATTCTTGTTTAGTTTGTGTTGTTCCTTTGCTAATTAATGAAGGCTCTAATAGTGAACAGGATTTCTACAGTGATCTATCTGAAAGTAGAAATAACATGGAAGTTAGTAATTTAAAAAAGACGTGCCATTGATTATTTTGTTTATTCAAAAATCTTTGTAATACACGTACTTATACACAAGCACATACATTCACACATATCAGTCTTTTCAGTCTGTATATATTATAAGACTATCCTGCTTTATGCAAAAATTACTTAGTATACTTTTTATTTATATTAGAGCAAGGACAAGATTGCATCCTACAGCAAAACTCCAAAAGTGGATAGGAGTGATGTGGGGAAGGAGATGAAAGAAAAGTCTTCCATGAAACGTAAACTTCCTTTTACTATTAGTCCATCCAGAAATGAAGATCGCAATTCAGACACAGGTAGAACCTTTTTATTTCCTTAACTAATTATGTGTTGGTAAAATACATCCTGACTTAATTAATTGTATAATATGTTTTTATATTGATTTTTTCTCTTTAAGAAGAATACTACATATGAAAGTTGCTTGCTTGCTTCTGCTTGTTGCATCTCAGTCTGACAGGCTTTCATCCTGTCATTAGCAATGGCCAGCATGCCACCATAGTTGATCTACGTTCCCCAGTTGTTTCCTAACCTCCTTCTTTCCTTCTGTTTCAGTAACAAATCTTTCTTTGTATTGTCATCTCTAGAGGTCCATTTGTTTAAATGAGTAAACGGATGAAAAACCATGTCAATGCCTTGATTTGAGACACAGCTCTCAGCCTTTCATAGCCTTTTTTTTTGGGAGGGAGCATCTGATAGATTGGTAGATGTACTGTTGTTCATATAAAAAAAAAAGGTTGCTAAGGTGACAGAGCTAACTAAACTAGTCATGGAGAGCACATTTTCAGTTTAAGTTCCTCTGATCTGTACCTTTTCTGCACAGGCTGAGTAGCTCTTCCCAGCTTAAGCTTACGGTATTAGAACTGATTTCGAGGCTTCAAAACTACCATTCTTAACACAGTTCTTTTCAAATCAGGATGGAGGGAGCTGGATACATTCCAAGAGGTACAGTTATCTCTGGGTTTAGGTAATTAATTATCTATGTCATTGTGCAATAATAGTTCAATAATAGTTCGGTTGATAACCAAACAGTATCCACGGCCAGCAGAACGCATGTTCCCAAATTTCTCAAAGGCTCAGTGCTACAGTTTTTTATACATTGCTTATTGTGCATTTGAATGAGGTTTTCATGACCAGGTAGTTCCCTTAATATGCTGAGATTTAAATGCAAGATAGAGGTGTATACCTCAGTGTGTGTTTAATTTTTGTTCAGGATTGATTTCATGCAGAAGATTTGGCTCCTTGATAATACATATGTATTTTTATTACTGTAAAGAGACTGTAGTATGAAATCCATATTGAAATAGTCACATTACAAAACAATGCTCCTAGTTTTAGTTCTGTTTTCAGTGGTTTTACAGCATTTTTGAGTCCTGCACTATTCACGATACCACTTGATTCTGAAAAGACCATGTCTAAATTAGATGTATGCTCCCAACATCCGCTTTATTAAATTTTTTGCTTGGTATTAGACCATAACTGTTCTTTTATAATGGAAATAAATGTGTGTAGATGTAATATTTAGTATTTATCAAAAGTTTTCTGTGTTGAAAATCTTTTGTCATGTCTCCCCACTCCCATCAACTTTAAATAAGTCATTGCCACAAGCATCTTGTAAAGTAGCAGGACTTTTTGTGTGTGTTTTGCTATAGCCTCTATTGTCAGTGCTGCCATAAACAAGATTGATTATTTCAGATGCATAGATGTACGCAATAAGACACTGCTCACACGACAAAATCTTTTTGTCACAAGTTGTAGCAGGGAGATGAAACAGACAGTTCAAGTACGGGCAAGAAATATTTGACATAAAAGTAGAAGGCATGTAGCTCTTTACTATGGTAGCAAACCTCACAGCTTGGTGAACATTTCATTTCTGCTGAGGTAAGAGCAACTGCCCTTTTGCAATTGGGAAACTTGGTCCATAAGCCTTCCAGAAACTTTAGAGCAGGAGCATTACTAGGATGAAAAAACTGTTCCTGTAATGCTGATTCTGTGCCTAACCAATTAGATTAGACCGCTGGGAATTAGACACTTAAATTGGTGCCAAGTTTGTCACTGACATGAATTAGGACTGACATCAGTGATCATGAAATGCAGTGCTGCTTCTGGCACAAACTTGGCATTATACATGGAAAAGGTTTGCTCTCAGTGAGCTAAACTGTTACCTCTGACAGAAGTGTCTCCCTGATAGCTGTACAGAGAATGGAGAATGTTCAGAAGGAAGAAAGTAAGTTTTGGAAATGAGAGCATAATTGGAGACAGAGGGGGAAAAAGAAGAGGTGATGAAAAGCTTCTTATCACCTTTAAGGTCTTTAAAAATGTGTCTGAGTAAAAAAAAAAAAAACAAACTTGCCATAGAAGTAGCTAGAGGATAAAGATTTTAATAGTATAATAAATGATTTATCCCAAGATACATGATAGGCTCACTAGCTGATTGTAGGAACTCCATGATGATTGCGTTTCATCCTGTTTAGGCATGTAAATGAGTCATAGAATGGGGATGCCTAATATTTAGAGCTTTACATCATTAGAGCTTTCTTGGTTCTATCTCCAGGGTCTTCCGTAAACTAAGATTTTGTCTCTTTTTTACTGTTTTTTTTTTTAAAAATTGCTCTTTTGCTCTTTGTTCCAGTGGGCTTTTCTTTTTTTTGTTTCAGATATTGTCTAAATATTGCAAGTGATAATGAACATGGACAGCCAAAATGAATGTTAACGCAACACTGAAATGTTTTGGGGTTCTTTTTCATTTGGTTTCTGCAACACTATACATAAAGTACATTTTACACCCAGTCAGTTTTGGCAAGGTTGAAACCAAACAGCATTTGTAGAGTACTGTAAGAGTCTAGAACAATTCTAGCCCACCTCTTTATCTAAATGTAAATTTAATTATTTTTTTCTTAAGAAAATGCTGCAGTAAGTTTATATTCGATATTTTAATATTGAACCTTTTAGTTGCTTTCTTAATAATTTAGTACCCATGGAGACTGCATCCAGTTGCATAAAGGCAGTCCTGCAATGCCAGTTGAGATGGCTGAAGTAGCTGCGAAGTCTGCGCAGGTCTGAAAGATAACATGAGTCCCAGGAGAGCTGTGGCCTTATGAAGAGGCCCTTGGGAACAGGACACACCTGGAAGGACACTGTCCCTGTCTTTATCAGCAGCATCCTGTCGTGTTTCTTCCGTTGTGCGGGGCTGTCTGTGACTTTCCCCTGGTTGTGGTGGCTACCCTAAACTGAGGGCTCTGTTGTGACGTCCCCATTCTAGGTCAGAGCAACCACAAAAAGCTAATACAATGTATACACACTGCACACAAATTTATTTATACTGCAGTATAGCTTTAACCTAATTATAGGTAAATCTTAGGGAGAAGTTCACATGCAAGCTTTGAGTGAGACTGCTGGATTGGATAGTCAAAGCAGAATTATTTTTCATATCTTTTAAAATAAATTCTCTGATTTTAAGTCTCCCAATCCAAAACCATAATTTGATTGAAAAGCCATCAGTTATTTAAACTACTTAAGTAGAGTTATTTGAATTTTCTTAATTTATTTAAATAATCTGGTTACTTTTAAATAACCTCTGATGTCTACTGTTCTTATTCCAATAACCACAGCTGTTGATTTTGCAGAGGTCATATTTGTTTACTTTCTCCACCTTACTAGTCTAAAGAGAGATATTTGAATTTTTCACAATAATTAAACATAACTGCAGATCCTAAAAATCTTTTCATTGTAAAGATAGTCTTGTTACATAGCTGATTATTCAGGAACAACGATGAGTTACAATTACACTGAATGTGGTAATTTGTTGATCTTTCTTGGAAATTATGTTCTCCAGATTTACTGTTTATAGTAGGATCTTGGTTTTGTTTTCTGACCCCTTCAATTTCAGTCTTTAAAGTAGTCCAAACGTGGCACAGTCATACTTCTTTTAGCACTTAGTTGACATCCAGAAGAGCAAAACAACTGACCTCTTCATGTTGCATGGGTACATCACAGTAACGCAATTTCTGTGTTCGTGCTTCCCATAGTTACAGTGGTTAGTGGGGGTGTTGAAGAGACTGTTCACACACTGCTTGCTGGATTTGGACTTAGGGTTCAACTATAACAAGTTTATTTAACTGTTGTTTGGGCTAGAGGCGGGAATGGGGAGGTGGTTTTGTGTGTTGGTTTTGTTAAATAAATATGTCATAAACTTGATGAATTAGGTATCACAATAGTACCTTGAAATCTCTACATTGTTATGTGCACCGTGAGGTCTCTGCATCACATTCTAAGCTTTCTCTTTCCCTTAGGGTAGGAAACACAGCCAGTCATGATGTGTTTCTCTTGGAAAATAACTTCAGTCAGGTTGCCATGATCATGCAGAGCTGAGTAACACTGTCTCTGACCTTCATCATCTGCAGAGTTATCTTGACCTGTCTTCTACAGTCATTAGCAATGAGCATATTAGTCTTTGGTTGTATATCATCCAATCTTAAAACTTCATAGCATTTATTTCAAGCAGTTCATATTTTAATTTTGCATGGTCCTACTTTTTGATCCTGTTACTCTTTACAATTTGGACTATGATGGAGTCTTTTACATGAAAACAGACTATCATGAGCCCTGAAGTTTGAACTTGGCGGGGTTTTTTTCCTTAATTTTTTTTTTCCACTAAGGTGATTATTTTACCAACTGAAATACTTTGTTAGTTTGGCATGATTTGTTTTGAGAAATCCACATATTACATTACTTAATAATTTCGTTTTCTAAACCATTAAAAAGTACTTGAGTGGGTATTTGTAATTTATCCAATTAAAAAAAAAAAAAAGCAAGCATATGAAAAACCAGGTACATAATTGGTTTCCTTGGGACAAAATCTGTCATGCATGAATTATCCTAAAATAATCACCGGTGTTTCTGATGTTCCTCGTTCCAGTACATTTTAAGTATTGTGAGTGGATTTCATTGAGCTCTTCTACAAATAAGTACTCAAGTGCTCCTAAATTCCTATTTCACATAACTTAAATTTATTTCAAAATAATTTTTTTAAGTGTTCATTGAAAAGCTTGTGTTGCAAAGGGAAAATGTTTAAAAGATACTGTCCAGATGGATTTGGCTGTGTATTACGAAGTTCATTTAATGAAGGTGGTTAAACATGAAGCCGCTTGAAGAGTTCTTGTTTTTAATTTTTTCATAAGAATTAAAAAATTCCCTTATGTTCTATTTTTAACTGGTGAAGAGCAGCAGAAAGTGATGAGAATGTGAATATAAAAGAAAGTATTTGTATTCCATAGAATCTGAAAACAAAATGCTCAAAATCTAAAAAAAAAAAAACAAAAAACCAAAAACCGAACAGCAACCAAAAAACCAACCAAAAAACCCCCAAACAATAAAACAAAAACAAACCAAACAAACGAAAAAAACCCACAAAAAACCAAACCAACTAATTGAGTTTAACAGTCAGTTTTACACATTAAATTCTACCTAAAGTTAATGTCTTAAACTGATACTGTTCCTCTATTACGGAAGTTATTGCTGTTCAAATTGTAGAAACATCAAGTACACAGCTGTGAAAAGTTTTCTGTTACCACAAGACAAAGAATAGCTAAAAAGTTGAATTTCCTAAATGTTAAGTTAGTCTCCTGTTAAAGTGTAGTGTACTGTGTAATGGTAGTCTCAGAACACTGATTTATTTTTTGATGTATAAAAACTTTCTATTTTATATGCCCTACTCCCTTTTTTTTTTTCGTTTCCTTTTTTCCACTCCTCTTGTTCTGTTTTGTTTTACCTTGTACACTCAGAACCAGGTCATATCCATGAGATCTTTGGGGGGAAAAGCAATAGCCTTGTCCAGAACACACTCCAGTAAATGGGTTAGCAGGTGCACCTGCTAGAGTCTTGGGACTTTTTTAGGTTTTTTGTTGATCATATTGATTTTTGTTCATTGAACGGTTTGGACTTACTGAAAATAAATATAAAGTGTCATATCCATTTTAGTAAAACTCTGTCTCTTTTTGAGTGGTAAGTGCATAATTACAGTATAACTTGGTGAGAACAGTTGTGTTCTTATTTGGTGTTTTAAACTGGTAAGATCTAGAAATGCTTTGCAAACACTGTGTTAATAAAGTGTAATAGAAGAATAATTTACCCCTCCACTGAAATACAACACTGAACATGAGACAGGAATAAACAGTGCTGATGAAAAAAAAAAAAAAGGCAAAACCCAAAAAACCCAGACAACCCCGATGGATGAAAGAGTAAAAGCTAGATAATCAAAAGCTTTATTTCATTTCTTCTGATATATTGTTTTCTCAAGCTGAAAATAGCTATATTATTGTAAGGAATAATTCAGAATGAAGATAAATGTGTTTTTCAAGGAAAGAATAATGAGCAGTAAATAGTATATGTTAAGAAACAGCTGATTATGCTGGTCAATCTGAAATGTGTTATTTTGATGGAAGTATTAATTAGTCAATAAAGAGTGTGCTGTACGTTATCCTTCCAGAGAGAACAGCATACTTGCAGTGAAAAAGTTGAAAGTACAATTTTATTGTAAAGGTTTTTTGATTTTTCTATGCAGATGTTTTTACCAACAGGGCACAGCACAAATAGTGTTGATTTGGATATTGAACTAATTTTTTGGATATTCAAGACAATGAGCTGCCTGCAGTTTAGGAAAAAAATCATAATTTGATTCTTGTTTCCTTTCTAAACATGATGGATAAATTTATAGAGGTTTTTAAAATATGTACATAGGTATGTAACTTTCCATTCTTAAAATACTCTCGTTTGTAATTGTTTAGCCTGTAAAATCATGTATTTCTTATGGATCAGTATGGAATTCAAGATAAGAACTGTTGATGTGCCTTCCTGTGCCTCAAGAGCATTGCATTAGTAGAGCTTGTGTCTGTAATCAGGCTTAGAAAATGAAATTTAGAGAAGGCTAGGAAGGCAGAAAATGAGTTGAGAGGAAACAAATGAAACAAGGAAGAAGGCAGAATTGTAGAAAGTGAAAAGATAACTAGGAACCTCAGAGGGATTTAAGCTTCTAATTTTTACCTCTCTGCAGAAGGTCGAAGAAGTTTTCCTCAGTGGAGTCCTTTAAGATTTTCTGCTTTTGCAGATGACAGGGTTTCTTGGTTTTCATGGGAGCTTTTGTTTTGTTTTTGATGTGTTTATTCAGATGTGTAATTTTAGCTTCTGGTTTAAAACATGGAGATGAAATATTAAACAGCTTCCGTAAATATTGATAAAAGGAAAGAAGTTATGTCTATAAAATAGCTGTATGTTTTTGAAGGACATGAATTCTGGAGAAGAAATTCCTTTAAGATAAAATAACAGAATGAGTTTGAGAGAAACAGTCTTTTAACCAATTACTTAGCAGATACCAATAGTAAATACTCTTTTCCTAATTTTTACCATGGTGTCCTAAGAGAAGTAGAAGAGAGCGTAGTCTCAGATCTGTATTCAATGCTGAAAGCTGACCAGCTGATTTTACAGAATGTTTTAAATGCCTGACTTCGATCTCTGAGAATTAAAGTTGTGACATACACAGCATTCCTGCTGTGAAACAGGTTTTTCATCTTTTAGAATTTTTTGGTAGTCCTGCTTACAGCTTTAAGTGCTTTATCTCAGTAGCTTATTATCCTAATATAATTAGAACAGGTAACCAACACTAACGCAAATGAAGTAAGTTAGAGGTGTAATTTCTGGTTTTCATCACCTGCCATAAATCACGAGTTTACAGACCTTAGGAGGATGGTTTTATTTCTAGAATAATATTCTGCTGGATCAGCAGTTTGAGTCTTTAAATGTTCCTATTTCTAGAGAAGGAAGGTCCGGAGAAAAAGAAAATGAAGAAGGATGCTGGGAATAAGAAATCAGCACCGGTTAGCATTCTTTTTGGTTACCCTCTGTCAGAGCGCAAACAGATGGCACTTCTCATGCAGATGACAGCAAGAGACAACAGTCCAGGTGATCTTACAAAGTTAACAGTTTTCTTCCTCTTGCCTGTTTAATTCTGTCCTAGTCAGAATATTCTGAACCCTGATGTTTTTCAACAGTCTTTGATTTTTTTCATGTTTTGTAAATCATTCATACTTCTGTTAAAACTTACTTCACCTGGATGAGTAATTTGATGAAGAAATCTTAATCTTCTGTATTTATGTGAAAAGCTTTGCATTATGATAGCTGTAAAAATTGAAGATTTCTTCCTTTCATTATTTTTGCCTCTCAGACACTGTTCTGTACGGATTATTTAAAGCCTGAAATGCTTTCTTTTTTTTTTTTTATTGAAGCTTAACTGTTGTCTTATTGTCTCACTTTGGAGCAGGATTTTAATTTAGGAGGAAATGGGATCATTTCCTTAGGGTTTAGTGGGAGAGGGGAGGCATCTTGGTTTTAATTCACCATTTCAAACCATCCTTGGTCCAGCTTTATTTAAAAAAATCTTTATGCATGTATATGTTCTACAGGTGTAAAGTTTTTACAGAATTGCTATTTGAAAGCAAATGGCTTAAAGTTTCCTTAAGGAACTGTCCAGTCCACCCAGCTGTGTTGGTACAGCTGAGGATTTATATACACAGACTGTGATTCCTTAAACTGGCATCCCACTACATAAAAATGTAGTGGAATTCTGCTGGAGGAAGGGGAAGCAGGGCAGGTACTAATTGACGTGATCATGCTTTGTCTTGATTCAGCAGAATTTATACCAGAATATGTGAACCTTGTAGTTTAGATAGACTTCATCTGTCCTAGAAACTTAAAATAGTAAGATTTTGCAAAATGCCCTTTTTCACATTGAAAATCAGCATTGTGTTGATACATGTGAAGGGTGAAAATGTCTTTTATTTACATCTAATTACTCAGTGGTCATTGTTATCTTTGAAGGCAAGTGTTGACAATCTTTTTACTTGACCTCATTTTAATTAACTTAACAGTGACCATTTAAAAACTTGTTTTATAGATTCCACCTTAAATCATTCCTTACAAACACCACCAACACAAAAGAAAACTCCAACCTCTTCTTCAAGACAAAAAGACAAAGTGAACAAGAGAAACGAGCGAGGGGAAACTCCTCTACATATGGCAGCAATTCGAGGGGATGTTAAACAGGTCAAGGAGCTGATCAGATTAGGTGCAAATGTAAATGTAAAAGATTTTGCAGGTAAGTTAATACAAGTACTCTTAACTGTATAAATTAAAAGTAACACTGAAGTTGTTAACAGAGGTTTCCTTTTGGTTTGTGTTGTATGCAAATGAAAAAATATAACTTCACAGAAATTCTCAAATTGTGTTTTTCATTTCCCGTGGCAGTGGTAGTGCTGGGACACTCCAGTACATAGTGTATTATTAGAACAATATATTAGTACCCAGAGGTTTCAGCTGTGTCCAGGGCCTTTGCACGGTAGGTATTTACAGAAATATGTGCACACTTGCTGAACTTTGTAGGATTATGCTGGGCAGAGTCAAATGGTGAGACTGTGGGCTATGTGAGGAGATGCAAAGTGTAGTAATGAAGAAGGTGGTGGTACTGTGATGTGCACTGTCTTCACTGGGACAGCTGATACAGTCCAGGGCAGGTGAGAGTGATGTAGTTGCACTTGTCATCTAGTCCTGCTGGATTAATGATAGCTTTGATATGTCAGTATTTGCTGTGATTTCAGCAGTGATTGATGAGCTTTGTTAAGTTGTAACATATACAATATTTTTAGGTTTATGGGTTTTGGTTTATGGGTCTGAATTATATTCTCAGTGGGAATGGTTGAGAGGAGTTGAGGTAGCAGGCCCCTGTGGGAGAAACTAAGAACTGTATAGCACAATTAGTTGTCAGCTCAAATTTGACATCAAGAGAAGATAATAATGAGATGAACTGAAATCTTGACTTTAGGTAAGAAATAAATTGGTAATTTCTTGGTTTGCAGAGGGTAGCTGAATTTGCATTTGAACATGAAGCTGCCCAGGACTGGCATATAGAGGAAGAGAAGAAAACAAGCAGAAGTAGAACACTGTGAAAAGAACTTGTTGACAAGAGCAATTTTAGAAAAGGAGGGGGAGGCTCAGGGGAAGACAGGCCCATAGAAATCACAGGGAGAATAATAGGAACCCTTCCAGAAGAGATGTAGTGGGTTGACCTTGGCAGGCTGCCAGACACCCACCCAACTGCTCTCTTACTCTTGCTCTTCTTCAGCAAGGTGTGGGGAGAAAAAAAAGATGGAAAAAAGCCCTTGTAGGTTGAGTTAAACACCGTTCAATTAGAAAAGCAAAAGCTGCATGTGCAGGCAAAGGAAGACAGGAATTCATTCACTACTTCCCATCGTCAGGCAAATGTTCAGTCACTTCCCAGGAAGCAGGGCCTCAGCAGGAGTAACAGATGCTTGGAAAGAGAAATGCCATTATGTACAAGCAACCCGCCTTCCTTCTCCTTTCGCTGAGCTTTTATTGCATGATATCCTGTGGTACGGGATATACATTTGGGTCAGCTGTCCTGGCTGTGTCCCCTCCCAACCTCTTGTGCAGGAGGAGAGAGAGAGAAAACCATGCCACTTCACAAGCCCTGTTCAGCAGTAGCCAAAACGCTGGTGGTGTGCTGTGAGCACTGGTGTATAGCCCCAAATGCAATGCAGAGCACTGTATGGGCTGCTCTGAAGGACGTTAACTTCATAGCATCATCCCAGTCTGACCTAGTGCAGATACTTAATTTGAAAGGCAAATGAGAGGAAGAGGACAATGGCTGAGAGCTGGTTCTGAGAATCACTTGGAAGCAAGTGGTTGGGGACTTCATTCAAAATTCTGGAGGAGATGTTTGGGATCAAATGAGATGTTTTTCTGTTGGTAATCCAAAGTGAGAAGCCGAGATGGCTGAACGTCAAAATACTGTGCAGAGGGAGAAGTCAAGAAGAGGGGGAGGATTGAAGCAGTGAGTCATGAGTGGAGAAAAGTAGGAATTTAGGATGCAGTGTAGTTTGGAGAATTAGAGTTTTTTAGCTAAGGATTTGGCAGAACTAAAGGAGCAGAAAATGAATTAGTAATGGAGGAAGTAACCCTGCTCATGGGATATCTGCCAGAATGATACTGCCATGTGAGAACAAGAGTAAAGGAAACAGATATTGACAGCAAGCCAGCACTAGAGTTGGCAGGCTGGACATTGTGAAAGGATGGAAAAGCAAAGCGGTACAACACGGAGAAAAATAAATGACTGAGATAAGTAATACAGAGCATAAACGGGATCAGGGGGCTGAGAGCAGAAGAGTGTGATCATGTTGGGTGAGTGTGAAGAGGGCAAGTGACAAGAAAATGGAAGGAAGAAGGTGGTAGCCAGACAGTGCTGGAAGTGAGTAACCCAAGTGATGATTGAAGAGGAAATTTAGTGTATGAAGAACAGAAAGAAGTGTTTTGCTCTAGAATAACTTAGAAGCTTTTTTCCTTTTTTTTTTTTTTTTTTTTTTTTTTTTTTTTTTTTTTTTTTTTTTTTTTTTAGCTTTTTTTAAAATTTAAATGAATGGCAGCTTGGAAGTTGAGTGAAAGATGAAGGTGAGAAATCCCATTACTGAGGGATTAGATAAGTTAGGGGTTTCTTGTACCTCCACTTCATGGATGTATGAGACTGCTACTGATTAGACACAGGGTTCATGTGAATAAAATCCTCCAGACTTGTACTGTTTATGTTGGAAACGAAAGTTGAATGCCTCCCCAGAACTGGGCTTTGAGAAGGCATCAACAGCAGTTCAGGTCAGCTATGAAGTGGAAGTCAGCAAGTTGGGGAGAGGAAACTGAGGTAAGGAATATAGCGTGCGTGGTTTGTTATCTTCAGTTGACGCTCTGCTACAGAAAATGAGCACTGAACTTGTGGAAATCAAAATTACAGAAAATGACTAGTGTTCTGGGAAATACCAGGAATAAGTTCTCTGTCACTATTAATAGCTTATTATCTAGCTGCTAAATGTTGTTAATGTTTCCTAGTACGTGTTCAGTAGCTCTAGAGGAGTGCTGGTTTTGGTAATTTGCCATACTTATTTTTTCCAGTAGTGTGGTTTTCAAACTGCTTCCATATAGAATAATATTATTTATATATACACTTAACACAGTTCTAATGTTTGCTAGTCAAAGAATCTCTAACATGTTTAGCCTGGGGATTTTGTGACAGATTTCTACTATTTGATTTGTGATTCCGGCATTCAGTTTAATCTCAGAAAAATTTGGAATTTGGCGTGAGGTTTAAAGTTGATAAGGCATGTGTTGTTCATCAGACGGATGGTGTTGCTGTCCTGCCAAGTGCTGTGTGTGGGAGTGTGTTTTGAAATGTTTGGAGGCAATAGAGATCTATAGCACAGGAGGAAAAAAAACAGATCTTTGATCGTTCAGTCTTAAACCTACCATTCTTCACTCTAGGCTGGACACCACTGCACGAAGCTTGTAATGTTGGTTACTACGATGTTGCCAAAGTTCTGATAGCAGCAGGAGCCGACGTGAACACGC
Organism: Edolisoma coerulescens; assembly: GCA_013397115.1. Lineage (NCBI taxonomy): Eukaryota > Metazoa > Chordata > Aves > Passeriformes > Campephagidae > Edolisoma > Edolisoma coerulescens. Next base: position 1,253,975 of record VWZW01000659.1, on the reverse strand, counting down.
AGGGCTTGGATGATGATACCCCACTTCATGATTCTGCTAGTAGTGGGCATAGAAACGTGAGTATTCTGGGCGAGTGGGAGGGGGATAAATATGTGGTTTGAAGTGCTGAAGCTTTGGAACGAATCCTGACTGTCCTGCAGTCGTATGGTCTTATAGTTCTGCTTCTGCTGTTTGGGAGCATCTTAGAGTTGTTCTGATTGTTTCATCTGACTTCTATTGCCAGATGTTTTCTACCGGTACCTGTTTTCTTAAATATTTAAAAGTTTCACATTTACTATCTTAGTAAATAAATACTTCAGTGGCTTTTTTTGAGAAACTTTTACTGTATAGAATTCTCAAAAATGTCTCCTAACAGTATACTGTGGATTTGTGTATATTATACAAATGTTTTTATAAATATTTAAAGATATATATCCTATATTGCTTTTTATATATTATTTATGGCATTGAAATAGAGAATTGATGTATATATATTCTTAGTATTTTTTTAAATTTACCCATCAGCACTTAGTGGAGATGATAAATGGAGCTCTGTAGGTATTTTACATTAGCTTCTAAATTTGTTCTTAATTTTTGCAAATAAGATGCAGAAATGGCTCTGGTTTCCCTTTATATCTCCTTTATTTCATTACTATGTGTGTGATCTGTTGTATAAAGCAAAAGATAAATACATCCTTGAATCAAGTACACTTCCCAAACAAGATGTTCAGTTTGAAAGGTTTTTCTGGAAAAGCTAGAGAAATTAATTACGATAATCTGTTGGGAATTGTTTTATTAGCTGTTTAGTAGTGTCTAAACAAAGATCTTGGGTCTTTAGATCAAGCTTTCATAGAGTTGTAGTAGAGTCTTGGAGAATGGGACCTCTTGCTTATCTGGTCTCAGTGCCTGTGGCCATCTCACTGGCATTATGTACCAGAGTAATTCCAAAGCTTCTTGCTAAGGTATCACTGTCTGCTGAATTTCCCCATTCTTAACACATAGGAAAACAAAAGTAATTAAATAATGGACACTGTGCTGAAAATGCAGTGGCTTTGGTATCACTGTAACATGAACAAATTGTTGCCCTTGATGATGGAGAAGTTGATGATTTTGATTTACCTCATGCAGTTGCGGGTGGGGGTAGTTTATTCCTCCAGTAAGATACTTGGATCTCTCTCAGGGCTTTTTGGAACTCCTGTATAAACCAATAGTACAGCTACTCATAAGAATTTATTCCTTACTTAAGTGCAATAAAATTTGGAACAAGCGGGTGAATCGAGTGCAGAGGAGTAGAGAGCCTGGTAGGTGGGGAATCGGATGAATTGTGTGAAGAAATGCTAGAACAGCAAGAGCAAAAGGCCCCTGTTGCATTCCTTTATAATGGTGCTGTGTCTGTGTAACAGAGGACAACTGTCTCCAGTCTTCCCCTTCACTTCCTTTAAACAGCAGACTATGTATATACTACCTGGACTTTGCATTTTAGTTGCTGTAGTCTTGCTTTCCAGTCTCAGTGTCATAGATAGGATTTAGGATTGCATATCATGTTACTCACATTTCGTGTGCAACGGGGGATTTTTATGTTGGTCAAGTAACATGTTGTGGATAACCTAAAAGTTAATTTATGTAATACTGCAGATTGTGAAGCTGTTGCTTCGACATGGTGGAAATCCATTTCAAGCCAATAAGCACGGGGAGAGACCTGTTGATGTTGCTGAAACTGAAGAATTGGAAATGCTGTTGAAAAGGGAGGTGCCCATATCTGATGAGGAGGACAGTTGCTCAGGTAAAAGTAGCTATTTAGTTGCATACTTAAGTGCATCGTTTCACCTGAGGTTAAGTGGCTTTAATCTTTTGCATAGTGTTAGCTATTAAGACTTGCTGCAGGTAACAATTGATGTTGCTAAGGTTGTCCTCCACTTTTATTTTTAGAGGTAGTTTGTTAAGTTTTTCAATTGAATTATCTGAAATGTGTATTCTGATTTTTTTTTTTCTTTTCTCTCTGTCTTTAATAATCTATTCCTGCTTTGCGTATCAACTCTATATCAGAATTGTGGTTTTACCAGAGAAAGGTATAGAGGAAAATACCATATTTGTTATGATACAAGGTGTTTTCTGAGATGTTTTCATGGTGGAAAATATCCCCAAAGTCACTTATTCTCCACCTTTAATAGGTGAATCAGGAGTCAGTGTTTCTCATGGGTGTAACTTAGTTACTCAGTGTAGAAAAAAGTCCCTGCCAGTGGGGGAACCACTGGTTTCTGTGGGCAGCCAGGTAGGTGACTTGCAGCAGTAGAGGCAGTAATTCTTGACCTCTCCTGTATTCCTGCAGATTGAGGAGTGTGTAACACCTCTTGGAGCACAGAAAGAATTGTTGCCTCAGAAGCAAAAGATTCTTGACCATGAGTAACTTACTTGAGTGCCAGACAGGAACTTTTCATTTGGCTTTCACAGAATCTTCAATAATCCAGAATCTTTTAGGTAAAAGAAATGAGGTGGATTGAAAACTGGCTGAACGTCTAGGCCAGAAGGGTGGTGATTAGTGGCACAAAGTTTATTTGGAGGCCGGTAACTGCCTGTGTACCTTGGATCAATACTGGGTCCACTCCTGTTTAACACCTTCATTAATGGTTGGGGTAGAATGTACCATCGGGAAGTTTCCTAATGACACAGACCTGGGAGTTCTAAGGAGGAGTGAGTGGTGCACCAGAGGGTTGTGCTGCCATCCAGAGGAACCTCATTGTGTTGGAGAAATGGGCTCATGGGACTCTCATGTAGTTCAACAAGGGAAGGTGCAAAGTCCTGCAGCTGGGGAGGAACAACCATCCAAGCAGCAGCGCAGGGTGGGATCTGACCAGCTGGGAAAGCAGCTTTGGGAAATGGCCTTGGGTCGTGGTGAAGAACACCAGCTTGACCATGAGCCTGCAATGTGCCCTTGCTGCAAAGAAGCCCAGTGGTGTCCCAGGCTGCATTAGGAATGTTGCCAGTAGATAGAAGGAGGTGATCCTTCCCCTCTGCTCAGCACTGGTGAGGCCACAGCTGGAGTGCTGGGTCCAGTTCTGGGCTCCCCAGTACAAGGGAGACACTGACATAATGGAGAGAGTCCAGGGAAGGGCCAGGAAAGATGATGAAGAGCCTGGAAAAACAAAGCCTCAGGGGGATCTTGGTGATGTGTACAAATACTTGAGAGGAGGGTGCAAATAGGATGGAGCTGGGCTCTTTTCACTAGTGCCCAGTGACAGGACCAGAGGCAAGGGGCTCACAGTGAAACACAGGAGGTTCCCTCTGAACATCAGAAAACACTTTTTTACTGTGAGGGTGACCAAGCAGTGGCGCAGGTAGTCCAGGGAGGCTGTGGAGTCTCTGTCCTTGGAGATACTCAAAATCCTTCTGGCCATGGTCCTGGGGCAGCCAGCTCTGGGTGTCCCTGCTTGAGCAGGGTGGGTTGAATGAGAGGATCTCCAGAGGTCCCTTCCAACCTCAACCATTCCGTGATCTGTGAAAACACATAAAGAAGAGCATCATGTCACATGATTGTAAAAGTTTGTTTCTCTTTCGTAGACAAATAAATAAAACCCAACCCCCTAGGAATGTTTTCTATTCAAAGTTTCACTATACTTGAAGAAAAAAAAAGTCATATTGTCCTATGTTCTGATGTAGTGTTAATATTTTTGGCATTAGAATAACCTGAAATGCAGTGTATGGTCCTTCTGTTCTAAGGGACAGTTGTGGCATCACTTCACAGAATCAACTTCAGCTTAGTGAAATCATTAATCTTAAGACAAATATTTTTACCTGTGTGTAATGGAAATTTGTTACTGTTTAGCAATTGGTTCCTCAACAGTCTGTCTGTGCAGGGTATTGTCCTTGGGAAAGAGGTTATACAGGAATTATGCACAATAGGTGAGGTTTCCAAAATTAAAAGTGCTTTACTTTTATTAGATATAAATGTTAATTAGTATTTTTACGTGCCTAAGTGAGAGCTGTAAAGGGAGGGGAGAACTTTGATTTCATGACCTTTTGTTTTCTCTTAAAAAGCTTAATTCTAGTGAGAAGGTTGGTTGTGTGTTTAAGGTAGGTTTTATTCTTTTTTCATTTGTAAAGAGGTGACTCCTGAACTGAACTCTTTTGTCCTGAAGTGTGACAAGTGTCCCATCAGTATTCAATTAATTTTTGGTTTCCTTACTCTAGATTCTGAAGAAGCTCCATCTGTAAATCCTTCCAGTGTAGATGGGAATGTTGATTCAGAAGCAGAAAAGGACTCTGTAGCCAACAACAGCAAACAAACGGTCCCTAGTAAGGCACCACTTCCATCTGCTCTAGATGAGTATGAGTTTAAAGATGATGATGAAGATGAAATGAAAAAAATGATTGATGACAAACATATTCTTAGAAAAGATCCAAGGAAAGAAGATGAGACTGAAGTTGAAAAGACTGGCTTATTTGTGAAACAAGAAAAAGTTGTCTTTTCAAAATCATTCAAAAACAAAAAGCAGAAACCATCTAGAGTTCTGTATTCAAGTTCTGAAAGTTCAGATGAAGAAATACTGCAGGACAAGAAGATAGTCTCTCCTTGCTCTGTTTCAGAGACATCAAATTCTGATGTCAGAGTGAAGAAAGAATATATGGTTACAAATGAACACAAGCAAAAGGGCAAAGTTAAAAGGAAAGTGAAAAATCAGAGCAAAAATAAAGAGAATCAAGAAGTAAAGCAAGAAAAAGAAAATGCTAGAGTAACAAATATAGCTCCTTCTGGGTTAGATTCTTTAGATAAAGCTAGAGAGGAAGAAACCTTTAAGAAGTCTTTCACCTCAAAAGAAGATTCTTCTTTGCATCTGTTTCATATCGCTGCTGGAAAATCTCCGAAGCATCCCTGTGGGTTAAGTGAAAAGCAGTCAACGCCATTAAAGCAAGAAAACACCAAAACTTGCTTATCACCAGGAGGTTCTGAAATAGCATTGCAGTCCGAATTAGTTCGGTATGATCATAACACTGATTCTGATTATCTCGTTGAAAGTTCCAGTGGCAAGTCTTGCAAGCACAAAGAAAAAAGCAAGCATCATCAAAAGGATTTTCACTTGGAATTTGGTGAAAAATCTAGTCCTAAAATTAAAGAGGAAGATAATAGCTCAACATTTGAGAATTCAGAGTATACTTTGAGAAAAACTGACAAGGAAGGTAAAACACTTAAAAAGCATAAATTAAAGCACAGAGAAAGAGAAAAGGAAAAGCACAAAAAGGAACAGGATGGGGAGAGGGAGAAACACAAACATAAAGATAATGTTAAAGAGGTTCAAAGAAGTATTGAGTTTGACAGAGAATTTTGGAAAGAGAACTTTTTCAAAAGTGATGAAAATGATGATACATTGTTAAATACAGAACATGAATCCCTTTCTTCAGACAGAAAATCAAAGCTAGAAAAAGCTGTAGCAAAAGAAGATAAATTAGTTAAGGAGAGACAGTTCCAGAAAGAGAGAAGTACTAAAGATGAGAGAGAAAAAGAGAAGAACAAAAAGGAAAATGAGAAGCTTCTCAAGGATGAAAAAATAAAAGATACAAAAGAAGAAAAAGAAGTTACGCTTGCAGATAAAGAAATAGAATTGTTCTGCTTCGGTGCTAAAGATGAGGCAGCCAGTGTGCATTTAATAGAAAGAGAAACAGATACTGAAAAGCAGGAAAAGAATTTAAAGGAAAATAAAGAAAGGACAGAAAAGCGATTCTCAGCCAAAGAAAAAGATGTTGAGAAGATAGAAAGAAAACATGGAGAAAAAGAGAAAAAGTTAAAGCATGAATACAAAATGGAGAAAGAAAAAGCAGAAGTAAATGAAAATACAGAAAAAGTAAAGGAGAAGTCCAGTTTTCAGCAAGCAGAAAGGTGCCATAAGGAAAATGATAAAGTAAAAAGCATGGCTGCTCTTAAAAAAGTTGATGATAAGGAAAGGAATAAAGAAAAAACTGATAAGAAGCATGATAAAGAAAAGGCTGATAAAGACAGACATTGGGCTGAAAGCAAAGAAAAACACTGTACTGAAAGAAAAGTCAAACAGTCTGAAAAAGAATCCGAATATACTAAATCAGAAAAAAATAGAACTAAAGAAAAGGAATTTGAAAAAAAAGACAAATCCAAAGACAAGGAGACCTCATCACTGGCAAACTCAAAACACATGCAAGAGGAAAGGAGGTGCAATATTACAGAAGGTAATAAAACAGCTCATGACAAACTGTCATCTTTGAAAGAAAAACCAAAAGATGATTTGTTGAAAACTCCAGATGGTAGAGAGAAAGATAAAAAGGATAAAGATATAGACCGATACAAAGAGAGAGACAAGCACAAAGATAAACTGCATCAAAGTAGTTTGCTTAAACTAAAATTTGAACATGAGAAACTTAAGCCTAAACCAGCTCCTGCATCGAAGGATGCCCGGCCTAAAGAAAAAAGATTAGTCAACGATGATTTGATGCAAACTAGTTTTGAAAGAATGCTTAGCCTTAAAGATCTGGAAATAGAGCAGTGGCATAGAAAACATAAAGAAAAAATAAAACAGAAAGAGAAGGAACGTTTGAGAAACCGCACTTGTTCAGAACATAACAAAATGAAGGAAAAATCCAAACACTCGTTAGCTGAAGTAAAAGGCAAAGAACTGATTCGTTCAAAAAGTTCAGAGTTGCCAGATGTTTGTACGAAGGAAAAACAGCAGAAAGATGCTACAAGTAGTAGATCACAGTCAGTAGATACGAGAAGTGTCAATGTTGCAAAGCCTTCATTGGCCTTAGATAGCTTAAGTAGATCTCCCAAATCAGAAAGTGAAAAGATGGGGCTGAGCTCCAGGTCAGTGTCCATGGTTTCTGTTGCGAGCTCTGAGGATTCTTGCCATACGACAGTAACTACTCCAAGGCCTGTAATCGAATATGATTCGGACTTTATGCCAGAAGGTTCTGATTCCCAAATGTCTTTTTCGCAGTCACCATTTTTGGCAAGTGCCAAATCACCAGCCCTTGTCGAAAAAGAGGCCGATGGTCTTGCTGAGTTGCCAGATCGCGTTAAGCCAGCTTTTGCAAACAGGCTCCCACAAATGTATGTTAGATCAGCATCTGTTGAAGATGTTAAGTTGGTTTTAAATGAGTGTAGGCCTGTTATAGAGGTTCGAAGATGCAGCATGCCTGCTGGAGTTTGTGAACACAGCAAACAGCCTCGAATATCAGAAGAGAACAACCAGAATGCTCTGCCGTCAGTTCAGACTTATGGTAGCACTTCTCCTAAACCAGAACTACCATGTAGCGCACTCGAAAGAGATTTTCAAAGTAGTGTGACTGTTCTGCTATCAAATTTCACATCATCTCCAAATGGAGCTGCTAGCAACAAGCAGGCAGCAACGGGGACAAGTACCATTAAAGATACTGCTCAGATGAGCCCTTCAGAAGACTCTAACATGCATTTAGAGCCATGTAGTCAAAGTGGTGTGGCTCAACAAACCAAACTGTGGGATGTGCCTTTTGATAGACTTAATTCATTAAACAATGAGTTTAATGGCTCAGGTTGTGGTGTATTAGAGCAAGATACTAAAAGCGTTATAGCAGTGCATAATTCTGAGAGCAGGACGTTAAAAGAGCAACAAGGATCTGAATTTTTGGCTCAGCATGCTGATATTAAGGGAAGTTCCAGTTCTCAAGAATCCTCATCATTTTTGCCTTCACAGTCGCCTTGTTCTTTACCTATCCAGCCATTTCCAGTTGTGTCAAAACACATTTCTTTACCAGGCATTAGCAGTCAAGATTCATCATTTGTACAGCAGCAAAATCTAGTTCAGACTTCAACTTCTGCTTTGGATGCAGATGCTACTACTGCCAGAGAGCTGGAAAATGCTTTCTTCCCTTCAAACATTAAGAAGACTGATGCACCCATTGCTGTATATTCTGAGAGCTCTGCAAAGGGTGTTTCACAGAGCTATGAAAGGGTGAATGATTTACCATTGGTACCATTAGAGAAAGATACTCCTGAAAGTGATAGCAGTTCACAGTTAAATGTGAATTCATACACATTCAGTAAAGTTGCTTGTAAGAATGCCCTGAGTGAAGTGGATGGTAACACAGCAGACACTTCAGATACTAGAAATGAAAAAGACCAACAAGAAAAGTTGATCTCTGTGCATGTTGTTGATAGTAAAGCCAGTGCTGGTATCTGTGAACGAAGTTCAGGAATGTCAAAGGGAATTACAAACGAGTTGGTTAATAAAAGCCCCTGCACTGCAGACAGAGAAAATGTGTTGGTAGATGATCCACCACAGTGCTCCTCTCTATCCAACTTGGAAGACAGTTCACAACAGATTACACAGGAAGATGTGCATAAATACAGCCAAATAGTTAAAGTAGAAGAAGAAGTTGCTGAGGATCAGAAGATGGAACAGCAGGAAGTACCTCAGAGAATCACAAGGAACAGAGCAAATTTGCTTGCTAACCAGGGCAAGCAGAATCCTCTTGGCTGCACACAAACATCAGAGAAAGAGTCTGAATCATTAGCATCTATGAAAGCAAGAATCAGATTAACTGAAGATGATGATGCTCAGGTACATCATCCACGTAAAAGGAAGGTGTCACGTGTGCCTCAGCCTGTGCAAGTGAACCCTTCTTTGCTGCAGGCCAAGGAGAAGACCCAGCAGTCACTGGCAGCTATTGTTGATTCTTTGAAACTTGAAGAGATTCAGCCATACAGTTCCGAGAGAGCAAACCCCTATTTTGAATACTTGCACATAAGGAAGAAAATAGAAGAGAAGCGTAAATTGCTGTGCAGTGTTATCCCTCAGGCACCTCAATATTACGATGAATATGTGACCTTCAATGGCTCCTACCTGTTGGATGGCAATCCCTTGAGCAAGATCTGCATCCCAACTGTGAGTAACGTGGTCTTCCAGTATACGCTACAATGAAAGGCATGTTTTGGTTTTATTTTTGTAACTTCCATATTCTTCCTAACTTGCTTCTGAGTATTCTGCTGAAAACAGTAAGTTGATGTTTGTCAAATTAATATTGATTAATAGCATCATATTTAAAAGTCCCATTCAGTGGAAATACAAACAATGGCTTCACAGTCATTATAGGACAAATCATGTATGACACCTGTCAAGGGCACAGATAAATGCTGTATTTCAAAGTATGTAAAGCTTACTCTTTCGGAAGTGAAGTCAATTATTGAGAGCTTTTCTGAATTGCTGCTGCTGATAATTTGGTTAAAACTAATTAGTGAAAGCTATTTCATTTGGAGGGGGGTGATGTTCAAAATACAAAGTCCATCACCAAATGTTTTAAGTAGGAGAGTGCCTGCCAGCTACCTCAAAAGCAGCAGATGTTATCTGCTGTGTCCTGGCTTTTATAATCCATCAATCTAAAGTATTCATAATTCTATTAAATAATGTCAGGTTTTTTTCCTTTTTACTGAAGAACATCTGTAGTTCAGAGACACTTGTTTAGTTCTAAGCTCTCCATTTCTGAATGGACAAGTTATTATGTCACTTTCTCTAAGATAACTCACCCTTACTTGAGAGTAAAAAAGCTTTGGCTTTTTCCAGTAGAGTTGATGATTTTTTTGATGAAGCAATGAATAGAAATTAATTGTGTAAATTTAAAAATATTTGCTTCATTACACAGGTAGTCATAATTCCCTCTACAAGCTGTTTGTTCTCATTTTCTGGAATTAGTAGGCCAGTTATAGTCTGAGGAAAGATGTGGGTAAGATGACCCTTTTACTTGGTCTGTAAGTGAACCAGGGACAAGCTTTGCCACAGTGTACCAGGCTGTCAGCCTTCCCAAGTCTACAAATCTTTATCAGTAGCTGTTGCAGCTTCTATAACATCTTTATCACTGGAGGCATAGANTTTTTTTTTTTTTTAATGTAGCTGCTGCTAATCAAGTACATACTGTTTCCAAGCTACAGTTTACTGCTTTGGCATCACACTTCAGTACTTAATTTGGGATAAGTGCAAAGTAGAGAAGCATGGCATATATTTTTCCCTGGCCCATCTCCTACCTGAGCAATAGAATTCAATTCCCTGTCGTAAATGGCAATGTGTGTAGACACCCTAAGGAGGAGCAGAGTTACTGACTTGATATTAAAGCACTTCCTTGTAAGTCCTTCCTGTCTCTATTGCTGTATATAATAGGGACTCTGCAGTTAATGAAAATAAATTTAGGTATTGGAGGGCAAAATCTCGGGTAAGAGGTTCAGAAAATATCAGAGATGGATGTGTGCTTCCTATTCTTAATGGCTTTTAATTAATTGTTGAAAAGAAAACCCTCTTTAAAAAAAGTTGATAAAAAGGTAAATATGTAATTGAAGAACTATAGTTATTGGTTTTTGCCTCATTTAGATTTAAGGTTTGATTCTCTACACACACATGTTCTTTTGGTAATGATGTTTTAAACAGTTAATTGTTTTGTGTATACTTTGATGGTCCAGTTAATAATCTAGAGAGAACAGGTGGAACTTTTTATTCCAAGCTGCTGGAAGCAAAAAGGAAGAAGATAAATTCTGAGAAACCAAAATAAATTATTAGGAAATTGGTGGTTGTTTTCGTTAGAATTAAAGTGTAAGAAAAAGCATGACTTTTGTTCTAAATAAGGAGATACTCTAAGCAATTCAGTTTTGTTTGTCCGAAAAATCTCCAGTGCGACTAAGAGCTTTATTTAATTACTGTCACTTGTGTAAATGTACAATTTTGATTAAAGTTTTCATGTTTCCTTTCAGGAAAAAAGGTATTGTTTAAAGAATTAGTCGTAGTTCAGATTTAACTTATCAGCAGAGTTTGCTTGTGTACACAGTTTAATAATTTTGTCACCATTGAAAATCACAATCATAATAATTCCTGTTGCAAATATCATAGAAAGGAGTATTGCTAAGCCAGGGATCATTTCATTCTCAGGAATAAGTGTTTGTTTATTGTACACATTGTCCAGCAAAGTGAAAATAAAGGCTATGCCTAGTCTCTCTGAGATGATGAAATATTAATAACATGTTGTTATGCCTATAATGTGCAATTTAATAAGCAACTGTAAAATTACCTTTCTGTTGAGCTTGTTTTACAGTTTTTCCTTTGATTCTCTAATGATTCTCTGTTAACCAAATTTATGCCTCATCAATTTACATAGAAAGTAGATACTCTTTCTCTAATTATTCCTGTGTTACAGATATCCCTTTGTGTAGGTCTGTGTGAAGACCATATATTTAGCTCTGACACTCTGAGACTTGGAATGGTTGGTGTAACATACTGTTCTCTGCATTGGAATTTTAATGATTCACTGTAGTTTATCTGATGAACTTCAAACACGCTGTAGGTGGGAACCAGGAGATGGTGTGCTAAAACTTTATTTCCACAGCCTTGTTTATATATTATAATTTATAGCCCAGATCACCTAAGGCCGTGAGGGTATTCATGGTTGAATTGTGGCTTCCCTCTCACCAGTGCAAATAGAAGACATAAGGTAGGAGACATCAGGTCAATTCAAAATAGAAGGAAACAAATCTGAATCTTCTAACAGAGTAAATTTTAATTGTTCTTGGCTCTGTTGCCTTTCAGATTGTTCATTCCTTTTATATGTTCTACAGGGTTCAGTCATCTTTATCTGTATTGTGTCCTGAGAGGAGGTACCAGGATGATTCACTGCCAGCCTCCAATGGCTATCTGGCAGATGTGTTTCTAGTAAAAAGGATTCTGCCCAGTCTCCCTGGCATTGCTGTAGAAACTCAAGTGGTAAAATCTAATTTTAGGGGTTTTACCAGAAACTTGTTTTCAAAATGCATGAAATAGAGCATTAGAGCAGGCCAGTTGTTCCGATGGCATAGATGAGTGGAGGTCTGTAGCAGGCACAAATGGGGATTGAAGGTTTATAGAGTGAAGAGTTGATGCTCTTGTTGTAGTTGTCCTGGAAGGATGCAAGGCCTGCAGGAAAGTTGCTGATGGATTCTGCTGTGTTGGAGATAGGGAAGGCATGTCTTGAACCGGAGCTCTTGCCAATCAAAGCTGCTCTGGTGGCTGGCTCCAAGTGAGGTGGAGCAGAGGCACAAGGCTGAGTTCTGTCTGGCTTTTCTGGGTCATTTCTCAGGCTGGGAACAGAGAACTCTCTGAAGCACGCAGGGCCCCTTTGTTTCCCTCTCTTCTGTATGGAATGTGGGCCCTTAAGAAACTGGCTTGGTATTTTGGTTATACAAAAAACAGAGGGCACTTTTTTTTTTGTGGTGTTCGGTTTCATGCTCTGTTCTTGCAAGTCCAACCTATGTGTTTCTATTTTCCCTACACAGTTTTTGTGTTCTCTTTAGTAACAGTCTCTTTGGCTAGAAGGTCTGAGAGGCTCCTCTGGCTGTTCCTGCCTCAAAACCTTTAAGTCAGACTTCCTGGTCTCAAAGAAACCTATTTCCCTTGTCTGAATCCAGTGCTGGTTCACAAGCTGGGGTTTCCAGCAGGTAGTGTGTGACTACCCAGATCCTGTGTTGAGACTCTTAAGAATCTGAGGCTCACTCTTCCCAGGTTTCCAGGAAGAGAGGAAAAAAATGATCATTCCATAAATGACTGTAAGCGAACCTAACCCTGTATTTAGCTGCACATTTTGGCAGGCAGTGCTGGGCTGGACGGGAGTGATGAGTTTATGGATGCATCCAGTGGCAGTAGGGATGGCTGGGGTCACTGAGACCTGCTGGTGTCGCACAAGTCTGAACGTAATCTGTGTTCAGGGCTGAACAATATCTGCTGAAACAGAGTCCTGCACGTTTAAAAGTCCACACACGTCTGCTGTCTAGATGATCAACTCCTTGTCAAGTCTTTTCTACTGTGTTGATTCTTACTTTTATTGCAAAATTAAACTCCTTGTAAATTTAAGGTAATAACATTTTATAATATTTGGAATGTAGTGACAGGACAAGGGTGAATGGCTTCAAACTGAGAGAGAGGGCAGGTTTAGATCAGTTATTAGGAAAAAATTCTTTACTGTGAGGGTGATGAGGCACTGGAGCAGATTGGCAAGAGAAGCTGTGGATGCCCCATCCCTGGAAGTGTACAATGCCAGCTTGGATGGGGCCTTGAGTAATCTGGTCTAGTGGGTGGCATCCCTGCACATGGCAGGGGACTTGGAACTAGATGATCCCTAAGGTCCCTTCCTGCCCAGGCCATTCTGTGATTCTGTGAAATTGTTCAGGTGATATGAATGCTTGCCAACTCTGAGGTTTTTATTTCTGGAAAATTTAGGTGCATAAACCCAAAGATTATTTATAGACAAGTTCTGTCTTACTTCTTACTCTGTGTGCTTCTCTGTAAGCAAAAGAGCCGAGATTTGGGGAGTTGTTTTGGGTCTATTAAAGCTTGGTATTATTTACAAGCATCTTGTCTTATTTTACTGAAAGACTGTGACAGCACTGTTGTACTGTACCATGAATGCAAAGTTTTCAGGAAAAACTAGACTAGGGGTATACTTGTTTTTAATACTGATTTTTTACACAAAATGACATATGTCATAAACATTGGTTTGAGAGCCAAACTGTTTTCACTAAGAAATGTGGAGTGTATCCTGTTCCTAGTTTGAAATGTGAAGGAGTTGAATGTCATTTTATACCATATAATAATTTAAGGAATGAACTGCAGTTAGTTATTCGTTATGTTCTTTAATTCCAAAGACATTGGCTAACTTCCTGTTGGGGAAAAAATTGTTCTGAAGTATTTTCCAATATAATAATAATTCAAGCATTTTTGGTAGATAAATCACTTTGTTACTGAAATGTATAGGTGCAAGACTGATTGATGTAGTTTAATCTACAGTGTGTCTGTATTTCCATAATGGATTTATTACTTCTTGACAGTTGAAGGATCTACTTTATTGAAAAGAGTTATTTATCTTTATGTTTGTGTTAGGTACAGGGTAGGGTATAGTAACTGCAGGTATGTGTTTGAGCTGTGGTTTTTGAGTGTCAGCAGTAGTAGGTAGTGTTTCATGGAGTTTGAATGGGTCTTTCCAAAGCAGTGTCAGTGCTCTTAGATCTGTCCGTTGTTAAAACCCATGCTGATAGAAGTGGCATAAAGAAAAGTAAACTTTGGGTGGAGCCTTAAAACTCCCAAGGTGTTTATTAGTTACTTCTCAAAAAGCATCTGATTTCTGCTGTTGCCAGGAGGGCTCCAGGTGCCTTGTCAGTGTTTGTCATACAGCTCAGGCCAGGCAGTCATTCTGGTTGTTTACTATAATTGATTAAAGGTGCAGGATGTTTATGGGATAGCAGATCAGTAACAGCATTGATACGTCACTCAAGTCTATTTGAATTTTTTAAATTATTTTCTTTTTAAGGAATAAATTTTTTTTAAAACTTACTTGAATAATTGACAGGAAGAAAAACTTTTTTAAGCCACTGTCTGGGGCTCTAGTCTACTTTTTGTGCTTGCCTATGTTCTGCATGATTGCAAGATTAGGAGTGTGGTTGGTTATCTCTTGTGCAGTATGAAATGCTATTGCTTCTGTATGAATATGTCAGGTGGTTTGGGGGGTTTTTTAGCAATGCTTTTCTTTTTTTGCTTTGCTCATGCATTTTGCTAGGCAGTTTTTATCTTCTCAAAATGAACAGCTGTGCTTTGAAGAGTCTTTAAAACTGAAAGCAACTTGTATTCTTACTATATTCTACAGTATAGCCTTTTAAAAAGAGCAGCTCTGGAATGCTGATAATGACTGGTTAAAAGCACTAAACAGCTTGAAATGCCATTTTCACTTGGCTTTATTAATTTTATGGCGTGGAATCCTTAAAACCTTCTATTGCAAACACATTGAATTCACATAATTAATGGAAAGTAAAAAAGTCATATTTTTCTTAAAAAATGCCTTGCTTATTGTTTCTTGGGTCTTTTTTAATAGCTCCTACAAGCAATGCTAAACATGTTAAACACATATTCACTATACTATTTATAAAACTTTCTCCTCAGATTACACCACCTCCATCACTGTCGGACCCACTTAAGGAGCTATTTAAACAACAGGAGGTTGTAAGGATGAAACTACGTTTACAGCACAGTATTGAAAGGGTAAGACTAATTTACTTCTTTATTTCCCAGATTTAAGCTTTAGGATTTTTTTCATTTTCAATGAACAGACTACGTTTTTCTCAATTTAAGAATGTTTAGAAGTAGTCTTCTTTCTATCCGAATTTATTAATTGAAGAAACTGCTAAGAGGGGGGGAAAATGGTTTGAACAGCTGTCAGTGGAACTCTCAAGTTGGTAAGATAGCAGCTTTTTCCTGTTAGTTGCTCTGAGTTGTGTCCCAGATTTATCCTAGAGGCAGTGGGAAGGAAGCTTCACACTCTAGTTTTGAAAGCTAATGATGGTTGTAGACTTCAGAACCAAATTGACTAATTTAAAAGAATTGAAGAAACAGTAAATTCTGTACTGAGAGGAGACGTGTGGCTCTAAGGCTAAAACATGTTTTGCAATATTCTGCTAAGAAGCTGCCTAAAATTACATTGCAGCTACGTCTGTAGGTGTTACTGAGTTTCAGCACAGAAATAGAGAAAATATTCCTGGTTTAGGAGTATTCTTTATTTTTAGGTTGCCCTTTTTCCTTGGCAACCTAGCTTTAGATGCCAGTGTTGTGAACCAGATTGCTTGTGAGCACAGGCAGGACCCCTTTCTGACATGGATGTATCTTGAGGATTTCCACATAGTTATACAAGGAGCTGCCTCATCAAACCAGCATCACCAGTGTGATGCTTTTTCAATTGACAGTTTCAGTGGGACTTAACAAACCCAGCTGAGGGAGGGGTTTTACTTGAATTTAGTATTTCAGTGTGTAAAGCTAGATATAAAATAAGAAGCACAAGGTTTGTAAACATGGTTCAGGTTCTGACTGAAAAGAAATCAGTTGCAGCTACAAGAATCGTGGCCAGCAGGGCGAGGGAGGGGATTCTGTCCCTCTGCTCTGCTCTGGTGAGATCCCACCTGCAGTGCTGCATCCAGCTCTGGGGTCCCAGCACAGGAAGGACATGGACCTGTTGGAGTGAGTCCAGGGGAGGGCCACAAACATGATCTGAGGGCTGGAGCACCTCTCCTGTGGAGACAGGCTGAGAGAGCTGGGGCTGTTCAGCCTGGAGAAGAGAGGGCTTCAGGGAGACCTCATTGGGGCATTTCGGTACTTAAAGGGGCTTATATAAAAGAGGGAAAGTGACTTTTAACACAGGCAAATAGTGATAGGACAAGGGGAGGTACAGTTGTAAACCAAAAGAGGAGAGATTTAGATTGGATATTAGGAAGAAATTCTTCACTGTGAGGGTGGTGAGGCACTGGAACAGGTTGCCCAGAGAAGCTGTGGGTGCCCCATCCCTGGCAGTGTTCAAGGCCAGGTTGTGTGGGGCCCTGAGCAGCCTGGTCTAGTTGGAGGTGTTCTTGCCCACAGCATGGGGATTGGAACAAGATGGTGTTTATGGTCCCTTCCAACTCAGACTCTATGATTCTAATCAAAGGAAAGGTGCTCCTTTTCCTGTTTTCTGAAAAACAGGAAATACAATATAATATTTTAATCCATCTTCTTTTATTGTGATAAAAATTAGAGCCAGCGTCTTGCAGAGCAGTAAACACATACGAACATTCTTCTGTGTCTTAAAAAATTACGCATATTTATAGTTGTTTTGCTCATATAGGCTGTTCTTCAAATGAAATCCACTTTATACAACTGTAAGTTAAGCTTTGTCAAGTGAGTTACATTTTTCTTGTCTCAGTTTAGGAAAGAATATCTATGCAGCTGTGAATTTAGGGAGTTACTACATGTTGTTTAAAAAAAAAATTATCCTGCAAATTATCTTTCTGCTGCATTATGCTTGGCCACTGTGCCTGGAGTAAAAGTCTTCATACAGTCAGCATTCACAAACCTATATCCCAACCCTGTGCTCTTCCTACTTTTCATCTTTCACCACCCTCATTAACTAGAACTTGCCTCAGTAAGTGGAAGCATTCAGCCATCAGTGGAGACTGGGGCTAAGCAGAAGGTGTTTTCAGTTCTGACATCCACAGGACACTCTTTGCATCACTGAATTGAAATTTTGGATTTCATCAGAAGAACTGCCCCTCCTACCTTCAGCAGTCTATTTCTCACTCTGTTAAAAGTGTAAGCCCTAGAAAGAAATTTTTTAATTTGTGGGCATTTTTATGAATGCTTAACTTACTAAATGTTTATTTATGTGTTGATATCTTAATTAGGAAAAGCTTATTGTCTCTAATGAGCAAGAGGTTCTACGTGTTCACTACCGAGCAGCAAGGACCTTGGCTAATCAAACTCTGCCCTTCAGTGCCTGCACTGTGCTGCTGGATGCTGAGGTGTACAGTGTGCCTCTGGATGCTCAGGTAAAGATTTGTCCTCCACAGCTTCAGCCGAAAGGTCTGGCTAGCCTGACTCAAGCATTCGGAGAGAAATCTGTTCCCATAGCAAGATTGTCATTGATTTGCCTGGAATTAAGATTATGCTCCCTTTAGGTTGTTACTTATATTGGGCCTCAGTTGGGTGTACAGTAATAGGAGGATATGGGTGTTATGTACGATGCTTTTCTGTTTTGTACCATGTCTGGTTTTCTTTCACCTCCAGGAAGTATGAGATGGATAAAATAAGAACATTCCTCTGCTGATTTTGTTATAAAAACAGATTTTAGTCATAAACAGAACATGTTTTTGAAGCTTACAGATACGGCTTAAACAAGAACAAAGAAATTATCAGCATAGAAGATCATTTCTGTCAGTAATCCAGATAATTGGAATGCAGTAGTACGGGAAGTGATGAAATTGGTTTATGAAATTTGGAAATGTGTTGTGGACGTATCCATTACATATCCATAATGTGGACAATAAACTTTCCTCCTCTGTATAAGGCAGTCACTAGAACTGTTCCCTAAAAAACAGATGACCAGCAGTGAAATGTTGAATGCTACCAGATGAAATAACCTTTTTCAAATTGACTTCAGGCTCCATATGATTTGCTTGTGCCATGTTTTTTACATGTTCAATATGCGTATTTAGTCCTAATTAAAACATAAGTTAAGCAATGTGCTTCACAATCTGTGTATGTTGTATGGACTGTCCCTCAAAAGTTGGCTGCAGCTGTACCTCTGAGAGAAAATAATCCCATGGTGTCGGTATTTTGTGGACAGTTTTTCCAACTAACAAACATGGAACCAGCATTCGACACCTGTTTCAGTGACTGTGAGAAGCACATAATGCAAGGAGGAAAAGCTGATGGTTTGGGTGTAATAAAAGTGTTGATGCATTGGATGTTGGGTATTTTAAAATGAAACACATACATTTCCAACATACGGGGGAGATTTTCTGTTAATTCTGGAGCCCTTTATAGAATTATTACAGCTTCTGCTGTTTCTTCAGTCAGTTCCTACATTTTTCCCCAGTCTTTAAAAAACTAGAGCTATGCCCAGTGAGGTGATTCAGCAGATGATAGTTTATGGAGACTGTATTGTTGTCTCATTTTAAGCTTCATGCAGGTAAATTTTTAAACCATCATTTCCTTAGTGAATCTACCTGATAAAGCAAAGGACTTTGGAAGAGAAAAATCTCATTTTTGCTCTATTTCTGCCCCAATTTATAGGCCTTGAGCTTTTTAGAAATGAGAAATACGTGAGCTTTGCATATAACTGCATTTTTGTAGTTAACATTTTACAATTCATTTTAAGTAAGCTGATTCTGTATTTGAATTTTGTGAAACAAAAGGAATCTTTGTTGGGGGAGAAGTTGAGCTGTTGTGTGTGCCCCCCAAGTATTGCCTTTTTTTTGACCATCTGTATAATAACAAGAGCAGTAATAAAATGCCTCTCCTTCCCCCTCACTACTTCAACAGCTTTGTGTTTCAGTCTGTGGTAATTTTTCTTAGGAAATTACATTACATATAATGTTGAGCAAATTATGAAATAATTTTTTAATGTAACTGAAATCAGTGTTTTATACTAACAGCTTGATGGTTTGATTTAAATTTGTTTACTGGGAAGAATATAGATGCATAAGAAAACATTGTCTTGTAATGCATTCTGCCATTAGCAAATACTAATTTTGTTCTCTAGAAAGGCCGATCTTTGCACATTTGATTGGGCTTCTTTTTGTTCCTGTTGCTACAGTGTACAAATTCCTGCAGTGTCTTCTTTTCTCCCTAAAAGTGTAACGGCAACTTGTTGTATTTAGTGGTTATTATTTAAATGTTACATTGGCATAGTCTGGCTTTAGGACTATGTATAGAGTATATCTAGTTTCTCACAGTGGGCAGATGTGACATTCCAAATTCTTATGAAATAGTTGGAATTTAAAAAAGAAAACTGTTTCATTAAGCAGGACGTAAGACAGGTCTGCTCACTTTTTTTAATCTCCTTTTGGGGATTGTGATTGTAAAAATAGGTTTTTTCATTGCATTCAATACTTGTGTAGTCAGTTAAATCAGGCTGCTTAAGTTTTCCTTTATTAATGTTTTTGCTTTTCCCTGAGGGATATTGATTTTATTTATTGCTGAATTTTAAAGATTAAAAAGAGAGACAGTAATTTTGTGGAAGGATCTGCCTTTTATTAGTTAAGACTTTAAGGTATAAATCTTTAAGCCTCCTACTCTAAATTTCAGAACCAGAGCACAGTAAATAGTTTGAGGAAATCTGAAAATGCCCATTTTTAGTGAGCAGCTGGCTTGCAGTGCAAGTGTTGGTCAACATTTATACTTTTATATACCTTTGTACTTTGAATCTGTTTTTCCATCAGAAGCAGTGTTTGTGGGATTGTTTAAGTCCCATGGAGTAGGTTTTGTGTTTTAAAGCATGTTTCAGATTAAATCATCGAGTTGGAATAAATTTTTGGTTCTTGCAGACTGATGACAGCAAAACATCGGTGAGGGATCGATTTAATGCAAGACAGTTCATGTCATGGCTGCAGGACGTTGATGATAAGTTTGACAAATTAAAGGTACATTCTTTTGTCTTTCTACTTTAAAAAAAACCACAACAAAACTAATGTCACTCTGAAGATGAGATGAATAAATGGATTTGTGTGCAGTATCCATGGGCTTTTGTGGAGGTAACACAAAGGAAGGTCCATCAGTATAAAAAAAACCTAACTTTTGTTGCCATGTAGTGTAATGGAATATTCTACAAATTTTTAAATATATACTGTGGAAATTATTTACTATCACCAGAGAGGCTCTTAGACATATTTCCTGTGTTTGAACTTGTTGCAATAATATTTTTTTCAAATACTTCAATAACTTCTTTCTCGATTTTAAACCAGACGTGCCTTTTGATGAGGCAGCAGCACGAAGCAGCGGCGCTGAACGCGGTGCAGAGGCTGGAGTGGCAGCTTAAACTGCAAGAGCTTGATCCTGCTACATACAAATCTATCAGCATTTATGAAATCCAGGAGTTCTATGTTCCTCTTGTTGATGTTAATGATGACTTTGAATTGACGCCCATATGACAGGCAGCACCGACTGGCTCGCCCCTCCCCGTGGACAGCTAGAGACTGAGGTGCAGTGATGCACAAAGGTATTTTTCTTTTGAGACAGAGCACTTAATTCTGTGGAATACTACCTTTCTCAATAATTCAGGTGTTCCTGCAGAGAAGTGTGGCACAGACTCTTGTTCAAACACAGAAGATGGATGCGAACTTTTAAGTTTGGATTCCCAGTAACTGCTGTTATCTGTATTTTAGAATTGCCTGTAGCTTTAGAGCTTATTGCTGAAAAAGATGACAAAACCTGGTGAGTTTACAGCGCTGGAAGCTGGTAATAACTAAAACATCCACCAAAAAGCAAATGATACTTAAAATCTGCTATAAAGCTTTGTATTATGAAACTGCAGTAACAGTTGAACTCCCACAGAAAAACTATGAGAAAGCCTGTGGAAGAAAACGTAAGACTTGGAGGAAAATAGTCAATTAATCTTATTATGTTTTGTAAATTACTGTACAGATTTCTTTTTGGAAAAAGATGTAATATTGTCTTCATTTTTAAATAATTTATTTTATACATATTGTGCAAATGTAAATAGTCTTGTAATTAATGTTCAAACCTGTATAAAATAGATATTTTAACTGTAAAACTGTTTTTGTCTAATGTTTATTGGACCAAAGTTGTCGTTTCTATTAAGTGTAGTGTGTTCCTGGTTGGCAGTTCCTTTTCGTATGGCATGCGTTTGATTTAGCTGCTTGTTTCATCACCATAACTGTAAAAGGATTGAACTGTATTGCATGCTCCACAGGACTCTGAACTCCTTCCCTTCAATAACTGATCCCTAAACTATTGTAATATTTACAAAATCATACTTCATATTAGTCTGCTGTTGTATTGCCATACCTATGACTTCCTATACTGAAAATATTTTTGTGTAAGACAAAAAAAACCCTTTTGCTCTTATATGGTGGTCTCGTAATAGAGCCTATTTTTTCCAACAAAAATGCCTTTGAATTAAAATTCTTAAATTGTATATTGTCTATTTTAATATTAATCTATGGAAGGGATATGTAAATAGTTGTAAATATAATATTTAATAAATTTTATTGGTCATGTTATTAGTGGAAATTTCTTAATATTGGAACACTTGGTACATCAAACCTTAGCATTCCTGGAATATATAAGGAGGCTCAATGGAAAAGTTAAAAAAAAATTTCCCCATGTTGTGAAAGTTAATGCTATTTTATTCTTAGTACTCTTAATGAGGAGACAGTTAATTATTTATTAGTAGGAGGTTACAGATATTCATGAAAAAGATTTGTTACCCTCCAGGCCATAAATTATTCAAGAATGCTTGGGATCTGATGTCTGTGAAATTATTTCTGAAAGAAATGAGGCTTGGGCAGGAGACCTGGTTACTCCGAGTAAGAGGTATAAAATCCTTGGTTTGAACTGATTTTTCATTACTAGGTGAGCTATCACAGAGAACTTATTCCTTGTGCTTGTGTGAATGTCCAGGGGCCATTTCCTGGGGCAGAGGGCACACAGGCAGTGAACAAGAGACTCTCTGGGCAGCAGGCTCCTTCCATCTGCGCATCACTGCTAGTGCCAGCTTCGAATAAATAGTAACTCAGCACAGTAACACCAATTAATGTGCAGTTCCTGCCCTGTAACTTTTTTTCACTGTTAATTTGTTTGGTACCTGTGGAAGGAGAAGTTGTTCCTGCTTTTATCACAGGAGTATCTTCCTGACCTCACTCGGAATTGAAAATGTGTTGAGGAAAAAGCAGAATTCTTCTCAACATTAAATACTCTTTTGAACGTAGCTGTAAAATCTTAAAATGCTGCAGCAATCTGTATTACCTGCTTGAAAAGAAGAGGAAAAAATGGTAAAGCTGCAAGGTGTTAACAAGTGGGTACAAGTTACTAGAGTAGTAAAAAGTAAAAGATGTGGCTGGATGTGGTAGAAGAATGAGACAGGAGTAATTAAGAGGCTAGCAAAAAGAACAGAAGAGATAAACTGGGCTGCAGAAGTCTTGGCTGTGTTAGAAAAGAAGTGTGTGACAAAAACAATTGGGATGCAGGAGACAAGAAAAATATTTTGGCAGTATCCTGTAAGGAGAGCTGAAGACAGATGTTACTTAGCATTAGCCTGTGTCTTCTTTATAAGGAGAGACGATTTCCCAGTATCAGGCTCTGCAACAGCGTTTTTTCAATTGCAACTTCTTACTAAAAGCTTCACTGCTCCAAATGGTTCAATCCCATACATACTGATCTCTTGGCTTCTCTGATTCGAAGCCAGGATTTGTTCCGGTCTTTTTTTCTTTTTTTTTTTTTTTCCGCCTTCCCCGAGTTTACTCTGTGGGATGATGCCTCGTGTTGTTTAAGGACACCGTGCTGTGGATTTCCCTCAACACAGCGGCGGGAGCTGTGCAGAAGGGATGAGACGAAATACGGTAGTAACTTGTCACGATGGCCCTACTTCCCTCGCCAGGGTCTAGCTGTCTCCTGGGTAGCCCGAGGGCTACTCTGATTTTGTGGGTACTAAGCCAGGATCCTCCTGTGTTTTTCTTCTAGGGACCAAACTTGTTACCTTGGTCCCTTGGAGTTTGGCACGTGGGAGGATAAAGCCGCCGCCCAGCCGTGTTTTAGAGGTCCTGGGAGAGGCTGTTCGGAAGCCCAGGGTCCCTTCCCCTCGGCGGTGACCCCTGCCCTCCCCCGGGCACCTGCACCTTCTCGGCCTTCGGGGAAGTTCATCGCGTTCCCCGCTGGCGCTTCCAGTGGCGCTGCCCGTTTCTCCCGCCCTGCCCGCAGCCCTCCGGCCCGGGGGCGCTGCCCCGGCGCCCTCCGCTCGGCGCGACCCCCGCTCCTCCCGCCCCGGCTTCCCCGGGCTGCCTTGTCCCGCCCACAGGACCCCCGAGTTTCTCCCTGCTCGCACTCGGCTTGCGGGGGGATGTTCCCCCGTCCTCCCCTGAAGAAGCCCCTCCGGATGCAGTCTCCTGGCCGTGCCCCCGCCCCGTCCCGCTAGCCACGGTCCGGCGGCAGCTCCCATCCACCGGCCCCTGCCTCCTCCTCCTCCTCCTCCTCCTCCTCCTCCCGCCCGGCTCCGCGCAGCCGCCGCCCGCCGGGGCGGAGGGTCCCGGGGGGAGGGTCCCGGCGCCTGACGGTGCCCCGAGGCGGGGCGATGATGCGAGGCCGCCGCCTCCGCGCTGCCTGCGGCCGAGGGGGGAGCAGTGGGACGAGGCGCGGGGTTGCTGCCGCCGCCGTCGCCGCCTCCGGAGCAGCGAGAGCCGCCTGCGGAGCGCGGGGTGCCCGGCCCGGGCCGCCCGGTGAGCGCCGCCGGGGGAGCGGGCGGGGGACGCGCAGGGATGGAGCCGCTGGCTGGGGAGGAGGAGGTGGAGAAGGCGGCGGAGCCGTGGCTGCTTCTTTGTGGCAGGAAAGTTTCGGTGCGGCTCGGCGCGGCCGCCCCGCTGCCTGCGTGCCTGCCGGAGGGAGGAGGAGGAGGAGACCCGCTCCCCGTGAGGGGCCCCGCCTGCCCCGGGCCACTTCGGCAGGGGGGTTGTTCTCCCACATCTCCCTCCCTGTCACCGGCCTCCCGGCCCCTGGCAGTGCCATCTTTGGGGCCCGGCCCTCTCGGGAGCCGCGGCGGGGACGGGGAGCCGAGCGCGGCTGGATCGGCCGGAGGGGGTTTTTGGGGTGTTTTCCGCCCCGGGTGCGATCCTGGCGGAGCGGGAGAGCGATGCTGAGGCGGTGCCGCCGGGGTGGGCTGCGGGAGAGGAGGGGCGGCGGGCGGGGGTCCTGCTCCGGGGGGACGCCACGCCGGATAAAAGTGGGAAAGCAGCGGTCGGTGAATAGGAACTGGAGCGGCGGGGGGAGGCGGGAGAAGGGGCAGCCGGACCCCGGTGCGCATCCGAGGAGGGCGCGTGGAAAGGGCCCCGCTCGGCCCCGCTGCTCGGGACCCTTTATGTAACGCAGCCCCGCGCCCGAGCGCGCCTGGATCGCTCCCCTCGCCAGGCAGCGTGCTCGCCTCGGCTCCCGCGCCCGGGATGCGACACCCCCCGGGTCCGGGCCGCCAGCTGCTGGAAGGAAGCGTTCTTGGCTCCGGATAGCAGGGAGGGAAAGCGGTGAGCCCCCAGCTGAGGGAAAAGATCCCGTGTTCTCCGTGCGTGCCCCCGGGTCTTGCAGGGGGGTCTCCCCAGCCCTGCTTGGTACAGATGGCGGAGTGCCCAGCACTGCGAGATTCTGAGGCACTTAATAACCATTGTAAGAAGGACTAATCGGACGCAGACTTCCAGCGTCCAGATCGTGCTTTCTTTACGTATTTTCCACTTTTTTGCTCATTGAGGGTGTTGGGTTTTGTAGTTCATAAAACAGAAAAACATTTCTAGATACCAAAAGAAAGCAATCCAGTGCTCCATTAGCATTCTTTCTCTCTTAGGAGAACAATACAGGCTCACTGTAAGCTTGCCCAAACATGGGCTGCCTTTTATTATATATTGGTACAGTGCCTGTTGCAATAGATGGTCTTTTTTTCGGGTTCATATGCGAAGCACAAGTAAAAACTCAGTGGCACGCTGCTAATCGTGATATATTTGTCACAAATACCACCTGCCGACAGGCTGGGTTTTCACAGAGGGAGAAAGGTGGAATGCTTTGAACAAACCCGGTTCCTCTGTCTGTTTGAAGTAGCAGATGCTCGTCGTCTCTGGCTGACCTCAGACACTTGCTTGGCTCTTGAAAGTTACGTTGTTCAAAGTGTCTGGTACTTTTTAATTTTTTTAATGTTGGTGTCTCTATATTTTATAAAAAGAAGTTAACAACTTTGTGATCGGTTTGAAAGCCTGTGTGACATCCAGGTGTCCATGTGAAAACAACTGCCTGTCTGCATTAAAGATGACAGGGGCAACTTACCTTGTTGTGAAAGGTTGCTGTCTGGCCTTGGTCCTACAGACCTGTGTGTACCTTAGCCTGAGGAGATACTACACAAAACCCATCTGTCTACTTTGGGCATTTACAAAATTAGGTGTCATTTGGTGGGTTTTCTCATCCGAGGTGTTTTTTTATCATTGCTGCTTATAGGATGTCATATTTGATACTGCAAACTTGAGATTGCTCACCTCAAGTTTATTGCAGTTTTAATCCAAAGGTGCAATAGCAGAAAGCTTTGTATAAACAAGTTAGCTGGAGGAGGAGGTTTTGGGTTTGTTGTTAAGTACCCCAATTTGACCTTTCTTAAAAAATATTCATATTTATTGAAGGAATTGCAAGGGGGGGATGGAATAGAATTTACTTGTGTTCCAAAAGCCTTTTCAGTCGCTGGTTTTTATTTCAGTGCTGGTTGAAGTACTTGTGAAAATTGCTCACCTGCAGGAAACATGAGGTCACAGTACATCACGGCACCCACAGTCACTGTCCTTCTGTTCCTGCTGTGGATCCCGTCATCAACAGGCTGCAACAAGGCTCTCTGTGCCAGCGACGTCAGTAAATGCCTGATACAGGTACGGGTCATGTGTCCTTTATCTGCTTTTGAGTGTTCAAAAAACAGTCCTGAAGCTGCGTCCTGAAAAGATACAAATAACTCTTTAAAGAGGTTAGTTTGGTCTCCTACCCCTATAAATGCAGATTAACAACCATTTTATAGATTGAGAATACCAAGTGCATGTTTATATGGGCATGTTTTTTTTTTTTAATTGAAACTTTTTCAAGCCAAGGATTATGTTTGTCTGAGATGTTTCCCTTAACTTGCAATTTGTCCAGTTCCTTAAATCTGAAGCAGAGGGTCAGGAGTTGATGCCTAATGCTCTCCATAACATCAGGTTTGTACAGTGAGTTAAAAGATGCCTAAAAACCAAACCAAATACTTATGAGCTGAACTGGTAGGAAATGGATGTTAAATTCAGATGCTGCTTTTGACTCACTGCATGTCTGTGCAGTGAAAGAAACAGAGTGAGACCAGGTTGCTCTTCTTAGAGCAGGAGTTAAGAGGCGTGGTGTGCAGCAGAATAAAAGGGCCTTTTCTGGCAAAATGGCAAGCAGTTCTGGTAGCTACCAAGTAATTTTTTAGTAATGGCATATGGAGCATGCTTCTTGACTCCAGACTGAAAAAGGAGGCTTCCTGTGGTCAGCTGCAGCTTCTTTAAAAGCAACTGTTCCCTACTGCCTCTTTGTAGGTTGGAAATGCAATAACAGAGAGCACAAACATCATATGGCAGTAACATGCGAGTGTGCTTACTGTAAATGCAGTCACAGCCTGAAAAGAGATGCAGAAGTGGCCTGAAGCATTTCCATGTTTACTTCATTTCACTGACTTCCGTTTAAAATTTGTCTGGGCAACAAATAAAAACATTTGCCAGATTCACAAATCCATCCTGTGGAATGAAGACTGACTGTAGGCTGAACCATCTTCTTTCTGGCTTCTGCACTGCCATTGCTTTAAAAGTCACAAAAAGAAATTGCTGCTTCTTCCAGCCCCACCACAGTCTGTGGCGTTGTTAAATACGGGAGCAAGAACGAGGCTTCTGATTTTTACCTTTTCAAACAAAACTCCAGTGGTTTTACTGGCATGTTGGACATTGTGCACTGTGACAGACTGATGCCCTTATAAGCCCCCTTCTCTTGCATTTTTTAAAATCAGCTCTAGGATTGAAACCTCTAAGAAGAAGTAACATGCTAATTGTGGCACTGGATGTACATGGCACTTAAATAGTAGACCCAGTGGTACAGATTTGTTGATTCAGGGGAGGGTTGTTGGTCTGGATGCTGGATTTTGGTCCTGGAAGTTCTTGGTCTGATGCTTGTTTTGCTGTAAGCAAAGGGGAGAACAGGGACGATGTGTCTCCTTTTCTGGTGCCACGGATGGAGTCCACCATCCATGAAAGAACAGACATCTCCTCCATATCAAGTCAAGCTTGAGACAGCAAGCATTTAAACTTTATTTTTATGAGCTAGTCTGAATAGAGCACAGCCCAGGAGGGGTGGAGTTAATGCTACTGGAGTCCTTACTCAGCTGGCAATAAATGGCTGAGGTTCAGCAGTGCATGGAAATGGCTCATACAACTGTGCTTTCCTTGGATTATGTTGGCATCTCTCTAGCAACACAGCCCTGTGCATGCAGAGAAACCACTGATCTGCTTTACTTGTGGTAGGTGTGTTCTCTCTTACTTTGTACAGGTGATGTGGAGTCTCTTTTTAAAACATTTCCCTAAAATCAAAATCATATGCAATTCTCTGAGACCCTAAAGTAGCCTAGGCCGCGTGAGTTGTGTGCAGTTGCAGGGGAATTACACTGTTCATTTCCACTGTCTGGCTGCTGTCTTCCTGCACACAGGCCTGACTTACCAGTCAGTATTCATTCTTTATAGAAGAATAGATCAGGTCAGACTAGTCTGATTGTGGATAGGAAGTATCCTAAAACTTTGACTTAAAGCAATTGTCATCTTTCTTCTTGGCTTTTTTGTTTGTTTTAAAATTTCAGTGCTGTTGTAGCAGAAGTGCTGCACTGGTATATGAAATGCATATTCTTTCCTGGATAGGTATGCAAGTAGAGTATATCCATGTTTTGGTTTTTTTCCGCTCTAAACTCTTCTGGAGAAATCTGAACTTAAAAATAAATTACCGTGTTGAGGGAGGTTGCTTGACTATAGCATGACATTTTTCCCTTACCGACTTTTATCACTGTTCAAGTTCAGCAAAATCTGTGTCTTGAAATCAAGATAATGTCACTTGGAGACAACTGGGGGAGCAAACAGATTGTGAATGTTTGTCATCTGCATCTGTATGCAGAAAGTAAGGCTGCTGTCCTGGAGACAGAGAGAAAAGAGACCTGCTCTCTCACAAAGCATACAGTTAACATAAATATTTTTGCCAGCATGGCTAGAAGTCTGTACAGTCATTGCTGCCACTCCTTAGGAGCTGCTCTGCTTAAGGGTGGTCCCTGCATAAATATTTATTTTGTTAGATCCAGAATAGTGCATGAGATCAACAACTTGCACGGATTCAGCTTTCCCTTTGCATCTTGGGCTCCAGCTTCACTGGTGCTCCTCTTTTTTCCATAAGCAAAGGCCTGGAAGAAAATAGCTTGAGGCATCTCTCTGCCTAAGCTCAACCTTCGCTAAGAAACCTTGCAGCTTCCTCTAGTTGTTGAGGGAGTTGAGGGTAAGACTTGGGAGTGTAGAGAATGAGTCCACAAAATTAGTTCCCTTGAAGGCTCTGGCTGTAGCTGCTTCCCATGGGACTGGGGCGTTGGAGTCCACGAGCGACTGTTGCCGTGCGTTCCAGGTGGAGCCCTGGGTGCACACGACGTGTGTGCTGCAGTGTTTATTGCAGCACATCTGCTGTTGACTTGGCCGCGTGGGTTGTTTTGATGTTTCCATGTGTGGAGGAGATGAAAAGGCCAGTTACGCTCGCTGGGTGGAGGGGAGGCGCATATTGTGTCCTTGCAACATGGAGGAAATCCTTGAAGGCAGAAACCTCTAGGATGAGACGTTCCCACAATTGTTCATAGCAAACGGGTGTGAGGCGAGTCCCAGGTTGGCTCTTGAGGTGCAGAGCTCCCAGCTGGAGTCAGGCTGGGGTGGAATGTCCGTGTTGGGCTGGAAGCTGAACTTTGCTGCCTCATCTGCAACTGTGCTTTTAACTGTTGCTGTGTGTAGGAAACAAATGGTGTTATAATTCCGGCATGGGTTTACGATCCTTCTAAAGAGAGGTTGTTTTGTGGAGAAAACAGGATTTTCTCTCCCGAACTCTACAGACCGGCAGCCACCTCAGCTGGTGTGGTATCATTCCAATTAAAATCTCTTTCCATCTGCCTTCTTCGCCTCCTGTTAATCTTGTGTACAAACTTGTCAGCCTGAAAGGATTTCCAAGACATTTTAGCCCTGTGGTATGAAATAAATGCCACTCCTTAACTTCAGGGCTTCGGCATCTAAAAATTGCTTTCAGCGTGCATGTTGTAGCTGCAGTACGTAACCCAGTTGGGTTAACAAAACAGTTCTGGTTGGTTCGCTTCCAGGAGATTTTCTGTTATTAAACTGTTCTAGGAAAAAGAAGCTCTCTTTCTTTCACTCCCCCTTCCAGTTTGCAGAGAGGTTTCCAATGCCTTCAGGTCTTGCTTCTCCCTGCACCAAGAAAATATTCTCTGGAATTTCAAGAAAGCTTTGAAAAAAACATGGATGTTAAACATCTAAAATTTTTTGTTTGCTCTCTGGAGCAGGAATATCTTTATTGTACAAACATGCCTACTTCCTACTTAATATTGTATTTTTAAACTGTGAGGCTTATTTCTTGCCTAGCAAAATACATTCTCCGATGCACCTTCAGTAGTTCAGCTTGGGAAGTTGCCAAGTTGACTTATGAGTAATATTTTCTTCCACTGACGCCTCACCACCCCCAGCTATCAACAAGGAATGTTCCTTATTCTGCCTCGCTTCACCCACGTCTCATGTAAGCATTCTTTTAAAAAGATGTATCCTGTACCAGTATCCAGTGTGGATGAGTCAGGCAGGAGGACTCAAAACAGGTTAAGGAAACCATGGATGTGCAAACAGATATATGGAAAAACATACAACTATTGCCCCAAAGTGGCGGAAGACTAATTAATTAGGTTGTTCTTTCTTCCTTCCTCTCCCTCCAATTTTAAAATAAAGAAATAATAATTTAGAAAAACAAACAAACAAACAAAAAACCCAACAGCAACAAAAAAACCCCTTAAAGATTACATTGCTCATAAGCCCTTCCTGTAAAAACAAACTTGTTACAATACTGGTAAGTGTAATGACGCTGTCCCCAAGTAATTGCTTACACACATAGATGCTAAGCAGAATTTTTTGTTAACATGTTGCAAGTGCAGAATTTAAGGTTACATTTAATTCTCTGAGAATACTCTTCCATAAAACTGAAACAATTTCAGTTTAGTGAATTTTCTGCCTTCTATTCATGCATTACATTTAATAGTTTAATGAGAATTGCCTCCTCCCACACGCTGGCTTGTTGGTGTCTTTTAAAAAGCAAAAGTTGTTTGCCTGGTTTTACTGTTAAAGAATAAATTCTATATTTTTAATGCTAATATATATTAATATTATTCTCTGGCCAAAGTAACAGTACTCATGGTTATTTTTAAAGTTGTTTTATTCAGGCTTTTTATTCTAAAGGCTGACAAAATCTATTTATCGAATGGTAAGAGAAATATTTCAGAAATGCATTCATTCACATAAGTCATCTTTCTAAGTTTGTGGTGTCTCCTCTTGTGAAAAAATGTATATATTTTGTTAGTCAGCCTGTTTTTCATCTTTTACTTGGAAACAGCACAGTTTATGTGGAAACAGTGATAGGTGCCATTCATAAATTTTGAGGATGAAAAAGTAACAAATCTTGGTAGTTTTCCACTCTGTGAGTGAAAATTCAATACTTACCAGGGCTGCATATTGCAGAAGTGTGTGTGGAGCAGGGGCTCACTCTCAATCAGTCAGTGGGACAAACAAGTCACTGTGAAATGTGAACTCACTTTGCAGGTGACATTGGTGTCTGCCTGTAAGGAGAGGTGTCCCTGACGCAGCTGGGGTGGAACCATGGGTGGTAGCTCCAGGATAGGAGAATTTCAAACCAAACCACCTTCCTGCCCTTCTCTCCTGCCCATGCACGTCTCCTGCAGTGTGTCCCTCCTCTGCCTCTGGATAACGGGATCAAAGAGTGGGGACAGGCATAATCTTCTCCCTGGCCTGGTGCGCAACAGAGATTTGCCGATGGCCCTTCCAGTAAAGCCAGGGGTGGAAGAATCCCGTGATCAGTGTTTCCAGTAATGGGATTGTGTTTTCTCCCCAGCTGAGTGTAATGTCATAGCCAGACAGACGTCATCAAAGCCAAATCCTTAGACAGGACAACCAAAGGGACTTCTTGGCTTGTCTGTATTTTGCACTATGATGTAATTCAAGGCTGTGAATTATTGTCATGTAGCCACAGTCTTTTGGCCAAACCGGAATTACTAGTATGGATTTGTGCTAGAGGGAAGGAGACCACCTGGTTTTTAGATTTTCTTCATCCATGTAGGTTTTTTCCAGGCTTTGAGGTCCACAAGTGTGTGTCTCCAGCAGGACTGCTAGACCAGTGCCTTTGGGTTTAGGTAGTATGAAGAGAAAGATTTGTCTTTATGCTTCCATGCCTTTTCCATCTTTTAAGGTTATTAATGGTTAAAGAAATATATGTGTATAGGTCATTTCACTTTCTGGAGGCTCTAGAAGTCTTGTAGGTATCCCAAGGTGTCGGTTTGGAGGGACAAAGCATAGGGTTGTTTTCATAATAGCAAAAATGAATCATCTAGAACTGAGTGTGGGGGGGAAATCTCCTCACTGATGTTGCAAACAGAGAGCAATATGTAACAAGTGTTTGGAGATGCAGAAAATCCTGTGGTCAGACGACTTAACTGGGCAAGTTCCTCTTAGAATCCAGGGATAGGTGTGATGGTAGACATCATGCATGTCTTGAGTAGGCACATGTGGCTTATAGTAGCTTTCTTTTTTAGCTAAATTATAATGTACGCTCACTATTTATATATAAAGAAGCATCCTTCTTTGAATTTCCTGTTGTGATGGGAAAAACGTTCAAAGAACTTGTAGATTTAGGCATGCACAGAAGTGCACACACCTTTCCCATGAATAGGATACTTTGTCTTTTAAATGCTGACTTCAGATTTGTCTTCAGAATGTCACCTTTAAGAAAAAAAAAAAAGCAAACTTGCAAAAGATCCTTTTGTAAACTCAGATCGGTTCTTTGGCTGGAGCTGTTTCACCATTTACTCACTGTATTAGTGTACTAAGCTTTTTTAATGCCCTAATTTGAGTTGTGGCTTGAGGAAAAATCACTCTGCTGTGTAGTTATTTTACATCTGGGATTGCTGCAGTGTAATGAGTGTCTGTCGATTCCAGGAGCTGTGTCAGTGCCGCCCTGGGGAAGGGAACTGTTCCTGCTGTAAGGAGTGTATGCTCTGCCTGGGCACACTTTGGGATGAGTGCTGTGACTGTGTTGGTAAGTTTGCATTTTTTGGGGGGACTTTCTGCTTTTTTTACATTGCTTTCTCCTGCCACATGCTGAGCTCACAGTCTTAAAATAGAAGTAAAACATTGGGGCAGAATCTGTGCTTTAAGCATCTTACAGCCTGTTGTGTGGGTAGGGAATAAATTATTGTGGAGACCCAAACATTTGAAGGTTGTGTCTGCTCTATGGAGCTGGGGGTGGCAGTAGTCCAGGTATTGCTTGTTAAATAGCTGCTTCCTAATTTTGTCTCTCAAACATAAAACTCCTGTTTGAATTGTCATCTTGAGGAAATTCCACAGCGCCTGCTTCGTGGGGTTGGATGCTGTGTGAAGGTTTCCACCTGTAAAGGGTGCATTGACAGGTACAGCACTGGGACACCTTTTGGATTGAGTTGGGGCTACTAGTAGATATGCACAGCCCAGTGTTTTCACTGTTCTTTTATTTGCACAAAGAGCTCTTTGTGAAAGGTAAAAAAGAAGCAGACAAGGTCTTATTGTAGGACTAGATGACAGTCTTAACAAGAACACATTGTGGCTGACAGGTCGTGTTCAGAGTGCCCAGATCTTTGCAAGTGAGTGCTATCACTCCTTCAGGAGGTTGCATTCTAGTTCTGTGTCTTGTTTCAAATGTAACAAAAGCTTCATCCTCCTGTGGTTGTTTCAAGTCTCCCTGTGCTGCCGTCCAAAATCCTGGCTTCCATGAAAGGGATGCATCTTGAGTGTTGTACCTGCTCTCAGCTTTTCTACATTGATTTTCTTTGAATTCATGAAGGTGATTAGTGTCAAAATGCCCATTTTCAGTGCAGGTTATTTCCCTAGTTTAGAACCATTATCTGCTGTAGAAAGCAAGGCATAGTGTACTGATCTCTAGGGAGAGGAAGAACCAACCTCTTGGGATTGTGAAGTCCACACACGAGCTTCTTTTTATAAATCTGCAGTTGACTCACTGTTCTGCGGCTCTTTCCCACAGTGTTTTTCAGGACAGGAGTTAACAAGGTTTCAGGTTCAGTCTCCCAGTACTGAGTAAACTAAAACTTCTCCTGAAGGTTCTTTCAGTGCTTCAGACCTTTTTGGATTCTATGGCATGGTCCTATTCTTCTTCTCTTCAGTGTAGGATCATCCTTGCTGTAGCCTTATTCAAATGGGGAAACAGGAATGCATGCCATACCTGACTCCCTAGACACAGTTCTTTGCTGGTACCTGAGCTGATACTTAAGTTTTTTATAAGCTGATCATGTCTAGTGTAAAAGCAGATAGATTGTTGTGTCTTTCAGATCATGTCTGCCCTGAGGTCAGGAATTCCCTCCTGTCCTCCGCCACTAACTGTACTGATGCTCAGTTGATGCCCCCATGTTTTGTGTATGTTCTCTCCCTTCTCTGACAGGGAAAAACATGCTGGAGGAGGGATAACAGCAACAAGTCCCTCGTTCCCTTTGAGTTAAGCTCTCTAGTCCCTTGTGTAAAGGCCTGTCTGCTTCCATCATTTTAAAAGCCCATTTCTGCATCTTCTCATCCATTCCAAAGACATGTTTGATCCTTTCAGGTTGCTCATAAGTTAAACTTTTTTATTTTCATTTTAACCAAAGCTGCTCTTTTATGATATTTACTATCTATAAATATTATTATAATTCAATTGCTTTTAAAAACAGTAGGAGGGAAAGATCTTTGTGGATGAGCATTTACCCATTAAACTATGAGCAATGTTTTTTTGGTACCATCCTAAGGTAGTATTTTCATACTGCATTGATACGCACACAAACTTGTACACATTCTGCAGGATTTTGATAAACAATCTTGATGTTATTTTTTTCCCCTTCTTATCCATGAAATTTATTTTCTGAATGCAACCTGGCAGAGGTCTCGTCTGACAGGTCTAGAAAGGCCCACTGGTTTCTGTTTCACAACATCAACGTCGACTAAAGCATACATCCCTCGATGTATCTGTACAAAACTCATACCTGGTTTGATAGCTTCCTAACTGATTTTCATGTGGGCATCCTTCATTACAATTGTATTCTTAATACAGTCCTTCTTAAAGTATGGTTAATATTAATGCTTATTAAAAGGTGGTAAGGCAGGGATAGAAATTTCTTATTAAAGCAGTAAGTTCAGGAAGGTCCATGAAGAACAAACCTAATTGAGAGGAGTAAGAAAACAATCATTTACAGTAGGATGTTTGTGTAACTGGAATTATGTTTTAGTGTGACCTGATGTTGTTTGGAAAAGAAGCTTATTTCTTTTTCTACTCTGTACTTGGCTCACCTTTTTATAGGAGCAAACTGTCGTGGAGCGTTCCTATTACCAAATGCTGGTAATGCTAATCAGTTGCTTAAGATTTGCTAGATCTCATGCTAATCATCATGGACAAACTTCCCTCTGCTTTGTTCATTATGGAAATCCATCTACTTAGGTTGAGAAGATTATGGGTTTGTATAAGGCTGTAGTTATACACAATTATTTGTGAAGTCCTGGAGTCCTAGTGGGTCTGCGAGGCAGGAGATGCTTCTCTGGTTGTGTGAGACAGGTAGACTTTGAACATTGATGTCCCATATCACTTTTATACTTCACTGGTGTGCTTTGCAGCTGTAGCTCTCTAAACCTCTGTCTGTGAAACTACCCAAAATGATATCCAGATGTACATGAGGGAAATGGATTCTCCTGTCTCTTGACAGGTGACATAAAATAGTGGTTTATGGCTCCTGAGTTTAAAATACCTATGCAGATACAAATTTTCTTTTTAATCTTGGTCTTTTCCACGGATTTGACTTAAATTGAGATTCCCTTCAGTTTGATTGCTAGTAATAAATGTTAGTGTTTAAATGGTTAATGAAAAACTGGTGCTGGCATCGCATATCACAAAAACATTTTGTAGGAATTGGCAAAGTGAAAAAAGACTACAGGGTTTAAAAAAAAAAAATACTGCAGAAGACATTGAAAAATAAGGAAGAGGTAGCCTAGAAATGAGTATTTTGCCTGTTGTGACCCCTCCAGCTAAGGAGCAAAATGAGGTTCATCTTGGCTGTCTCTACACAAGTAAAGTAATTCAGACTCATGCTCTGTCCTGATAGTGATCTTTGCATCTCTGGCAGGTGACTAAAAACATCTAGTGCACTGCTGCAGCAGATGACATGGAATACTTGGATTGTGATCAAAAGTTTCACGTACCTCAGACTTGTCAAGATACTCCCTTTGTTCATTGCATTCCAGGTTTATGCTACTATTGATTATACTGTGCTTTGTCTCTTGTCCCAGGGAAAACAAACCTTCCACTGGACCTTCCATTTTCTAAGCTGTAATGCTAACACTAAAAGGGAAGCAAAGTGCTGTTTAGATGAGGTTTTTCTTTTCACAAGTCACAGGTGTGTTTTGTAAAAGTCTGAGCGATCTGAAACCTGCAGTTATGGAAAGCTTGTCCTGCTGAATTTGATAGCACTTCTGCTATTGGGCTGAGAGTGGGATAGACATGAAAGCATTCTGTTCTGTTCTGTTCTGTTCTGTTCTGTTCTGTTCTGTTCTGTTCAGCAAAAAAAGAGGCAATTTTAATTCTCTAAATACTCCTGCCTGTTTCAAGAAGAAGAGCTTAGGGAGTTCTGTGTAATTTACTGTATCATTTCTCTGCAGGTATGTGCAATCCTCGCAATTACAGTGACACGCCTCCGACATCCAAGAGCACTGTCGAGGAGTTGCATGAACCAATTCCTTCCCTTTTCCGGGCACTGACAGAAGGGGATACTCAGCTGAACTGGAATATTGTTTCCTTCCCTGTGGCAGAAGAACTGTCACACCATGAGAACCTCGTCTCCTTTTTAGAAACAGTGAACCAGCCACAGCATCAGAATGTCTCTGTTCCAAACAACAATGTCCACACACCTTACTCTAGTGACAAAGGTAATGAGTGTAGTGTCTAAATTCCCAGCATCTCCTCTTGTCTCTTCCAGGAGCCTTCTCGGTGCATATCCTATGCTTCTCTGTGCTCGCTTCTTCTTTTCCCATAAGAAAGTGTGAAAGGTTCAGCCTAATTTTGAGCATGATGTAATAGAAGGAGTGAGGCAAAGTTGTTGAGGAACGTGGAAGATGGTGTTAAAATGACTGATGATCTTAGGAGACACTGAACCACGTGAGTTTATCTCTATAATTACTCTTGTGGCATGAGGCAGTTTGTTCATGTTGTTTCATGTGCACTGGGACGGTGTGTTCTCTGAACTAGAAACAGTTACCTGTAGCTTAGGAGACAGGACAGACCAGAAACTGAATCCAAATCACGTATCAGTGCAGAGGCAGGCAACTGAAACATGGCTTAAGAGGTCTGAGAAAGCCACGTGCCATAAGCACTTATACCTGGAACAGTTGTTTATTTCTTTCATCTGAGCTGGCATAACTCGAAATCTTTAGAAGGGTGTTTTGTATGGAATCCAAGATTAATAGTAAACCTAAGCAAGATCAGAAAGATTGATTAAGGAAGGATATGTGACAGACTATCTTCAAAATAAGCAACTTGGTGGTAGCGGTTCAACTTACAGATTCATTCCTCTTATTTTATATGAAGTTTTTTATATTCTTACCTTCAGTTTAGAGGACAGACTTCAGAATATTGTTTGCTGTGGTTCAGTTGGGGGAAGATGAGAAGTTTGAGGTAGTGTCGACAGTGGTGTAAGAAAAATACTGTCTGTTTCTTGCTTTCCATACTAAACCTGAAACACTTTTCCCTGCAAATCATTATGTCAGACTTTAAAGAATCTCATAAACAGTTCATAGTGAAATTGCTGCTTAATTGGGGAAAAAGAGCATCTGATTTGTTTTATTAGTGCAATTAATGCTTTGCTTCCTTCCCAACACACACTAAATTTTCGTAACCCCATGTGTTGCTGTTGTGATGGCCCTTTTATCAATAAAAGATACCCTAATTGATGGACACGCTGCTTTTCCATACCAGTGTGAACCATTGACCTAGTTGTGTTTCTGGGTAGGACTGCTGTTGATTAAATGGAACCGTAATGGCAACTTTTCTAATTTCCTTTGGCTAAGGCACATTAGAAAAATAAATTAATTCCAGAACTGGGAAACCAGATGGTCAGAAAGCATCTCATTCATATGTCTTTGATGTTATTAAAATGCTTGCTTGCCGTTATGAGAATAATGTACAAAGCCATGTAAAATGGAAAGCCACAAAAAGCCCTGTGTGCAAAGACTACAGTACTTACAGTTATAAATTAAACTCAGGGAAAAAAAATATGTTTAGTACAGCCTTGAATATATCCCACTGTACTTAGGTACTGCAACCCAGATGGCTGTTTCCTGACAGTCCTTTACTACCGTACCAACAGGATGGGCTAATGATAGTTTTGGATTAAACTTGGAATTTGAATTGCATCTCAAGGGTGTGGAGCAGTTTTGAGTTCAACAACACAGACAAATACATAACACTGCATTTTTTTCTTAGTCAAAAGTCTCCTTCATTTCTTTTACTAGGAACATATTAGAGATTAGGTTGAGAGAGCTCTTACTGGAATGATGACAGTCCAAAAACAACAGTTATATTTGGAAATAGTTACCAAATGCCACTGGCTTTCAGGTCTCAGCAGACACTTAAAACAGAAATAAATGTCAGAGCTGTTCTTGTAATCACTGGCTATGCCTTCTCCATCTTAGTGACCAGTGAACTGGAAAAGATAGAAAATTACTTTCCATATCCTATTCCTATACTTTTAAGTATCTAAATATGTAAGCCTGCCGAAGAGTCTCTTTTCTTGGTCACAATGTAGATAACTTTGTAGTGCTCTGCTTTCTTGAAAGTCATATTAAATTTTGCTTATAAAAACATTGATGATTTAAGCATTAAGAAC
This sequence comes from Edolisoma coerulescens, assembly GCA_013397115.1. Taxonomy (NCBI): domain Eukaryota; kingdom Metazoa; phylum Chordata; class Aves; order Passeriformes; family Campephagidae; genus Edolisoma; species Edolisoma coerulescens. The sequence continues at coordinate 1,215,704 of VWZW01000659.1, read as the reverse complement.
AGAGGAGGTGGAAAGAAAAATTAGCGTTGGGCCTTGGTCAGTTAATGTTTATTATAGTGGAAGCAGGACAGCTGGAGAATTGTGTTGGATGTTGTGTGAGCCATGGGGTAATACTGTTTTTAATACTGTTTTGCTGAGTTCATTGGGGAACCCATAATCAAAAGGTGGAGGGGTAGGTCAGAGGCTGAAGAGCCTTGTGAGCATGGGTACAGCGAGGGAACTAAGGAAGTTCGTGGAGCCTGGTGGCTTCTGCCCATGCAAAGTTCAGTCACACAATCGGGTCACTGCTTTAACAAGCTGGCAAGTGTTAGAAGAACCACTGAAAGAGAGGGAGGGTCTGTGAATGTGTATGAGTGTGCTCAGTGGCAGTAAACACAAGCATAGCCTGCAGTGGGAGAAACAGACTATGTCTTTACCCTTTCCTTCTCCCCAAAAATGCTGCTAGGCTTGAGGGTAGGTCTTGCGAATGGAGATGCCCTTAAGGTGACTTGCTAAGCAGTTGTCTTCAGGGCTGTGACAATCAGGGATTTGAAAGAATATTCCTGTGAGCAGGAACACAGATGCCTTATGTTTTCTTTACAGTGCTGTGCCTCCTCCATTTTGTGGTTCTTCTGTGGCTCCTTGCATGCTTCCCTCTGACATGGTGTGCTGGCAGCAGCCGATGGCATGGCCTGTAAAGGGAGAGGGGCTAATGAGAGGTGGATTTTGTAGGGGGACAGCGGTCTCTGTGCTATCTTCTGGAATACATTTCAAAATTTGGAAAGGCTCTGCTTACACACGTAGTGTAACATAGCTCTGATTTTAGCTTTACTGCGCGTTCTCGCAGGGATTGCCGTTAAGCTGGCCCAGGGTGCCAGACTTGCTTGATGCAGTTCTGGGCAAGTGCCAGGAAAAGCAGCACCAGCCACGGGAACCACGAGCTTTGTGCCTGAGCGGCGTGGAGCCACCAGCCCTGGGAAGGCGGCTGTGGATCCGGGAGGAGGTGGGGTGCGGTGGGATATAAAGCATTCCTTTCTCGCCCCAGCCTACTCTGAACCCAGCCGCCAGACCTTGAACTTCCCCGTTATTTTCCTAATGAGTGTCTTCCCTTTCCTCCTGTGAATTGACTTGTAATGTTTTAGCTGCCAAACTTATGCATGCACTGCTGGAGCTGCTGTAGTTCTTTGTATCAGTTGTTTCTGGCACTTGAGCCTCTGCTTCAGAGAGGATTGTGATGGTTATTAATCTAGAGCTACATTTGTACTTCATTGTCTTTGCTTTACTTTTAGCTGATACCCTCAGAGCTCTGAACTGTGAGTTCAGAGGTTTAAATAAGCTTAGTTGTTTCAGATGATGACAGGATGTTGGCGAGAGGGAGAGGGGAACTAGATAATTTTTTGGCAATTGATAAAACAAAATCTGTGTTGTAGTTAAGGGTTTCTGACTCACACTGCTTGGTGACAGGGGATGGTGTCTGCTCTGCAATTCTGCTCCCCTCCAGTGCAACAGGGAGAGGAGAGCTAGAAATCCAGTGAAGAGACATCTACCTCTGTAGCTAGTCTGTAGGAAGATTTGTTTTTTAAAATGTTTCTTTTTATAAATTCTGATTGACATAAAATTGACTTGTCCAAAACTAGTAGATTATCTCAAATGATTGTTCATATTCAGTTGCAGGTTAATATCCTTGTTCTCACTTTTCCCTCTTCCTGCTACTGCACTAGATTAGTCTTTTTTCTAGTGGAAGGTATGTCCCTGTCAACAGAACGGGGGTTGGATCTAGATGATCTTTAAGGTCTCTTCCAACTGAGGCCATTCCATGATAAAATGGTATCACTGCTGGATGGACAGTTACCTTTTTAAAGACCTTTTAGAGCTACCAGTAAACTGGCCAGCAGACAGCCGAAGTTACATAGCACATTCAACTTCCAAGGTCCCATACAGCAAATTATCATTAACTGGGAAGGTTTTCTGAGTTGCTAAATTCTTCTATATTACACCAATACAGATAGTTTTATTGCAAAGCCTGGTAGTTTCCTCAGCTCATTTTTAATTTAGACTTGGCTGTTGTTTCCCCTACACAACCTTCACTGAGTATGAAGTGTGAGGGGGAAAAAGGTGAGAAACTAATGTTCCGAGAAAAAAAGTTTGCTGCTGCATCCTCCCTCCTTGCACCTGCAGTCTGTAGTCCTTAGTGTGTGAAAATTGGCAAAATGCAAATAAGAAAGCTGTTACTGCACTAAGTAATATTGTTTTTATCTACACTGAGGGAGCCAAGTGATGACTGTAATTAGGTTTGTGAAACAATGTAAATACTCTCCCAGATCCCAGCTGAGCCTGTAGGTATGTATTTTTTTCCCCTGTGTAACTCTCTTTCTGCAGCCTATAGAGCAGGATTTCGTGCTTGAGGGGAGGAACTCTCCTGCTTTCAGTAATTCAGCCTCTACATGAGCACAGAGGCACTGCTGAGTAGGGGACTAGGAGTGCCCTGAGACAAAGTGCACCCTGGCCAATCTGACTTGTTCAGACCTGGCAAGTCTCTCAGTGAGCAAGACTTTGGAAACAATTTGGTAGCATATACATGGAGCATGTCCTCCAGCTGCTTACAAGAACTACTTGGGACCAGATGGATCTACTGCTGGCTCTGGCCTGCCACATGCAGTCTGCTCTCTCCCCCTTTGCAGCATTTTTGTACTGGTCCTCGAGAACCTAATCCTCTTGACTTGTGTGCAGGTGGAAAGAAACTTTCTTCTCCAGTCTACGGTCAGTCAAAATTAATGTCCTTGGTTGTTGCTGCCACCACAATAAGGCTGAGTTTTGGCTTTGGTGCTGGGAGAGTGGTTCAGGAGACCAGTCCCTGCAGTCTCACAGGAGCTGACTGATGCCGCCTAGTTTTGCCAGAGTCGTAGACCGGGTGCTTCTGCTCCTCTGGCCTCCTTTACCCTGAGAGATGTCCCTCAGTTCAGTGTCTTTGATCTTTACATTCTAGAAATCATAGGCTCTCCTTCTCCAGGAAGTTCATTTCAAGTTTCTGCTGGCATTAGCTGGTGAACTGGGGGCTTCACCAGGACTTCTGAAGCAGTCCTAACACTGCTGAGGCTGTCAGAGATGAGGTTAACATGAGGGTGAGCACAGATGTCTCCTTACGCAGAAGGGACTGGACATTCTCTGGTGTGAAGACAGCCTGTAAGTGCTGGGAGCAGTTAGCACACCTCAGAGAGTGCACAACTTTCCTGGCAAGCTTCCCTGACCTACCTTAGGCTTTCCTCTGTGTGTTGCAAGTTGGAGTGCTGTGATCAACAACAGATAGCAGTGAGCACTTCTGGCAACCCCTTGGATGGTTGCTTCCTTTAAAGAGCTGCTTCACTCCAATCTGGAGATAGCCATGAATCATTTTGCCTTCTCAGGCTTATCCAGAGACTAGGTCAGTCAGGTGGAGATGGTACCCAAAAGGTGATTTTGCAGGAAGAAGTCTTTCTAGATTAGCCAGGGTTGCCTGTTTCGAGGCAGAGGCTCTATGCCTCCAGCTGACACCTTCTAAGACTATGTATGGAATTTAAGGTCAAACAATGTAGTAACACTTCAATAGAAAACTACTAAAAAGGTATCAAAGGACTGAATAGAGATTAAGCAAAAGGATATAAAGAGTATGAGTAATGTGCAACAGAGGCTTCTGTAAGGTTCTTGTGCTTGAACCGCAGCACTGACTTGGATGACTGATGGGACATGAGGAATGCTGCCTGGAGACTTGCTTCTACTTTCTCCTCCCTACCCTTCCACTGAAAACCTCCTGTGAGGAGCGAAGGGAACAGATACCTGGGAATATCTGGGCCTTCTGGGAATGGATGGTATGCTCCTTCTTGGGACCATGGCAATCTGAGCTTTTTGTCGCTGGTGATGAATTGTTGCCAAGTCCTTGTGCATTCCCCATAAAAGTTGGAGCTGCTGTCTGGCCTCTAGATGCCTTCTTGCCTTTGAGGCTGTGATGGCTCCATCTCCCTACTGCTTTTCAGCTTTGGCTGAGCACCTTAGGTGTATACCTATCATTCCTTGCACATGGTACCATAGCATACACTTCTGTTCAACTCTTTCCTCTTCTTCTCTGGGAATCAAATGTCCTTACTGAAGCTGTAGATATGTTGGTTGTCTTCAGGCAGAGGTTTTGTTCTCTGAGAACTCCATTCCTCTGGAATAGAGGAATTACTGCTGTGCCTCAAGATATATTATAAGGGCTTATAGAAATAGAAATGCCAAGAATGGGACAGGACTTACACAGCCACAGAGCACTTCGTTGACATTCCCAGCAGTACTTCAGGTACTGCAAGATTTTTTTGGACAACATGCAACACAGCTTTTCTGAGAGCAGGAACTGCTTCAGCTCTGGGTCTGCCTTTCCTCCCCAAGATCCCTATTGCCTGTTGCACTGTATATGGTGTCTGCAAGATGTGTACATCAGTTTGGAGCCTGACCCAGGCAGTGAATACTCTGTTGCTTTCAGTGGGCTGGCAGCACATCCTCTAACCTTCTTGCAGCTGTTTTGGTAGTAGCAAAATAATTTGACAGTGGTCAAAATCAGTCATTAAAAAAACCCAAACCAAACCCACTGTCTTGATTTACCATTTAAGTTTGGATTACTCTTTGGTAATCCACATTGGAACGTAGATCAGTGGGTTTCTCCTAGGTGCACCATGAGTAGTAATAAGCTAGAAAGCCCTTTGACATCTCCTGCTCACAAGTTGGTTTGCTGTGTGTGAGTGAGACATTCATGTTTGCAGACAGCTGCCAGTTGTGCTTTCCCCAGAGTGTGCCAAGTTATGCTCTGGGCAAATGTTATGTAATCATGGTCCTTTGGAGGATAAACAAAGTTTTATGGTATAATCACCTGGTCAGTACAGAAGAAAGATGGTGGAATCTGTCAGCTTGGAGAACTGGAAGTGGACTGAGGGGGGGATGGTTTTATTTTATAGCTGTGGTGAACGCCTTAGCTCCATTTTGATGTTGCAGCACCAAACTTCATGGCATTTCAAGTAATTGCATGGGTGTTAGAAGCATGAAGTCAACACTTAGGCAGAAGGGGTTTCTTAAGATTAGTAGTGAAGCTGGTGGTGTTGCTAAAAATAAGGAAGCAAAAAGTTTCATGCTGATGAAAACAGGATTCTTTAGGTCTGTGATTTAATCTGTCTGAAGATTATTGTGGAGTTTGTGGGGGCGGAGAAAGAAACATTTACATCCAATTAAGTGGGTTTTGATGGTTTTTTGAAATAACTTCTCTAAGCCTGAAATTCTTTGTGGTAGCATATTACCTTCAGAGGACATATTCCTGCTTGTAATTTTGGCATAGCTCATCCTTATGCTTTAGAAGGTATCTCCCATAACTGGGGGACAAAACTCAAAAACATTCTTGCCTGTGAATATAGAAGTAAATTAATCCAGAAGGAGATCAGACAACAGGTTGAGTTGTAGATGCTGAAAATTTGAAGTTGACAGATTTTACCTTGCCTCTCTGCCTTGCCTCTCTGCTTTTACTGTCACCTTTCTTTCGTTATGCCTCATAGTCCTGTCAGTTTGCAATCATACTTCTAAAGCTGCACATTTAACTAATTTTTAACTAACCTTTAAAAACACTTCAAGACCTCTTAAACTAAATTTTTTCCCCCTCTTGGTTTAGAACACATGTGTACTGTGGTGTATTTTGATGACTGCATGTCAATACATCAGTGCAAGATCTCTTGCGAGTCCATGGGAGCTTCCAAATACCGATGGTTTCACAACGCCTGCTGTGAATGTATTGGGCCAGAATGCATCGACTACGGCAGTAAAACTGTCAAATGTATGAACTGCATGTTCTGAAGCAGGAGAATTGTAATATAGCAATACTGAGGCCAAAGTAATCTCTCTCGGTTAAAGAGACAGGGATTGCAAATACTGCGTTTTGGTGGAGTGCCTGCTGGTTGCAATTAAATGTACCTGGTTGAAAAAGTGGATGTATAAAATCGGAAAACTTTTTTTTTCTTTTTTTTTTTTTTAAATTCATGTAAGCGAGGCTAACTAGTAGATGTTTAAACACTATGTTTTAAACTTATTTTTCTTTATTTCTGCTCAAATGGTACAGTCATGCTCATCATTGCTGTTCTGATTGTTTTCCTTTGATTTGAAAGTATTGGCTATACTGGTTTTCAGAACATAGTACTCTGTCTTGTAGTTTAGAGTAGGAAAACTTTTAGAATATGGTAATGAGATTTCCATTATCTAAATTCAACAAATAAATAAATGGCTGCTAGGTTGGAGGGAGGGTGGATGTTGTTTAGGGGCTGGGTTTTTGGGGTTTGGTTTCTGGTTTGGTTTTTTAATTTTATTGTCTTCCAGTTTTTGAGGTTAGCTTTTTATTGTGAAAATAGTATTTGAAGAAAAATAAAAATTCATGCTTTCTCTTCAAATTCAAAGCATGGGCTGTCATGGATAAAATCCTAACTTCTTAGAAGGACTGCCCAACAAAACACTATATATGGGACACTTTTCTTCCAAGTTTCATTTGCCCTGCTCTCATAAGTTCGTTGGGGCCTATGATGCATAATTTATGTGTTTAAAAAAAAAAAATCTTTTCAGTCTTCTCTTCGATCCCAAAATAAAGCTGTTAAATGCAGTTGCATCTCCCAGCTTTTGCACTGTTCTCTAGGGTTGTTACTCCCTGAACGTTTAGTCCAGTAAAGGAAACATGAAAGGCTATGATGGATTTAATGACTAAAGGAATAAAGAATGAAATGACAAGAACAAGCAAGTGGTACAGGTCTACCAGCTGAGCAGCTGGCAGCAAAGATGTTCCCATTTAGTAATTTCCTGTGAATATTTATTCCAAAACATTATTATTATTAATAAATTTTTCCCCCATGAATTTTTGTCAGTGAAGAAGGGAATATGTGTCTGCAAAGGCAAAGTTAAAATGTTCTGAGTTTAGAACATTGTCCATTTTTCTAAGTAAGAGTTCCTATATGTTGACAGTTACATAGCAGTTACTATGACCCATTTAAGGGCTCCACTGATAATGGTACTAAGTACAAGAATAAAATGTATGAGTAGTTAATGATCAGCTTTTGGTATTTATAATAATGTGGGTTTTAACTCCTTGAAATTTTTTTGTGCATATATGCAAACACAAACAGGAATTTGACTATTCATTTTTCTCTCATTAACCTCAGTCTGGAGGGATTAAACTGTTTTCTAGTTACACCTGTCTATCTGTACCATGTACAAATGAAAGCAGTCATTTTACATTTATTTTGTTGAAAAATTTGCCTGAGTGTTTTTTTCAATTTTTTTTTCTCATGATACAGTTCTTTCAATAAGATGGAATAATAATAATAATGATAATAATAAAAGAAAAATCTACTCTTGTTAAATAATGTTACTTTCTTCAGTGTCTTTTTCAGCTATAAATATGTACTTGAAAGATGAATGTTATTGTTTTGAACTCATGGATAATGGAATGTCTTCATACTTAAAACTTACAATTAAGTGATAAAAGATCATAGACAAGAATAGAAAAACTTAGCTTATAATGGAGGAGTCGTTCTTCTGATATTTTACAATTCATGTTATATTCTCTTCTGCTAGAATTTATCAAAATGAATGGAGAGGAAGAATATGTTAGAGTAGCTGTGACTGTTTGTAGCTGGAGGGTGATGGATTAATGTTCCTGACCGAGACAGGAGACATGTAGCAATCAAGCAAGCAGGAGGTCATTAGCGTGCTTTGGATTTTTGCAGTCTTAAATTATTGGAAATATGAGGGTAGCTCAGAATCTTCCTGGGGGAGGAACAGGGCTGATGTTTCTGGTCAGGCACCTGCTGCCCCATGGATCTACGATACTGTCTCCATTTACATCCTCAGAATTTCACTGTGAGGTCAAATCAAGGGGGGTGGGAGGGATGGGGGGAGTGGCCTAACAGGTGTCCAGGAAATGGTGTGGGGAATGGCATAAAAATGTAAACAGTTGTCTGTAGTGGCCTGAGAGAAGGCAGTGCACACCTTCCGGGGCTTGCCTTACTTTTTGTAATTCCTGATGCTGTCTAGAGTTTGCTGAAAGTGTTGTGTGTACACAAATGTCATGCAGCAACACCCACTGTATTTTATGACGATGAGTGTTTTAAGAGGTATTTTAATAAAAAGACATTACTGGTTCTTGTGTTTTCTTTCTCAAGAGTTTCTCAGGGAAATGTTACCAGGAAGCATATTACAAAAGTTACTGATCTAGATGGATACAATAATACAGAGAATTAACTCTCCAGCAGTTTTTTTCCATATCTAAAAGTGTAGCTTCAAAGTCTTTTTCTGTACATAAATGATTAATACTCAGAATGTTCTTTCTGAAAAATCTAACCATTTTAGAAAGTTGTTTATTTAGTCTTATTAACTTTTCAGGAAAATTCATAATTTATTTTGGGGTCTCTTATTTCACCCTACATCTGGATAACCAGCAAACCATCACCTACATAAGAACATGTTTTTAAAATTTCTTTTGGTTAGGAATGTTCTCCAGGTAAAGCATTGTCCACTTTTATCACTGTCCTTTGGGACAGAATTGTAAATCCCTGAACGTAAAGGGAAGCAAAGAGGGAATTAATATAGTAAGAAATTATACATATCCCCAGTGTTTTGGGGGTCTGACTGAAAAGGGGGGGAGGGCCTTTTGTTATTCTTTCTTTAAAAATAAAATAAGTTTTTATTTCGTCGCTTTGGGGTTTGGGTTTGGTTTGTTGAGGTTTTTTTAGGTTTGTTTTTCCTTACAGGCACTTTAGTACAAAGGTCATAACGTGACATTGCTTTCCTGTTGTTTCTTAAGGTTCCTGGCTTGCTTTTAGTATGCTTAATGGACTTCACATCTAATTCCTAAAAAATAAATATAAGAATGCCTGCTTGTATCTTTAATAATATATCTGTGGTCACTCCAGTGTCCCTCCCAAAATTATGGCTATTCTGATACCTGGCTCCCAAGCCCCTCATCCTGCTGGCTGGAGTGAGTTGAAGTTTGCTGGCAATTGCCCAGTGACACACAGACCCACACAACACGGATACACTCCGGTCTCTCCAGCCCCATGACCTATGATGCTCTCTCCCATGGCTGGCACTTACACCCTCATGGGCAAAGCCTGAAGACCCATAAGCTGGGAGGAGTTTAATGAGAAGAGAGGACAGACCGTGCTGATGAGGTGCCTGCAGAGCACAGCCAAACATTTTCCTCTTAGGTCATAATGTCTGTGGGGCTTCGCAAAAGAAACACCTGTACCAAGATTTGACACATTCCCTTGGCACAACATCTTTCACCAGATCACCAGTACATCATTAAAATTTGTGCTATTCACATGGGAAAACATACTTAGATACGAAACATTGCAAGGAACAGAGTAAGTCTGATTCAGACAAATCCATCTAGGATATAAGGGTGGCCAAAGCTCAAGTTTTCTTATACCTTTTTCATTGCTTATTTATAAATTTTCTTCCTACTGCAGAGAACTTGGAATTATTTGGCTTTGAGCAACCTCTTCTAGGGCAAGATGTTCTGGCCCATGGCATAGGGGTTGGAAATAGATGGTCTTGAAGGGCCCTTCCATCCCAAACCATTGTGTGATTCTATGTAACAGTGTTCATGGGAGTTGCTTAGGCAGAGTTCAGCATCATACACCTTTTTTGGCTCTGTTTTCCTGCTCTGTGGTAATTTCTATGAACAACGTGCTTTCTCTACCAAAGGCATTAACTAACTTACTACTTCGAGATTTTCCTGTTGTATCTTCAGGCTCTCATTGTTTCACATGTTTGTTTCAGTATGTGGCCAACTAGTTTCTTTCCTAAGCTAAATCTTTTTATGTCTGCTGTGTCTTCCTTTATTGCTAAGGAGAATTACACAGCATGTCTAAAGTTATCCCAGAATGGTACAGCCCATGTAGACTCCCATCTTTCCAGGACAAACTCAACCCCAGAACTAGCTTTCTTGAAATAGAAGGAGGAAGGAATTATTAAAACACCTATGCCTTTTCCCTTTTCTTTCCCTGACCAAATGCTTCCTGAAGCTCCCCTCCATTACTATTTTATTACTATTATGAAGCTCAGGTACATCAGTGAGACTGATATTCCAAGCAGAGAGTTTCCCACCTCAGAATCCTTGCTTCACTTTGTCTTTAAAGCAGTAAGAATTTTCTGAGTTAATGTGGAGCAAGCTGAGGGTGTAACATAAGTGCCTCAGTGTGTGTAAATCGGCCTCAGACCACAGTGAATTTTGCAAGTCAGAAATCATCCAAATGTGTTTCAGATGGCAGTAAATTGGTATAGTTGGCACTGCACACAATCACTTGTTTGTCCTCAAAATCTGGGAGAAGATTCATTTTGGGTTCATTAGCTGATGGGCCCATTGTACATGAACTTTCATTGGCAGCAGCCTCTGATAATACACATTCTTCAGAGCTGAGAGCCTCTGGCCACTGTCACTTCAAGTGGAGATCCTCTCGGGCAACCATCTCCAATTACTACAGGATGTTACAGAACTAACCCTTCTCTCTTCTTTCACCAGGAATAAGGGGGCCTTCATATATAACAAAAAAAGAAACACATTAGCTGTGATGTTAAGTTAAATAGCCTGGTGAGCCCTTACTGTTAAACTGGTTTTTTCTGGAGAGGAGGAGGGAGACTGGAAGTTGCAAGGTTATGTAATACGTGGTGGAGACAATATCCCTGTGCTCCAACACTAATCAGAGTGTTTACAACCCTCCCTTTTGTATCTTCCACTGAATAGCACAAATTCCTGTGGGGGACCTTTTACATTACCGCAGGAGGTGGCACAAAGAGCTCATTCGACAGGGACTAAGCAGCATTGAGTCTCAAGTGAATAAATGGAGCAGGTGGCACGCTGCCACAGTATTAATGTGTCCAATAGGCCGGGGATTATGCTTGAGGCTGTGGGAATGAATTGGCCCTGCTTCTGACTGAAACAAATTCCCCTGTTGATGAGGAATCCTGAAAGGGATTCAAATTACGCAGGTGCTCAATGTAACAGAAACTTGCATTGTAAGAGGCAAAAAAAATCCACAAAATTCCTTACAACATCACTGTAAACAGGATGCTTCTTGAGATGGGGATGTGTTCCTTGGCACAGGTCGCCTTGAGCAGCATCCAGAGCATTTCTCCATTTCCCTTGCATTCCAGAAAGTGGTACAGAGGAGTGGGTAACTCCTCTCAGGAGGTCAGCTTTGTTATGCGGGATGAAGCTGAAGCCAATGGCTGTTCTCATGTGAACTGAGGACATGGAATTTTGTCAGCAGCAACATCGCAGGGAAGGTGGCCCAGGTGCCCCCACCTGTGTGGCTGTGTCAGCTCCCACACTGACTGATGGCTTGTGGTGTTTGCTGACCTCCCACTCTGACGAGTGTAATCTCATAACTCATTCGGCCATACCTGTCTTTATCACTGTCAACAGAATCTCAGAATCACAGCACGGGTCAGGTTGGAAGGGACCACAGTGGCTCATCTGGTTCAAGCTCCCTGCTCAAGCAGGATCATCCTAGAGCACATGGCGAAGGATTGTGTCCAGATGGTGCTTGAATATCTCCAGCAAGGGAGACCCCACAACCTCTCTGGGCAATCTGTTCCAGTGCACAGTCATCTGCACAGTGAAGTTCTTCCTCATATCTAGGTGAAATTTCCTGTACATCAGTTTCTGCCTATTGCCTCTTGCTTGACACCACTGAGAAGAGCCTGGCTTCATCCTCTTAGCATCCTCCCTCCTTCAGATATTTATAGACATTGATGAGGTCCCCTCTCAGTCGTCCCTTCTCCAGACTGAACAGGTACAGCTCCCTCAGCCTTTCCTCATAACAGAGATGCTCCAGCCCCTTAATGATCTTTGTTGCCCTCCACTGGACCTGCTCCATGAGCTCCCCGTCCCTCTTGTACTGAGGATCCCAAAACTGGACACAGCACTCCAGATGCGGCCTCACCAGGGCTGAATAGAAGGGCCGGATCACCTCCCTCGACCCGCGGGCAATGCTCTCCCTAATGCAGCCCAGGATATCATTTGCCTTCTTGGCCACAAGGGCCACTGCCAGCTCACGGCTCAGGGACGCTTACGTTCCTTGTGTTCCCAGAGGAGCGATGGAGCTGCTGCCTGCCTGCTCTCGGCGGCTGCTGAGGGAGCTTCACGTGCGTATCTCACCGGGGTCGCCTCAGGCAGCCGGACCCCGCTGCCTCGGGCCTGGGGGCTTCAACGGCGGTGGGGGGTAGAGGAGCTGGAACACACACCCCCCCCCACCACCCGCGGCGCGTCGGCCGCTGGGAGCTGTAGTGCGGCGGCCGGCAGCGATCTAACGCCCCCGCCGGCAGCCTGCCCCGGGGGGAACTACAACTCCCGTCGCGCTCCGCGCGCGGGTAGACCGGGCCCGCC
>VWZW01000659.1:1097244-1203204 GCA_013397115.1 Edolisoma coerulescens | reverse complement strand
GGCTGCTGAGTGGGGGAGGGGCCGGCGCGGGCTGCTCGAGCGGGAGGGGCGGGGCCTCGGGAGGCTCCGCCCATTTCTTCTCGGGTCGCTGCTCGCCCTCCCTCCCTCTCCGCTCCCTTCCCTTCTTCCCTGCTTCCCTCTCTCCTCTGCTCCCTGTCTCCCTTCCTCCTCTCTCCTTTCTTTCCTTGCTTCTTCCCTTCCCTTCCTTCCCTCCCTCCCCTCCGTTCTCCACCCGGGCGGGTGTCCGGCGTAAGTGTGCGGTACTTACGGGCCGTGTTGTCCCTCCTGCCCTTAGGGGAACAGGCGGCGGGCACCCGTGCGCCCTGTTTCCTTAAGCATTTGCTCCCTTTGAGTCGTGCGGGGTTCGCTGCGGCTCAGTCTCGGATGAGAGCCGTGCTGGGCTGTGGGTTGGCTCTCTGCGAAGTCGTTTTGGGTTGTTATTTTTGTGGGGAGGGAGAGGTCAGGGATTTTTATTCATTTACCTTCACCTAGAGGTTGCATCTTAAAACCCAGAAAATTTACCGTTATTGCAATTTTCTGCATCTAGTGTGATTAGCAGGTTCTAAGGATGTCGTGTTTCCTACCTGATAATATTTAGAAAGTGTGTGTTACTGTTTATCCTAGAGTCACAGAATGGTTTGGAAGGGACCTCAGAGACCATCTAGTTCCAACCCTTCTGCCATGGGCAGGGACACCTTTCACTAGACCAGGTTGCTCAGAACCCCATCCATCCTGGCCTTGAACACTTCCAAGGATATGTCAGTGGGTGATGCATGAGCAAATACATCTTATTTTTAAGTGCTAACAGATGTTAAGTGACAAAATGCCAGCAGTCCATACCAAAAGTATCTGTTCATGAGAATGGTGTGGTTTGAATTTCTTCCACCCTGATGTCCCTGAGGTTAATGATAATTGTTAATAGGAAATAATCATTAAAAAAAAACAAACAGGCGAAGGCCTTTTTGCCAGTTGCATAAACCAGGGTGATTTGTGCAAGTCCCTTGTTCCAGCATTGGAAGACAGCCCTAGTTGCATTCTTAAACGTGTTTCTGATCTGGAAACGGCTTGAAGTGCTTACCATGAGTGCTCTGCATTGCCATAATGCACCCTTTCAGGAGTGATGTTAAGGCTCCATTGGATATGACGCAGGATGGTAATGGATGTAAATTTATTAATGAGCTTACAGGAGAATGGCAGAGGGATCCGTTAGATCCCTTAGGTTTGGGTTTTGATGTTGTTTGAGGTGTTGCATACAGCTCGTGGTGAATGGTGCTGTGCTTCAGTTCATTTCAGTGCAGTCCATGTGTAATCCATACAGTCAGTGTGACAAGCTCTTTCCTACAGAGAAATAAACAGGAATTTAAAAAAGCCCTTCCAAACTGTTGTAGTTTTGAGCATTTAGTACTTCTAAGTGTGAAATTTATTAACCCCCTTGCTGTAATGTTCTAGCAAACTACATCAAGAATAGAGTGTCTATTATGGTGAAGTAGAGAACTTTACATTCCCTATCCTAGGGATCTCATTTCTAGCTTGCAGAAAATAAGTTGTTTTCTTCAGTCTTCCCACATCTGAAATGGAACACAGGAATAGCTGCCTTCAAATCTTAATACTCCATGTGCAACTTTGGCATTGTTGTCTTAGTTAAGGTGTATTCAGGGGTGGGAGGGCATATTTTGTAGTTTGGACTGGTGGGGTTTTTCCCCAAAGTAAGGATTTCACTGCAAAACCCCTGGTGTGATTGTAGTTAATGTGGGAAAGAAAGTTCTTTTTCTGTAGGGCAGCTTATTTCCATTTCTATGTGTGCATGTCTACACTGGAATATATTGTCCTGGAATTGCAATGACTGCATTCCTGCTTCAGAGCTGCATGGCTTGATTCCGTTTGTGTCCTTAAAGCAAAGCTGACAGGCACAAGCACTGCATCTAGCACTTTGGGGTTCCGAGCCCCACTGTACCCTTCAGGCACTCTTTCCCGGTAAGTTTTTGCTGTATTTTCTTACAGAAGAGGTTTGCATATTTCCTGAGTAAACACTGCTGTTTCTTACAGGCAGTTTTTAGACTAATATGGAAGATGCTGCTGTTCAGCAATAAATACCAGCAAATGCTAATTTTCTTTCCTTCTGTAAAGCTTAGTGTCATGTAGGTAGCCTCAAAATGCCAAAATATATGATGTGTATGTATGATATGAAGGTATAATATTTACCTTCAGTTTACTGTAGTGTAGTGTAGCATAATCTACCAAGCTTGTCTCTGAACTAATGTATCTGATTATGTTGAATCAGTGAATGATTCACTACCCTTACAACTAGTCATGGTTTGCTATGTGCCATCCTTCGTCAGCTCTTTCTGCTGTTCCCCAGAGCCTCATGGATCATAGTTTTCAAATTGTTGCTCGGAAAATAATAAAAGTATATCAGATGGGCCCACAGTTGGGCTGGAAGTACTTTATGGAGTAGGAAGTTTTACTTAGGCTGCATCCCCAGATGTGGTGGTGTTGAGGGGTGACTTCTATCCAAATAAGTTCTACATCTTCTGCTTGCTGTGGCCGAAACCAGAAGGGTAAGGATGCAGGTTGAGTTTAGAAAAAGGAAGGGTATGACTCCTTTCCTATCCATACTTACCCTTCTCATCCCAGCCACCCCTCACCTTTTGGGCCTGATGTCAGGGAGCACAAACTTGGTTGAAGGTGTGGAGGTGCAGTAGAATGAAACAGACTTTGATGGTGGCAGCAACAGCAAGTCTGCCAAGCTGCACAGCAGCAGGGATCCAGTGCTCCCTGCTTGCAGTTTTTCTTTAGGCTGCAGTAAAAACTGGGGAATGACTGCTTACTTGGGGCAGCTGCTGGGAAGTGGAGGATGTGTATGGTATTACCCAAGTAAGGAGTGGTGATCCAGTAAGTTGGCTCATGCAACACTTGGCTCAAATATATCCAAGGAGTTTCTAGCTTATTCTGTCCTGGTCCTATCAGATAATGTACTAGGAAAAAATTATTTAGGTTTCATCAGTAAAGTGTTGTGACAATTTTGAACCAGTAGGGAAGAATTTGTGAAAAAGATAATTATGAAGTACAATGACTTCAGTGGATAATAAGAAAGTAAAAAAAACACTTAATACCTGAACAAAGTATGTCTGACCAAAAATATTTGGAATGTATAACTGGGTTCTTAGTGTTGTTTATTATTAATTGTGCATTAAAAAAGCACAGAAAGCATCTTCTTTTCATATCTAATGATGAATTCCAAGTGCACATCAGAGACTGAGATCTGCAGATCCAAAACCATGAGATCACAGCATTTAGAGCAATCAGTTCACTACCTACAAGCAGTATTTCCTTTGATAATTAATGAAGGTGTGTTTAAATAGAGAACATGATTTGGTATTTTTTCCTTGTCTAGTGCCTGTGATAATAAGTAAACAAAAGTACAGATAATGAAGATGTCCCAGTTTCTTTCAGGAGCAGCTTGGTGTAGAATCCTAACTAAAAAATAGCAACTAATTATTTACTAAACATATAATTATATAATAATGAAGAAAAAGTGCTTGCCAGATGCTAAAACAGTAATAATGTAAATCTGAGTAAATACAGTGAATTGTTAATGTGTGTTAATAGTAATGTGATATTTAGCCCAGTTTAAAAAATATTCGTAGAGAAAATGTTATATTTTAAATAAGCAAATTTAGTATTGTTTTCTACATGCAGAATAAATTAATGCAATTATTCTGATACAGTAAGAATAATGGAAGAATGTGATGTAAGTCACTTCATCTGTGCTGGTGTGCCCTTAATCGTTAATAGCTTGCCATCTGTCCATTTGTTGCAAGTGCTAGGAAGATGGGCAGAAATACAGACTTTAAGCAATCAGTGCAAAGAGAAAATTTCTTTAAAAGAAGGATTATGATCCTTGGTGTTACACATTAATTTATGGTGTGACCTTGTAGGCAATCCCTGCCTTGTTTCCATCCAGGCTGCTGTCTTCCCTGGGGGAAGCAGGGAATGGTTAATGATTCTTGCCAGCTACAGCCCGACAGGAGCACAGCGCTGGGGAAGAGCCTGCGTCAAGGTGCAGAGATGCACTATTTTGGCTGCTGGGGGCTACACTTTTTCATAGGAATAGATCCACCCTTCAGTGCAGTGGAAGGGTCAGCTTCCCAAACAGTAGGAGCAGATTCCTCATGTCCACTCTGCCGTCTTTATTCTCCTTCTCACCCACAAGGAACAGAGCTTTTTTAGACTGGCTATTCTGGTCTCTGGAGGCACACAAGGAAAGCAAGGGATGAGTGATGGCTGTTTGCATGAGGTGGGAACGGCCAGATGGTTGCTGGAGAGGAAGAAAGAGGAGCGAGTGCTGGGTGGTTAAGGTTTGACATTCCAAATCAGAATGCAAGTTTGGACCAAATTGAAAGTTATTTTAAGGAAAATAAATTTAGTTTCATGTTGGTTGTTTTGTACATTTCTTAGCCGTGACTAACTCTTGAGTCAATTCCTATAGTTATGTATAGATAAAATGTATTTTTGTTACATTTTTGTCCTCTCTAGTATGAAAATTTCACAGGTTTCTGTTATCTAGGTGAAGGCAGCTCATGAAGTTTGCTTCCTGTTTTACAGTTCAGTAGGATCTCAGGGCTTTTTCTCTTCCTAGAGGACAAGACATCTGGCAGAAAGGAGTTCTTGGAACTGATCATAGAACTCTACTACCAGAGCTCGAAGAATGGTTTTTGAAAACACAATATATGATGATAATTCTGTTAACTTGACGCTAGTGTAAAAAGGGATATCACAGTGACAAAAATTGCAGCTCCTCTTTCTCACAAAAAAATAAGTAAGAATTCTTCAAGGATATTATTTCTCTTTAAAATCATACCTAACTTTGTAAAATAGGAGTTATCCCTATGAGTTTGGAGCTATAATTTAATGTTTATCCTATAATGACTTTTGTGAAATTTAACATTTAACTTACCCTGGCAGTGAAGCTTGTTGCTACTGTAACATTTCTAGCCCGCCCTGTTGTGTTTTGTAAATATGAGGATCAGCAGTCAGGTGCAGAATTTTTCTGGATGTTGCCATGAAAATAAATTTTCAGTGAGTTTTATTAGCATGAATTAAATTGAGTGCTAAGTGTAAATTCTAGTGTTAAACATGTCAGCAATGAAACTCTCTCATTTCATGGTAGTAGTAGTGGTTTTCTACAACGAATACTGTGGAAGTTCATAATTCTCAATTATTGTTTTTGTATGTCCAATATACTGCTTTCACATACTTAATACTGAGTGTATTAATGTAGTGTATAATTACTGATAAAAGATAATTAAGTTGACAAGATATTTTACTGTATTTGTACTACTCCAGTAGATTTTAATATTGTGAACCAAATGCTATATATAAAAGTTTAACGCTAATCTGTACAAAACCCAAAATACCTTTTTTTTAATTTTTTTTTTTTAAATTGGATTCAAAGAAAAGTGTCATTTCCTCTTCCAGTTTTCAATTGTGGTGGCTTCAAAGGAGATGCCGTTCTTTTAAGATAGCCTAAAGAGCTTTTCATACTTTATGGGATATTTTTAATTGATTGAATGGACTAAAAATGTAAGAGCTTGTGGTGAAAAATACCAATTTTGAACAGATTTACCCAGAAACTCCTTGGATTATTTCAGTTTAGTGGTTTTAACTTTTCTTGTTCTTTAGATGTTTTAATCTTTGCAAGTTCTGTAAGTTTTCTTCGTGCGGGCCACTTGCTAATTTTAGATGCAGAGATCTTTCACAGGTCGTGCTTCTGAAGTTTTCGTCCTGAAATTTGGGGTTGCAGTTCTCCAAAATTCATACAATGCATACCACCAGTGAGCAGATGTGTTTTAAGCAGTCAGGTTTTGAAACGTTGCTGGAGGAAACAAAATTCAACTTTCCAGCTGAAACAGGAAGTGATGAACATGTGGAGTTCTTTGCTGTTGGTTCAGTGGATTAGTGTGACTGATAAACTGGGATGTATATTAAAATGCATGTTCCTTCACAAAGATAATTAAGAACTAATTTTCTGGCAGTGGCTTTCACAAATGTATCTTTGAATATGCCAGGACCTGTATACACCACCAAAAAGCAATGAAGAAGGTGCATCAGTTTTACCTGCATCACTCATTTTGTGTGCTGCAATTTTATGATATTTTATTTGGTCTGTGATCAAATTTGTTTGCAGTTTTCTATGGGCTTCTTTTGGTTGCTTGTTCTCTATAAATCCTTTAGGAAGTAAGTTTTTAATGTTATTTCAGTTGAACTTTGAAGACATCTAAAAGATACACAAACATGTCAAAGAAGTTTGCAGTTAGTGTGTATCATTAGAACAGTCAGTTTTAGGTGGATGTTTTGACAGGTAATTACATTTGGTGAGCTTTAGTACTTATGTGCAAGGATTTTACCACTCTTAAAATTGCCTTACACTGATGGAGGCAGTTTATCTTCTTTTGGGGGAGGGATGGGACAAAGGCCATCTTTGGTCTTATGTGTACTGGGGCTTCCATTAAACTATCTACTCTAATTTTAATTATAGCAGCATGACTTATGTTTAGACAAGGCAACACAACAGATTTGGGAATGGCAGCCGGAACTTGTTTGGTCCTGTACTATCAAATACCAAACTTCTCCTCCATCTGTGGAGCATACGTCTTTTTAATGTTGTATTTGTGTTATTATTCAGTTAATTTTTATTATATTTGGCAAGTAAGTAGGAAACATCAATCAGTGTATTTCTTAAGGTATGGGGGTTTTTTGTGATATTCTGAAGACAGAGGATTGCTGAAAATTGCTGCAGTAGATGTTACAGAGTAAGCTGAATGAAGCCTGTTTTAGAAAATAAACGTGAATTTAATTTAAAATTCTACAGATGTTTATACATTTTTTAGAAGGCTGGTGTTTCACATAAGCTTTCTTCTAAAGCTGTTTGACTAGGTAAATTGGCATAGAAGACAAGACAAATACTGTGAACTTGTGGGTGCTGCTGCTGTTCCAGTAATTGGCATTTTAATGGATAACAGATTCCTGCTTTCTCTGTGGAGACCAACAGCTGCCCCATGGTGGGTGGTGCTGCACCTTGCCTTGCATGTATTTGTGAATGTTTTCTGTGTTCACATGCGTGACATTTTGCAACATCTCAGCCCTGGAGGTGGTGGTGTTAATCATAATTAATAATCTGCTGAGCTTGTTAATATTTAAATTGACTTTCCCCTTGGGTATTGAGTGAATCTGGGGCAGACATGGAAAACAGAACTTTTTAATCCCATCTCTACATATGGTACTGAAAAGAATATCTAAAAATTCAGAAATTTGCTGAAAGGCTAAATCCTTCATGTGGTGTTGATGAAGAGTTCTCACTGGCATTAATGGGAATATGTCTGGGACGAGGAGATGCTATAGCCCTACTCTTGTACGGAAACTTAACATACCGTGCTAAAAATAAAGATTTTCTTTTCCATATGAGTTTGAAAGACATTGACATCTATTCCCCCAGGTTCCTGCTGTAGACATAACATGGATCAGCAAAACAATTATTTTGTTGGCATGTCTCAAAACAGATCTCAAAATGAAACAAGCTACATCAGAAAAAACCTTTTGGTGGGTAGAACTGCATCTACAATAAGGCTGTGCTAAAAACTGCTGTGCTGGAAGCACAGAAATGTTACACATCAATCCATTATTGTTAAGTTGGGGAAACGTTTGCGTGCAACCCAGTCTGTGCTTGATGTTACTCAAATTGGGCTTAATAAAGCAACCAGTGAAGGCTGGTTTCCAGGTCAATAGCCACTGATGTTAGCTTGATAATAAACAGGACTCTTAAGCCAAAAGCAAAGGTGGTGCAGGTAGACATAGTTATCAAATAATCACTAAGAATAATCAGCTGGTAGACATAGTTATTAAATAATCACTAAAAATAATCAGAGAAGCTGTTATATAACCAGTGTTTCTGGATCAAAATCTTTTTTTACTTTTCCTTTCTGCTGTTATGGTAGAATGGGTTTTATCTCAACCACCATAGTTCTGTTTAATATTCACTAAAAGTTGAATATGTTTTGCCTGTGTAACAATGGAGCATGCAGGGTTTTAAACATGAAAAGAATCATACATGGAAACTGATCATCTGTGTCGTGTGTCACACTATGAAGAGATCCAAGCAAAGCTGTTCTTAGCTTCTCCTTATGCTACAGAGTTCAAGTGACAGCCTGTAAGTGATAGATCTTTTCATATGTGTTCAATACATGGTGGCAAAAATTCAATGTAAAGCATAAGAAACTTAATTTTCACGGTTGAAACCCTAAAGGTTTGTGTGTCATTAATCTACTCTCAGAAATTGCTTCTTTCTGGAAATGATAAGGCCTTAGAATTGAATATTCTTTGCCTTTGGGTAAGGTAAACTGGATTGTTTGTACGGACCTCCCAGTTAAAGGATTATAAAGTGACTTCTGCAAAGTTAATGCTGTTTGAAAATTCTATGAATAAAATAATGATCACGATTCACCCAATTCAGTGGAGAAGCATGGTGCTTCTAATTGATTTTTTTCTATATCCAGTCAGAAAGATGATATCTCAGTACTGGATTAAAAAGCGACACTGTCTGGACTCAGAGGGCAGTTCTCTGTGCAGCACCCGTGCTCTGCTGTTCCCTCCACGTGTTAAGCAGGTTTATGCAGTTGACAGAGTGTGGCAAAGCTCTGTCCCTGTGGAGCTCTGTGTGCTTGAGGGCTCTCGAAGGGCAAACCAGCAGATATCAGTTTAATGATGTTTGTAGAGGGGCACACACGGGTCCTGGTTTCGTTGTAATTGGCACGGGTACGAAAGATGATGGTAATGCAGCGGTGGCACCTGCCTGCACATGTCGGCGGAGTGTGTTCCCAGGAGTTCCACAGAGCCTGAACTCTGCCTGCTGGCAGGAGCCTCACAACGCCTTACTGCGTCTCCACTGCTGCTGTTGAATTTGCCAGGTGAATTACTGCTGTGACAGAAAGCCCAGTGCGTTATATTGCACATTTCTGGTGTGTGGGCATGTCCCTGATTTGTTGCTGCTGTTAAATCCAAAGCAAAGAGTCTTTGATAATTGCTGTTTACCCTTGCCATTTCTAGTATTTTAGCATGTGTT
This sequence comes from Edolisoma coerulescens, assembly GCA_013397115.1. Classification (NCBI taxonomy): domain Eukaryota; kingdom Metazoa; phylum Chordata; class Aves; order Passeriformes; family Campephagidae; genus Edolisoma; species Edolisoma coerulescens. The sequence goes on along the minus strand of VWZW01000659.1, from coordinate 1,194,086 downwards.
AGCTAAGACACTCTTAAAAAAAAAAAAACACAAACCCCAAAATTAGAGTTTTTATGGGCTTAGTTGTTTTTCACTGGCTGTTGGAACTGAGTATGCAGAGCTCTGGCCTCTCTGGAAAACTAGATTCCATTCTCTGTTGTTCGATCTGTCATGGATAGTCTGCAGATGCTCTTGAAAGAATAGCAGAAATGCTTAAAACTCCTGTAAAATATTTTATGCCAAATCCATTGATTTTTCTTCTGCTTCATTTTGCATTTTTTAGTCTGAATAGCACTTGTTTCTTTGGCAGCATTTGTAGTACATTCAACTCAACCAGTCATGGGTTTAGGACGTTTTGGTTTTTTATCCCTGACCCCACTAAGTTGACAGCTGTTCTCTTGCTGGCTGCATTCAGGTGCTGGAGTGTGACTGAACGATGCTGTAGTTTAAATCTCTGATCAGGGGAATTTGTCATTAAATAGATCCAGCCCAGGAACTGATTAAAGTATAAAAATTAGTATTAATTTGCTAAATAATAATTGCTGTACAATTTGCTGCAGACCTTTGGAGAGTAGGGATTAGACAACTCTTTGAAGGACTTGTCAGAAAATGGGAATTGTAAAAAAACTTGTATAAGGTCCTGAGGGCAAACAAAACTGGTGGTGATACTGTGTTTAGAGTGGTTGTTAAGAAAGTAAACTGCACACCTTTTGTTGTATTTTCCTGCCTTCCTTTGTTAAGTGGTAAAAGTAAAACTTTCTGTTCTGTTTTACATGCGTTAGCGCTGGTACAAGTGGGAATTTGGAGAGGTGGACGAGAGAGAAAGGGCAGGGTTGTCACACCAGGAGTAATTCTAAGGCTAGTCTAAGCAATAGTGTGTATTATATGTGTTGCACAATGTGGTTTTCAGAAGTATAGGAGGGTTCAATATGTTAGCAAGACAGTTGTAGTATTCAATTCAACTCTCAGTAATTCAGCTCTTAGCAAAAGCTACTGTATTTTACTTTGGACTGAAAAGTTTTGTTTTAGAGGCTGGTACTTAAAATTTTTTTTAAAAAGCATGAACCAAATTCTTCCAACTGTTTCTGAGAATTCAGCTAGCAAGAAAATATCTCTTTTCTGTAATAATGAATATTTTGGTAATCAGGCAAATCTTTCAACTGCTATTTGTGGTTTAGAGGGGAAACCTACATTTGGTTGGAGAAGACCTCCCAGATTGCCTTGCTTATGTGTGGCCCATAATTTGCAGAAGTTTTAATGAGAACTGAGTGTGGGAGAAATAGAAGGTGGCAAGGGAAACCTGGGAAACAGTGAGCAGCCAAGAGGTGAGGTTAGATGAGACACTGGGTGTGGAGGACAGGAATGGTGAAACTGGAGTTGCACAGGTCTAGGTTGTGAACACTGCTTTGTGAGGAAAAGATTGTGAGATAGAGGAGGTACAGCCCTGATGGTGGAGGAACTGGACTGCAAGAAACGGGGTGAGAAAGCACATGGAGAGAGCCTGGGGAAAAGTGTGACTAAATCATGGAGTAGGAAACTAATGTACTGGGCTTGAGTACTATACTGGAGGTATTGGGTTAATTTGTGCTGACAAGACCGTGGGAACCAAGAGCAAGATTTACTGGGGGAAAAATAGAGAATCATGTACAGTGGAGTAGCACATTGCCAAAAAGTTTGAAGAATGAGAAATTATTCTCAGGGTGAGCAGTTGCAGTGCAGCTGGCTGATTAGTCAAGATACTCCTGCAGAAGTCTGGTCTGAGTACAGTGCCCATCTGCCTCGTGGTGCGGAGTCCAGGCCTTCTGCTTGTTACTTGAGAAAGCTGCCGTGCAAAGGAATTAAACAGCTCATTAGCTGGACAGTTATTTGCAAGAATGCCTCTTATGTATTTGGTTGTGATCATAATGTAGTGCACTGCTTTGAAACTGCTCCCATGGCAGTTGATTCAGCTGGGGAAAGACGTGGCAGGGCTTGCTGGGATATCCCTGGAGGATGGGAATGAGCCACATGTTGGGGGAGCCACCTGTGGGGCATAGTTTGTGTACCCTCTGTGTAGGGCTTTGGTTGTTACCCTGTAACAAAGATTTGTGCCCAGACTTTTCTTGTATACTACTTGCTTTGAAGAGGTAGTGGGACAGACAGTGGGATATAAATTGTCACAGCCTGCCTCTCCAGGGAAGTAGGATGTTACAGCAAAATAGAGGTGTGACCGTATAGCCAGTGTAGGAGGCAGAGCCATGGGACAGGGGCTTTTCCTAGGCAGTCCTGGTCTATCCCTTTTCAGTGTGCTCTCTCCTGGAGCAAAGCATTTAACCTTTAGCATCCACCCCCTTCCAGGGATCCAATTTTTGTTTTTCCCAAGATGTGTCTCTTGGTAACAGCTTGTGAATTGCATCCTGATGGAGCTCTACAGAGCTAGGGACTGTAATACTGTTTTCCCTGAAGTGAACCAAACTGGGAAGCACATGCTGCCACATATCTGGAGATTTTATCTTCATGCAGTTGCAAAACTTTATGATAAGGGGATTGGAAACCTTGGTTTTGATATTTCTAAAATGTCTAGGGTATTATTTAATTATTTATTTTAAGGCTGGCTCTCTACTGATTAGATTATTGAAGAGCTGGAATACCCTCAGTAATACGGAATAATCTCGATACAGCTGCATATTTGAAATGTAAGCTGGCTTCTCCAAGAGTCCACTCAGATATGGATGTGGTCTGTAGCTCACTGATTGTCGAGAGCTAAGTAGTTTTGTCTGTTTGTACATCACTCCTCCTGAGCTGGAATGGACTCTCAGAGCAGAACTTGAAATGCTTTGGATGGTGCTGTAACTGGCAGACTTCATCCACCTACAGGTAAATGAGAAACCACACAAAAGCTGTTTTTGTTGCTTTAGAGCTGATCTAATGGTGGCATTATTTGAAAAATGTACAGCTTGCTCCTCTGTGACTTCAACTGCATGATTATACAGCCTTCTTTGAAGTAAATTTTCCAACATTCTCAAGGCATCAGATATCCTGTAAAGTAATCTGAGGTTTAGGAGCTGAATGCTGCTAAACAATATGTATTTTATTCTTTTTATCCAAAAAACTTTATGAAGTCCCTTCTTCAGGCTTTAATTTTTGCCAGTTATGAAGAGTGTGTGACTCACAGGGGAGTTACTTAATGCTGTGTTTGTGTGATTACTCGTGACTTGTGAAATTTTAAACTTGCTCTGCCTGTCTACATGAAGTACTTCCCTGTTCCTTCTCCTTTCACGGCCATGTTACCTTATTAAAGAAAGGAAAGGGCACTGGTTTTACGCCTGGCCACTGCTTATTAAATGAAACAGATGGCTTCTGATGTCATTTTGACATTTGACTGCATAGCAGCATTTCAGTCTAGGTGTTCAAATGAAAACAGTGATTTGTATTAAGGTTTTCAGTATGTTGTAAAAAATGCAATAGATACAGAACTTAGATGTGACACAGACCTTGTATAGTCTTGGTAAATAAATTCTAACTTGATCATTTCATCTTATTTAAAAGTCTCAACAGTTATATGAGTACCACTCATGGTTTCTGAAGTGTTTTGACATACTTAGCCCACAAGTGATAGTTTTTATTCTTTCTTCTTATGGTTCATTACTTTCCAAAATGGAGCTATATTTGTTATGAGGATATTTTTTGTGTGCCTCATTTCTTCAAGAACCAGGTCCTTCATGCATGTCCAGATCTTTTGGACTGAAGGTCTGTGGTGATGAGTGAGGTACTGCTGTGCTCTCTGTCTTGCTTTTGGAGAATTGTGATAGAGCAGGTACTGGTAGCTGAGTAAGTGTCCCCACTCTGCCTCCATCCTTTGATTATTGACTTCTTGGACTATTTTCAATGTAACACCCAGGTATTCAGAGGGTGTCTTTTGTGGCAAAATGAAATGACTGGGGGATACCCACTCTGCTTCAGATGTGGTCTTGCGTAATACTTGTTGCAGAAAAACTCCACATCCTTCATTCCACCCAGAAGCTTTACAAAACAACATCTGTGCCTGCAATCACCTGCTCTAATTTGCTTCTGCTGTTGCAATTGGTTACAAGGTACAAAGTCACAGTACAGACTCAGTGCAAAACAGAAATAATGGAGCCTTCTGTACTGAATGAAAGAGCTGTGAATGTGGTCTTTCAGACTGTGCCTCTCTTTAATGTGTTTGTGCCGACTTAGATGACACACTGTTGAAAGTGACATCTATTAAAGCCGGCTGTCATGTCTCTCTGTCTTCCCTTTTCTATGGTTTTTCCAAACCTCATCTTTACTTACTAAATATGTAGCTCAGACTGAATTTTTTAGGAAAAAGTTCAGTTATTTTCAAAAATGAGGCTTGGAAAACCACATTATTTTGCCCATGCAGGCATCCTCTTCCTTTCCCCAAACCACTTTCCTGTGCTTGGTCTGTGGTCTTAAAAGATGGTGATGGCATGATGGCTAGATTTTGTGTTAATGAGGTACCTTCTTTCCATGTTTAAAATCTCTTATAATTTAGTCTTCCCTTGGGGAATAGAGGAAAGGTCATGATTCTGCCCATGTTCAGTGAAGGCTTATATTTGACATTCAGTTATTCTGAAGGCTTGACTCAGTGTTGAGCAGGAAGATGGTTCAAGACACTGCATTTTGGGAGTACTGAAAAAAGTAGCTAGGTCTGCTACGGTGCTTGAAGCGCGAGAAGCTCTCTGATGCTGTCATGTAACAGCATTTGTGGCTTCAGTGGAAGAAGAGTCAAATGTCGAGTGAACAAGAAGTGGTGGGAGTCAAGAAACCTGCTCTTGGCAGGGAGGTAAGAAGGGACTTCTTGTGATACTGGGGAGAGACTGAGAGCCAGTGGGAGGAATGGGGACAAGGTGAAAAGATGAGGTAGATAATCATGAAGTTAACAAAAAACAGCAGCAGAGAACATTCAGGAAGAAGAGGGAACTGGTAAATAATCAGATAGAAGAAACAGAGGAAGAAGAGAGAGAACTTTATCTGCAAGGAAGTGGTGTGCTGCAGGAAAGTAGGAACCACCCGAATAAAAAACAAGATGAGGGGAAAGTGGGAAACTGAGCTTGAGTCACAGAGACCAAAGCAGGTGAAGATCAGGTTGTCTATGATACACTGAGGGTGAAACAGAATAGTAAGTCAAGACAAAAGCCATGGGAGTACTGACACTGGGTGGTAAAGAAATCATAAGTTTTGAAGTTACAAATACTATGAAATAATTGAAATCTGAGGAGATGAAGCTGTGTGTGCAGTATGACAAAACAGAGGTGCCCAAAGAGAGAGGCTGCACTCCTGTCATCGTGGTTCTGCCACTTCTCTGCTTTTCATTGTTAGTGCTTATTGAGCTCTTCCACAAGCCAGCTCAGCAGCAGAAGCCTGTTGGAGCAGCTGGCAACTTGAATCATCTCAAAAAGAGCAAACTGCTGGAATTGGAGGCAGAGGAGAGTTAATGGGGGGCATAGCGTGACCTTCCTCGTGTGGCAGCAGTGAGTTATTGAATCTCCTGACAAATGAGAACTGCACAGGTGAAGAGAAGCAGTTTGAGGGAAGGGACCTGCTGCAGAGGAGAGGCAGGACTGAAGCAGTAACAGATTGGGAAGAAAAAGTCTGAGAGGGAGAAGTTGGCAGAAGAGCAAGCCTGTTAGAAATGTTCCTTCTCAAAATGCCTAGAAGGTCCATGATTTTTTCAGTCTTGCCATTGCTGTCAGAAGAAAATTGTAAAAGCTAGAGGAAATGTGCAGATTTGTATGGCAGTAGGACATTAACATCCATTAGTAAAAGTGGAAGAGGATTTTTTCAATAGGCTTAAAGGCTCTCTCCTGTTGATAGGTCTTGATAGAATTTGAGCATCATAGAATTTCTCCCTTATTTAAAGGCCTAGAAAATAATACATATAAGAAATTAATGCTTTCTTGAAGCTGTAAAATAAAAAAATAAGAAACATAAGTACAGTCTTAATTTGTTGTATTTACAAATACACCCCATTGTCTTAATTTTTAGCCAGTGCCTCCGCTTTAGCCAAAATAAGGAATGAACAGTATTAAATAAAGACTTCATGAATATTTTGTTTCTCATCATAATTCTGTGTCTTACTGTGCCCTATTCAAATTCTGATCTGAGTAACTGGTAATTTCCATAAGCACTGTGAATGATCTCCTGTAGGGAGATACTGTTGCACACATACTCTAAAATTTCACTCTGATCTACATACAGAGACCTGAAGGATGAGAATTTAAAAAAAAACTTTAAAAATTCCAACTAGCAAAAAAGTGAACCAACCACCGTCCACAAAACCCACTTAGCTGGACTCATCTATAATTATTAACTGGACAGAATACAATACCATGTCATATTTTTTCTATATGCTACCAATCTGTAAATAAAAGCCTAGGAGTTGAGTGATACTGCTGAAGAGTGTTGTGGAATGTATGGGCTAAGGCTTTCTTAATCCCAGAAGCTCTGCTGGGTTCCACAGACAAAGCCTGCATGTCCTCATTTTCCAGGGTGGTGTTCATGTGCCTTTGCAATAACATTGTTCTTGCCCTCTGTGCACTTGCCCACCTTGTCCACTCTACATGTGGATTGATTTGTAGGTGCCATCCATTCTATTCATGTAAAAAAAATTATATGTAATATTTCTAATATAATTCCATGAGTTATTGTTGAAATACTTTCTATTGTTTAGAAGCTCTTGGCGGGATGTGTTGGGTTCTGTTTTTCTTGGGGCAGGAGGAGGAGTTGGTGATGAAATGCAAACATACTGTGCAGGAATTTTACAGGTCATTCTGATACTCAGATGAAATACAATAGCAAAGCCAGTCTGCTGGTGGTAATAATGAAAATGCTTATATAATTGAAAATTTTGACCTTTTTTGATAGCTGTCATTCTGAAGCTTTACATACCTGGACGTTTAATTGTTTAAACACAGTATCAAATAATCATGGCAGTGGAGTATTTGATATGAATTAAAAATAAAACAGAATATTACAAAATCCTTTGTGACCATTTAGATACAAAGGGCCAAATCCAGACAACTGGACTCCAGAGGTGTGGTGTCCCATACAGCATATCCATTCTGTGGAATTTCTTAAATTTATCTGTGCTAGAAACAGTTTTTTGCTTATGAGTTCCACTGCTGAGAATTTATGCATTGGTTTCCTTCAGCAGTTTTTGTGTAAGCTTTTATTTGGCTGTAACTCTCAAGCAAACAATGTACCAGCATCTGGGTGCAGATGACCTGATACAGTGTCTTCAGAGGGGAAGTTGTTGTATACCAGAAAAGCATAATCATTATTTTTCTACCTTCTTTAATTTGCAGTAGCATAATTAAAAGATGGATTTGCTTTAGCTTTATTTATTTTATTTTCCCCCCTTATTGCAACAGGCTTGGCAAGTTCTTATTTGCATCTATAAAATATGCTTGGGAAAGAAGAAAATGGTCTTTGCCTTAAGGGCAGTGCTCACAAACACTCTGAGCTTCCAGGCAAATCTATTTGATGTCAAAAAAATTTTAAAAGTTAGCAAACTAATTTGTAGTAAATACTACCAATCAGTATGCAAGCTGCCTATGAATTTTGTAAGAATTATTTCAACTGTTAAAGTATTCAGATACTTAATAGATGGTTTGTATGTTATAAAGTAGAAATGGCTAAAATGGCAGCTGTCATGCTAATATGGCTCAGGAGTTAACAAACAAATTCTGCAAACACTGAGCTTCAGACCTGATGTTACTTTACTGTGTCTTGACAGAAGTTGGAACTCTCGTTGTAGAAGGTATTGCTGTTTATGGTTTCAGGGTAGAGCTCTAAACAAGGTGTTCTGAAACCCATTGCTTAAAATTGTGGGGGTTTTCTTTTTGTTTTCCTCTGGTGCAGGTGTGATGGACAGGTAGCAGAAGATTTCACTTTGATATCCGGGTATCAGAATGACCGAGTGCTTCCTGCCTCCCACGAGCAGCCCCAGTGAACACCGTCGGGTAGAACACAGTGGGGGACTTGCTCGTACTCCCAGCTCTGAAGAAATCAGTCCTACAAAATTCCCTGGATTGTACCGCACCGGTGAGCCTTCACCACCTCACGACAGCTTACATGAGCCTCCAGATATAGTATCTGATGATGAAAAGGAGCATGGGAAGAAGAAAGGAAAATTTAAGAAAAAAGAAAAAAGAAGTGAGTAGACAACTTCTCTTTTTAATTCAATGCTTTCAAGTTCTCTTTCCTTTTTTCTCTCTCAAAATTGCTTAGTATTCCCAGTGGGTTCTTTTAAATTTGTTTCAATATGGAGGAAGTTAACTTGCTACAAACAGACTTTGTGCAGCACCTGTTTCTCTTGCAAAAAACTCCACACCTTAACTTTTTTTTTGTTGCACAGATACAGGTGCTAAGCATGTGCCCAGAATTACTAATAAACCTGATTATCCAAAACTTTTCATGATGCATTGGTAAATCCTGGCATGGGGTTCTTCTTCACATTCTAAGTGGAGGTTTTCAAATGTATTTCCAAATACATCCATTTTTAATCACAGCTGAGGTGCTGGCTAGAATAAAACTGTATTTGATCTGAATTGTACACCTGTGCATTTGGAAGAGTCAGTTTCAACAACTGTAGCCCTTTTCCCATGTGTCTTCCTTACTCAGTGTTTGCTTTTGTACCATCCCAAGTTTTCATGTGCACACTGCACCATTATTCGAGCAGTAATAAAATCTCTGTCCTTTTTTTTCTCCAGCTTCTCAGTTTAGTCTGATCATGCAGTTTCCTCCTGCAGTGCCAAAGTATTATTGCAGAGGTCAAAAATGTGCAAACCAGCACTGAGATCTGAATTTTCCAGAACTGACAGAGCAAAGGTTAGAGGAAAGTAAAGCTTTGACTCTAGAATCCTTTGTCAGTGTATCAGTGTCTGGAGTGGAAATTTCATTTAAAAAGCTTACCCCTCCTCCAAAACAACAGAACTATTATTTTCCACCTTTAGATTTGTGCAGAAAATTTTGGAAACATGAAATAGTTTTTATTCAAGAAAGTTTTTCTACATACTCTGAAAGAACAAAGCACTTGGAAATTCTAAGCTGATACTGAGCACTCTCAGTAACAGAAAGACCCTTCCTGTCCAAGTCTCTGAAACCTAAATATCACAGCCCAAGTGCTAGTATTCTAAGTGACATTTGTTTTAGCAAAATTTCAAAATGTCTGTATCTCTGATGCCAGTGTATCCTGCTACTTCTTACATGTGGAATTTGGAAATCAGAAACAGTGAGACAGCACACAGTATTCTGTTAGAATTAATATGGTAACTATTTGTAATATGCATGCACATATTTAAATAATTACTCCTTAAGAATCTGCTGTCGCTGCCCTGCTTTTAATCAAACCAGTTTCCTGGAATGCAGGAATTGTTTCTGCCACAGTTTAGAAGGACTGTTGCTATTTTAACTAAAAACTGTGTGCCTAAAGAATACTGTAACTCAAAAACGCATCCTCAAATTAACACCAGCAGTTGAAATTCCCACAGGTTTTAAGAAAGGTGATTCCTTAGTGATTTTCTGTAATGTAAACAATATTGACCTAATACAGATTACTGGATTGGCAGTGAAAATTTGGTATTGATTGGATAGGTCTAAATTCAGGTTATCAGCAGTTTTTTTTTTTACTGTCCAGCTTTCTTTTAGAGTCCTGCATTGCACACCTCTAAATCTGGAACTGGTAGAGGCCAACATTATGCATCGTGTGGGTTTCTTTGTATGGAATTCAGGATGTCTCATGGTGATAGTGTAGCTGAAGGCTGTTGTTTAGGAGGAAAAAAGCTACTTCAGCAAATCCACACAGGTCTGTGCACATCGGCAGTGCAACTGTTCTCTTCCACAAGAGATTGCAACACGTTTTATAGCTCATGTAAAGCAATTTTTGTTACTTCAAAGAAACTTTAAAGGCATGAAAAAGTCCCCAAAGAACACAAAAATGCAAAACATGGGAAGAACCAAATAATTTCTTAATTGTAAAAGGCATTCAGCATTTCTTGGCCCTAATACATGTCTGTCATATAATTGCCAGTCAGATAGAAGAGTAAGTTACATACCAAGCTTTCAGTACATCTCATACAGTCCAAAAATAATCAATATTGTAAATACACCCTCAACAGACATTTTACCTGTCTAAATTACAAGTGTTCTGTACAGTTGCTTATCATGGTTGATTTTAAGAGTTTTCCTTCCAGATTTCGCCTTTGTTATTCCTCCCATACTTTTGATTCTTCATTTTATTTTACCTTTTAAGTTCTGTTGTATGCCTTCAGATTGTTTCTTTTCATTTTTTCTGGCTACCTGCTTTGGTTTTGAACAGTACACAACCTGCCGTGATCATGCAATTTGGGGTATAAGCAATAACTGAACATGTCAGTGAAAAAAGACAAGTTGACATTACATTATGACAGAGCAAGTGTTTGTTGAACTTGCAATATTAGTGAATTAATGACAAGGTCATCCTAACACCTGAAACTGTATCTAAGTTTAATCCCACAAAAATATTGAGCTATTTTGGTAACACTCTAAATGTAAACTTCAAAAGTGCTTGAAGAGCAGCAGGGAAGGGAAGGATAAATATTCCAAAGTTACTCAGTTTGGTTTTTCAGGTAAATAATTTCTGCAAGAGTAATGTACTCTTAGCTTCATTATTATCACCTATATCAAAAAAGCATTTTTGTATCCCAGCAAAATATCTTTTTATATATTTTTATATAGATATATATTTATACTTATTTAATTTTTTGATTTTTTAATGTTAGTGGCAGTAACCTAATAATACACAGCAATTATTCTGGGGGGAAAGTGCTAAAAATGTTTTGGAGCTAATAGAAAATTCAATGGAATATTGTTTTTTATGTGGAATATCAGCTACTGGAAAAATGTTTCAGCCACTAATTTTTATTCTCCACTCTTCTGTGATAGACTGAGTGTTGGTTGGCTGTAGAATGAGTTAGATTAGGAGACTTACTAGGGATTAAAAGGAATTTTCTTTTTACTGGCATAGTTTTAAATCAGATCTATTCCCTGACTCAAACAGAACTTGTCCTGTGACAGCAGGAGAGCAAAAAGGGATCTGTGTTAAGCAGTAATGGATTATCTGAGACAGCAACCACTGTAATTGATTTTTGAAAATGTTTAACCACCTGTCACTAATCATGTGTTGATAAAGCCATAAAATATGCAGTTCCTTGCAGAAGAAAAATGTTATGAGAAACTACTTCTGAAGAAGCTCTTCTACCCATTAGAATTTCTGTAGATAAAGAGTCTGTATGTAGTAGATCTGCTTACTCGTTTTACTTCTGAGATTGATGCTGTTGGACAGGATGGGTTCCATATGCAGCTAGGATTTTTTTGTTTAGAATAATCTTGGTTTTCTCTGTATAATTCTCAGGAAACTGGAGAATTGTTTGAATTGTACTAATCACGTGAAAGGATAGTGGTATCATTGGTATGAACTCTTCTGAAAATTTCAGGAAATATTTTTGAAGAGCAGATCCTTAATGTGTTGGACAGGGAGTCCTGTATGTTCTTTTGGAATGTAGATGAGGGCTGAAACCAAGCCACCGCTGTTGCAAGCAAAACATTATTTTTACTGATCTGATGTGTGGAGAAGCTCTGAATACAGTTTTCAGATCTACAGACTAAGAAGTTATTAGAATTTTCTACACCTGATAAAGATCAGAGGCTCTTCATATCAGGGTTTATCTTTGGGATAAATAGGATGTGTTGCTACATCCTGTTCTGCTGACAAATCACTGTGTATCTCTATATACCACTGTGTATTTATCTAGCAAAGCACCATATGCAGATAGTTAAAAATTCTGCCTTTCAATGCCAGTGATTATTTTAAATCAAAACAAAGTAAGACAATTTTCTTATTTCAGCTTCATTTGCTCTGCTGGCACAGTGCTGCGGAGCAATCTGAATGCAGAATTTGTTTGGGAGTGCTGTGCTCACTCAGTGAGTCAAATGAATATTAAAGACAAACTGATCTAATTGGAAGTTGCATAGTGAGTGTCGGTAGTGTCTGTAAGGTGGAAGTTTCTGTTGATAATAAAAATGCATCTTGTGGGGAAGGAGAGGAAGTAGAAGCCATTTACCCAAGCTCATTGTGCATTCATGTGTCTTAGTTTTATTTAGAAATGCTGTACAATCTGATGGCAATCCCTCTGACAAACTGCCATTAGGTAACTAATGCTTGCATTGCACTTCAGTCATATTTGACCTACTAATTCTTTCATATGTAAAAGCCATCCATGTTTTCTTTCAGTGAATTAATTACAGATGCTGCAGATTTCCCTGGGGAGCCAAATCAGCTGTAGGTTATAAATTACTTAAAAACCCATCAGAGACCTGATGGACAAAATCCTACCTCTTGCAGTAGGTTTGATAAGTGGCAGTTCTGCATAATGCCACCCTTGGAGTTAACAATAAATACTATGGCATGACTTCATTGGGAGAATGCAGGAGAAGTGTTCCCAAGTATGCAGACTGATAGAAACAGTGGCCTCGCTGCATGACAAAGATTATAAGTCTGTAAACTAGATTTTTCCAGAGTAACACTGGAAATTTTTTTTATTATTACTATTTTTATAAGGGTTTTTCATAATTCTCAGTAAGATAAGGGCTATACTTGAAGCATTACATTTAAAATAACTGCAGTGAAGGCATGCTTATGGAAGGAAGGTCTAACAAAAGGAACTGGCAGATTATGCTGTGTCATTATGCTGGTGAAATTGGAGTATTTATTACATTAGTACTGTTCTCATATAGATGGAGGAAAATGTCACTGACATAGAGTAGAGTGATGGGAAAATGGGGACTATTAGTACTGGAAGTCTTGAGGAAACAGTGAACAGAAATACCAGTTTACTAAACCCTAGGTAATACTCTTTCCATATTTAAAATTACCTGATTTGTCAAGCACTTTTGGTAATTTTTCTTCTGTGTAAATTTAAGTTGTTCATATTTCAGTATATTATATCACTGGTGAAAGGGATACAGCAATTTTGTAACCAAAAATATAGTAAAGAAAATCAGCTATTCTTGAGAGACATGCAAACCCTCTCTTGGTATGAACCCTCTCTGTGTGAATCTGTATTAGTATATATTTCTAAACTTTGTTGACTTACGTTACTGAGACAAATTTTAAAAGGCTGGGTTTGTATTTAACTTGCTCCTTCATGTGTTCTCATGAATTCAAGAAATACCAGTTTCAGTAGTGTTCTCCTGCTGGCGTTACATTACCACAGATTTAGGAAGGCACTGGGGCTTGTGTTGCAGTGTGGAGTGTCGGGACATGTGAGCAGGGGCTGTGTTGGTGGCACCAACCTCCCAGCTTGGGTCCCAGTGCTGACACTTCTGGTGTGCATGTGGGAACCCCATGCTGTGTGACTGGGAGCTGTCAAAGCTACCCAGCAGGAAAGACTGAGGGCAGATTGTTCTGGGCTCTGTCTGGGGAAGATCTGGCTTTCTGTTCGGAAATTACATCTCTGAATTCTGTCTTGAACCTTGGTGCCAGCCCTGCCTCATTCTCGTAAAACACAGTGGAGGTGTGTGCTCCTCCTCTGTCCTGTAGCTGGTGCATCTACAGTTCCTTCTGAACCAGAGTGAAATTTGAATCCTTGGTTTATGCACTGCAGGTTTCCCTACCCATTTCTGGGTTTAGTTTACAAAATCCAGTAAATGACATAGCCAGTAAGCAGGGAGGAGGAGACCTGGCTGCTGGTTGTCCTCCAGTTAATGTTTGCATTTTTATATTAAAGTGCACTTGGGGTGGAACAGTTCTATAGTCTTTTTCAGTCTTCTATGAAAGTGTGTGTTTGGGAGTCCCAGGGGAGAGTCCCAGCTGCAAAGACTGAGCTGATCTAACAATTGTAATTATTTTATGATAGTTCCATGCTTTAATACATTTCTTGTAATTGTTTGACTATTAAAAGCTATCTTCTACAAAGCAGTCAAGGAGGCTTCAAAATAGAGCCTGTTCTTGTATGTGCTGAAATAATGCTGAGAAACTCTGCAGTCTGGTATAGTTCAGAATTGGAAGGATGAAAGTCTGAATGTCCCCTGGTTCTTCTGCAGATTTTTCACTTGGAAAAAATTATAGCCTATAGTCCTTGTGCATGATACGCTTTCATATTATGAGGGGATAATTTTCCTCTACCCAAAACTATTCAGGCAGCAAGAGGACTTGGCTGTCAGTGCTGCCTCATGCAAGCAGAGGCTCTGCCTGTAGGTAGTGGAAGAGCCTCAAAGGGTCTGTATAATGGGGGCTTGCTGCCCACTGCCTTGGGGGACTGGGCTGGTGCAGGTGGCATGTCAAATGTCACCTTTGTTGACCAGGTTTCAGGCTTACTTTTCTTATATGGGGTACTGTGTATGTAAAATTAGAATTAGTGGACTTGGGAGTTGCGTTGGATTGCATGTTGCTGGGTTTGTTTGTGGGTTGTTTTTTTTGTTGGTGTGTTGGTTGGGGTTTTTTTGTAATCCACCTTTAAAGGCTTTTGTGTTCTTGCCTGAAGGTGAGGCAGGGCCAGCTGCGGAGGCGTAGTGACTTAAAAGCACCTGGTGCATGTTTTAGACAGCACTTGGACTTTCGCTGCTGGAACGGTGTGCTCAGCCCAGGGACTTGTTTGAATCTCTCCCATGTGCTTTTTAAGGCAAATCTGCACCTTCATGGGCAGGTATTGTGCTAGTGTTACTGGAATTGTGTTATTCATCTAGTGAAAAGTAAGTGTGCTAGTGCTTTTTTGGTTTTGGTTTGGGGTGGGTTTTTTTGTATTTTATTTGAGGCTGAAACTTTATTAACTTCATACTTGTCTTTAAATTCATAATATTCTGGAAAAGGATTGGGGCTTTAGGTGGCTGGAGTTTAGTTTGTTGTTAATTGAAATTGGTTAAACTTCTGTGTATGCAGTAGATGATCCTTAACAGCAACTCTTATACTGTTGATTACAGGAACATAGAGAAGTTGCCAGACAGTTGTTTTTATTTTGCATTTCCTTGACTATTAGATGGGAATCTAGCCCATAGGATGGACATTGCCATTATGAGTAAGTATATAAAGTATTCATTTTTCAGGAGCTCTGTGGCTTATCTTTGATGTAATTATGCAACTTGATTTAATCCTTGTCCACTCGAGTGTGTAACAACTAAAGAAAACCCTTCTGAGGAGTCAGACAGGCACTGTTTTTTAATTCATGTTGCTTCTTCCCTCTCCTCCTTACGTGCAACTTCTTGTTGTTGCTGTCTGGAAAGTAAACAGACTTACAGCTGTCCCCTTCCCTTCTCCTGCTTTGCCCAACAGCGGAAGGTTATGCTGCGTTTCAAGAGGACAGTTCCGGTGATGAAGCTGAAAGTCCTTCCAAGTTGAAGCGGTCCAAGGGAATACATGTCTTCAAGAAACCCAGCTTTTCCAAAAAGAAGGAAAAGGATTTTAAAATAAAAGAGAAGCCCAAAGATGAAAAACACAAGGAAGAAAAGCATAAGGAAGACAAACACAAAAAGTCAAAAGACTTAACTGCAGCAGATGTTGTAAAACAGTGGAAAGAGAAGAAGAAAAAGAAAAAGCCAATTCAGGAGACAGAGATACCTCAAGTGGATGTTCCAAGTCACAGACCCGTGTTTGGCATTCCTTTGTCTGATGCAGTAGACAGGACCATGATGTATGATGGCATCCGCCTGCCAGCAGTTTTCCGTGAATGTATAGATTACGTAGAGAAGTATGGCATGAAATGTGAAGGCATCTACAGAGTTTCAGGTACTCTGGGCACACTGACGTGCACACAGGTTCCTGAGGTCTTTACTTGCAATTTACGTACTATTTTATCACTTCCAACATCTAGATACTCTGTTTATAGCTCCATTAATTATCCAAAAGGTAATCAGGTAGCCAAACTTAAGCAAACTTGTAGGTCTGAAGTACCAGAAAAATTGGTAATGTGGTGGTACTGCCTAATGGCAGTAAAAACACACCTGTTTTGGCCTTTTGTCATGGGATGGTAGCAATGAATAAAACGTGTTAGTATGGCCAATTTGACTTGTCTTTCTTCTGCTTTAGAAATACAATGGTAGCTGATTTCGAAAGCAAAGATGAGCTATAACAATTTTGTCGCTTATGCTTCCAACTAAGTTGCTTTTTCCAGTTACTCCCATTGTATATTTTTTTCTTGAAAGCTTTTTTTCTTTCAGCAAATTTGCTTATAAGCAGAAAATGCAAGTTTCACCGTTTAAGCTTAGAAACAGCAGCTAATTAACTGTGGTAGTTGTGTAACAACAGCTTACATAAGTGAAACCTCACTTTTAGTCACGTTAGACAAAACAGTGCGTTTATTTGTGAGCTGCACCAAAAATGCAGCTCGTGTAAGTACTTCTGTGGGTACATTGGAGGGGACAAGAACAAGCAAGGAAAGGAATTTCAGGAAAAGCATTTTGAATCAAGTTACCCAGCACTGTAAACCAGTAATGAAATGATTCTAAAGGCTTGATTAGCTGTCTTCATGTTGTCCATCTGCATGGTGTTTGGTAGGCATGCAGAAATATTGCAGCACCTTAAGTAGTTGCTTCATCCTGCC
This sequence comes from Edolisoma coerulescens, assembly GCA_013397115.1. Classification (NCBI taxonomy): domain Eukaryota; kingdom Metazoa; phylum Chordata; class Aves; order Passeriformes; family Campephagidae; genus Edolisoma; species Edolisoma coerulescens. The sequence goes on along the minus strand of VWZW01000659.1, from coordinate 1,177,509 downwards.
TAGTGAAACATTTTGGTTGCTTGTTTTTTTAGACACGATGTGTTGGGAATTTTCACAGGTGTGTTTTCCTTAAATAACTTCTGCTGTGTCCTTTGTAGGTGTTCAGTGCAACAGCTCCCTCTTGTGTGTGTAGGGTTGTATAAATTGAGAGCTCAGAGAGAGCATTGCCATGGATTAGCAGCCTGCAGCTGTTGTGATGGCTCATTTTGGCCATGAAACTGAGCATGTTTTCCTGGCATTTTCCAGGGACTGAGTGTGCCCAGTTGTGTTCACTGAGTATGAGCCAAGCCAGGGCTGTGCACCAAGTTGGTGTAACCTAAGTGGGTGTTTGAGCTGCAAGAATGAAATTTCCCCACGTTTAGGAAGATTGGAACGTCACTGAGTTATACTAACACCTTGTAGAAAATCGTGGCTGGGTTGAATAATTATGGGAACACACTTTGATTCATGCAGTGCCTCAAATCAACGACCCTGTGTGAGATTCCTCCGCTGAGGAGGGTCAGCTGGAAATCTAGAAAATAAAAAGTGTGGGGTTTGTTTTGACAAAGGAAAGCTGTAATAGGTGGAGCGTGTTGCACAGTATCTGAACTAATAACATACTTGCTGCTTGTCTTAGGGATGGATAATTGAACAGCCAGAAAGAAGCTTAATGCAAATACCCAATTGCTGTTAAGTTCCCCAACCTTTCCTCACACTATTTTATGTTCCTTGATGAAAGGGAATGCCGGCACTAGTTCTGATTCAGAGCTCTGTCAGTATTGTGGTTTTGCTTCATAGGAGTAATCAGTGCTTTTAGAACCAGTGATCATGTAATTTTGAGTCACGATTTTCACTTTATTACATGTGGAAAACTTTTAAAAGGTGTTTCTCAATTAGCTTAAACTGTAAGGAGAAGTGAAATTGTCTCAAAAAAAAAGGAGTTTAAATATAGACATTTACAGTTGAAATTTCTCTTCATTCTTGATCTAACTGTTTTAAGGAATAAAATCAAAAGTCGACGAGCTGAAGGCAGCCTATGATCGCGAAGAATCTCCGAACCTGGAAGAATACGAGCCCAATACAGTCGCCAGCTTGCTCAAACAGTACCTACGAGAACTGCCTGAAAATCTGCTTACCAAAGAGCTCATGCCCCGCTTTGAAGATGCTTGTGGAAAGAGCACAGAAGCTGAGAAAGTTCAGGAGTGCCAGAGGCTGCTGAAAGAGCTGCCGGAGTGTAACCATCTCCTGATTTCTTGGCTGATTGTGCATATGGACCATGTTATTGCAAAGGAACTGGAAACAAAAATGAACATCCAGAATATTTCTATAGTGCTCAGCCCTACTGTCCAGGTATGTGCACCACACAGCAAGGCTTAGAGCAGAACTGCAGCCCAAGAAAGACTTCTTTGTAGGAATTCCTTCTCAGGTGGGAATTGGGTATTGTCTGATACAGCTTAGCTAAATTACAGCTCCTCTTTATGCCTCGGGAACCCGAAATGCTGGGAAAGGGGGAACAAAAGGCTTTCTGCATGTTGGCTTGCATACTGTGGGTCTGATATTTGGGTTATTATCAGAGTATTACAAAGTTTGCTGTCTTTCAATTCTGTCATGAACAGAAGTCATTTAATGTTGAAGTTGTTCAATAATTCATGCAGATACATGATTTTGGTGGGCTTTTGATTCAGTGATAGTTTAGTGAAGGTATTGTTGCTTAATTTTGATATCAAGCTAATGAACCCTGTCCTGCACATAGATCTTCCTGGTGCAGTAGCGACTTAGGTAAAATGGCTTTGTTGTCTGCAGCCAAATGGCTGGAGAATAACAACTGACTTGGTTTTCCAGTAGGATTTTGTGGTTTCTGGATTGCTTGATTCCTTAATAGGCATCTTGGAAATATTTAATTAACTACAACTCAGAATTAGTCCTGTGCATGATGAAAACGTGGCATTATTTGGTGTGGGTCTTCTAGAGCAAACCCCACAAGTTAGAAAAGCCTGAGTTTATAATTAAGAGTCCAGGTGGAGGCCCAATAGCAAAAGGGCCGGGTGTTATTCATGACTCTTTAGCTGTGCCAGACACCTCTCTAGCTAGGAAAAGAAGTAACAATTAGGGTAAAACAATGCAGGCCCAATCATGATTTGTTGGTAACTAGACCTTAGCAATTGCAGTGCAGGTAGTGACAGAACTCTTTAATACTTGTTTCAGGATAATTTTTAAAATTTTAATGGAAGAGTATCAGAATAAATATACTTGCTTCTGTCTCAGGTTAAAACAAGGAATATAGTGAAAGATGCTTTCATACTACTTTTATTCTACTGTATTAGGTCATCTGAGAGAGAAGCTGTAGAGAATACTTAGAGGTTGGGGGAGGAGAGAGAAGCTGTAGCAGCTGTAGCAGCCACCAGGCATAACACAACAGGGTTGGTGTTCCCTCTTACTAACTACCTTTATCTGAGTACAAAGAGATTTAATACATTTCTACATCTACCAGTGATGGAAATAATTCTGGTAGGTTAAGAGATGTGAAGATGCTGAGTGTAGTATGAAAATGCCTCAGATGTACAGGTAAGAGAGACAATTAAGTGATTCCTTGAGGCCAGCACTGCATTGTTCGAAGTAAAGATAATTTTTAATCCAGATTTTAATCTCTAAAGACAAACTGGCATGACTGTGGCTCTCAGAAAGGTGTACTAAAGGCTGCTGTTTCTGGAGGACACTGTGCTTTGCAGATAAAGGTGATGTGAATAAATCATCGTAACCAGTATCCCGTCTGTCTGTCCTTTGCAGATCAGCAACCGTGTCCTGTATGTGTTTTTTACGCACGTTCAAGAGTTCTTTGGAAATGTAACCCTCAAGCAGGTGACAAAACCTCTTCGCTGGTCAAATATGGCAACAATGCCAGCACTTCCAGAAACACAAGAGAGCATCAAAGAAGAAATCAGGCGACAGGTTGGCAATTACTTGAGTGTTTTTCTGTTTATCTTTGCCCTGGCTTTTATACATTCAGTAGTAAATTCTCTTTAAACTTGTAACACACTCTTTAATTCCATCACAATTATCCTGTCAGTGGAGACCACTGGGAAGAGCTTGATGATTTCCTTTCCTTTGTCATGTGTGGAAAGTTGTTACGGTCTTGTGATGCTCATAGCTGTGTCATCTGTGGAGTGCTTTGCTATGTAGGTCAGTACTTGTGTCGTGGGAGGAAGGTCAGGAGAGCACATTAGAGAGGGTGGTTTCTTTAGTGCTGCTCTTCAGCTGGCTCTGGATCCATGCTGGGTGCGTGTTAACACTTGTTCATGGACATGTCAAGGTTTGAAAACCAGAACTCCCAGCCTGTTGCTACAAAGCCAAAAAGATCTTCCTTTATAATCTGCCCTGGTACGATATAATAAAGACAATTTCTTTGGCAATCTTTCTAGGAGTTCCTTCTGAACTGTTTACACAGAGACTTGCAGGCAGGGATAAAAGACTTATCCAAAGAAGAGAGACTCTGGGAGGTGCAAAGAATCTTAACAGCTCTTAAGAGGAAACTAAGAGAAGCTAAGAGACAGGTGGGTAACTTCTTCGTTTTTTGGCCAGACATGTAAACCATTGATCCCTAATTCATAACAGTGCACAGGCACCCAGTTAGATCAAACCACCTTTCAGTCTTCTTTGCTGCAGATTTTCTCAACTGTACATGCCTGACAAGCAATTGTGTTTTCTGCTTAGCTGGCTCTCCCTAGGGACAGGGAGATCTTCACAGCTGTTCACAAAAAAATGTGTGTGTGATGAAAAACTTAGTGTTTGCCAGGGCACAGGCTCATTATGTGCTTAAAACATCAAGTCCTGGAGTACCAAGAGGAATTACTGGAAGACTCAAGGTTAACAAACTTGAGAAGTATTTTTTAAACTATTTTATGTCCCACCGATGGGACAGACCATGCTCAGATTTTGGAAGATAACTTTGATGGTCGTTCTAAATTTGGAAAATAATACATTCAAAAAAATATTTTTTAGAGTAAATACAATGACCAGGGAAGCTGTCCTTTTAAATGTTGTTTTCTTTCTCTGGCAGGAGTGTGAAACAAAGATTGCACAAGAAATTGCTAGCCTTTCAAAGGAGGATGTCTCCAAAGAAGAAATGAACGAGAATGAAGAAGTTATAAATATTCTGCTTGCACAGGTAGCTGGCAGGCACTTGCCTGTTTGCCTGATGGTATTTTATATTTCAGATCTATTAAACCCTCCTTTGTCCCTTCTAATGCAGTGGGGACATTGCAGGCTCAGAGGGTCTCTGTGTCCATTAAAACACAAGGCTTTGTTTTAATAGTCAGCGAAGCCGGGAAGGAATGCTGCCTGCAGGAGTGAGCCCAGAGCTGAGGACACTCTCGTTAACAGCAGGAAGGAGACACTGTGAAGGAAAAAAGTGGCCTTTCTTGTTCATGTACTTAGAAAGCACCACTTCCTAATGTAGCCAGGTTCAGTACTTTTAACTGCTTTCCTGCTGGTCAGAGGAAATAAGGCAACTATTTTGGCTTTTTTGCCTTCTCTTGCTTCCCACTGTAGCTTTGATCTTCTCCCGCTGTACTTTCTTCCTTATATTCATTTTCAAAGACATATAATTCAGGTTTTCTAGTTATTTTACTGGTTGGCCAGTGCTTTCCTCTGTGATTTAAGGAAAGGCAGCCAAACATGCCAGGATTTGGTGTGCCATCTCCACAACTACTCAGTATGGCGATAATCTTGAGGATTCAGAACAGACATTGCTGGCTTTGAACTTTATATTTGCTTTGAGGTCTTGATGGATCAGAGTTCAAAGCAGACATGCTAACCACTGCCACTGAAAGTATTTCAGAGAACAGCATCATCTCATACTTACTGTATGTTCCTGTAGGAAATAGAGTCAAGGCTTTAAGTGAACCTAACTGATCATTGCAGGAGAACGAGATTTTAACAGAACAAGAAGAGCTGCTGGCCATGGAGCAGTTTCTGCGGAGACAGATCGCCTCCGAGAAGGAAGAAATAGATCGGCTCCGAGCAGAAATAGCTGAAATACAAAGGTACAGGGGACAGCTCACAGCACAGCCCTGCCAGGACAGCACACTGGCATTAAAAGTACAAATAGGCTTTGCTGAAAGAATACTCTAAACCACACTTAAAAGCTCACCCAGTGAACATCACAGTTGAAAGGCAGTTGTTTTTATTGAAGCCTTGACAAATTTGAATCTTTCAGGATATTTTCTGTTGTTTTAACAATGGAATTATGATCTAAAGGAAACTTGACCCTGTGCACTAAAAAAAATCCCTCTAGGAAATCACTGCCTTATTAAATTAAGCTTTGAAAGGAAAGTCTGATTTTGCTTTTTAAATCATTGGTAGATGATTGAGGGGATGCAATTTAACTCTTATGTTGCCACAGTTCTGGCAGACTCCAGGTGTTTAAAGCAGAATTTGTCCTTGGTCTTTCAGTCGCCAGCAGCACGGCCGCAGTGAAACTGAGGAATACTCTTCCGAGAGTGAAAGTGAGAGTGAGGATGAGGAGGAGCTGCAGGTCATCCTGGAGGATTTGCAGAGACAGAATGAGGAACTGGAGGTAAGATTTGGTTCTTAGCATTCACTGGTTCTCTGCCGTGGTGGCCACTTGCTTGCACAGGTGCATACTGGTTGTGTGCATCGGTTTTGCCCAGGCTTGTGACCCACACACTCTGGTTTTAAATCACTGCTGTGTGCAAGTCCCTGTTGCTGTCTGGGCCAGCAGTGCTAAACACCCCTAAGCTACAGCACTGCTGTGTCAGAGGGAGCCCTGACATTTGTTTCCCTTCCTTAAAAGATCAAGAACAATCACCTGAACCAAGCGATTCACGAGGAGCGCGAGGCCATCATCGAGCTGCGGGTGCAGCTCCGCCTGCTGCAGCGCGCGAAATCCGAGCAGCAGGGGCAGGAGGAAGAGGAGCCGGAAAAGCGCGGGGGCATTTCTCAGCAGCAGAGGGACACTGTCCTGGAGACAAAAGCAGCCAAAGAGCAGCCAAAAGCAAGCAAGGAGCAGCAAGTCAAGCCATCGCCAAGTAAAGACAGGAAAGAAACTCCAATTTGATCTGGCTCCTTGGCTATGCATAAAATCAACTGAACTGTGCAAATTACTGTAATTCGAGTCAAACTGCACAAATTATTGGTGGCTGTGTACATTCTGTAAAGAAACTTTTCTTTTAAGCCCTGGAGACTTTTGTCTCTAATATACTTGTGGCTTCTACTCATCAGACTCAGGTGAGTTTGGAGAGGCCAGAAGAGTTTTCCAGTTAGTATCAGATTATTTCAAGACTGGTTTCCTTCAGGTGATTTAAAATAATTCAGTAACAGTTTTATTTCAAACCAAAATCATTATTTACATTCACTGGAGCAGAATTGGAAGATCTCATTTTCAGTAAACAAAAAAAACCCCACCCACACTTACTAATGATTTGCCTTGTGGATCTGTTCATCCTCATTCACCATTATTTCTGCTTATTAACCTAGTCACTTCTTGCTTGTGCCTTTGATACCTTTCTGATGCAGATTATATACAAGGGAGCTTTAAATTTATTCTGGGTTGGCTGAAACGGTGGGAGACTGTGGGGTATCGTGTTTACCTAACATGCCCTTAAGCTTCATTTCTGTTCTGAGATGTACTGAGTAAGTGTAAAAACTTGAGAGATGTTATTTATGTCCCCGTATGATGGAAATGTCCATGTCCTTTAGCAGTGTAGGTAACCCATTGACTCATCATTAACCACCCTCATCACACCTGTTTGAGACAGGCCCTGTTCACACTGCTGCCATGTAGCCAAGAGCTTTGTCTTCATCCATTTTAAATGTTTCCATCTCTTGGAGAAAGCCACTGCTTGTAGGTGGGGATGGGAATGGTTATGTCCTTAGGACATATCTGCTTGACCAAGCAATACAGCATTTCCCCCTGCACCAATGCCAGTCTCTTGTGATTCCAAATGAGCCCGAAGAAGGACACCAGGGGGAGGCACGGGGGTTCAGCAATAGCCTCTTCTTTGTTGGTGTTCAACAAACCAACCACCACCACCTGGGACTTGGTTTTGGGTTGGCTGTTTTTAATGCTTCTACCCTTCAAAGTCCTCCACCCACACTGGCATTTAAGGGCCCTTTAATGTTTCGGGTAACACTCATGAGACTCACCCCTCAATCCATATATAGACAGAAACTCCACAGAGTGCATATAGGCTATCTTATTTTTTAATCTGGATATTTATTTTCAGCACCTGTTGGATGTGGTTGTATTCTTTATCTATTGCACTGTTGTGAATCATTGGCCATGATTTGATTTTTGTACAAATAATGCTTTGATATGTTATAGAAAAAAACAGCATAGTATTTTTTTAAAATTTGGAAAAAAGTTTATAAACACAGAAAATGTGATCAGATTACAAATGTAAACTAAAGCATTCTCCCTTGCCTTCGTTACATACATTTTATATTTGCTGGCAATATTTAAACTTTTTGTTTGTTTAATTCACACTAATTCCTATTGAATTGTCATGAATTTTTCTAATGTTCTTCAGACAAATCTCTTAATATTGGTTAACTTTTATTTTGTTAGGATTGTATTTATCAAGCAAATAAATTCAACAGCCATTTGAAAGTAGTTTCTCATTCATCTGCTTCATAATGCAAATCACAGTTACTCTTCTTGGGGGGGTGCCTGCAGCTGAGAAGTTTCTATGACAAATTACTGAAAGTGCGTCACCCCTGAGGTCTGAAATGGAGGTGGAACTGCTGCCCCTGCAGCAGCGCAGCTCCTGAACCCGAACCGTGGTGTGACACCACCTGAGAGCTGTTTCTTTGAATTGTTCTGTGCCTCAGCCCTGCTCAGCCAGGTGGGGCTGGAGCAGAGCTCCTGCTCTTCTTCCTCAGCAGGGCCTGGCTGCCCCAAGCACAGAAGCAGCTTCCTCACCCAGTGCCTGCAGTGAAAAAGCCACAGAGCAGCAGCCATCTGAGAGCCTGCATGAGAATCATTAGCCAGAAAAAACCAAAGCTAATTTCAAATAAAGTGGAAAGTAATTACAGCACAATAATCTGAGTGTTCAGATTACATTATAAATTTATCAGTCCCAAGGGCCACAGAACAAAATCTGAGCAGCCTGGTCACCTGCATGAAGCACATACATGGCCTGAAGGAGCAGGTTCTCTAAATCAAAGTATTGTTTCAGCTGACTTAAACCTCTTTCCAACACCTTAGAGCCTGTGTGTGCCGAGTGCAGCAGCAGAATCTCTGTCAAACCCTTTGGACAAAATACCAGACTGATTTACATTTACTGAAAAGAGGGAAGAACAGGCCCACAACATTAATTCCAGTGTTCTGGACTTAAGATTTGTGAGGGTGATTGGCCTGTTGGCTTCCTTCTTGAAAGTCTGAGTCTTTCCACTAGGGATGGCACAGGGTGATGGGACCGGTGACAATGACACACACCTTGTTTGTTTTGACAGCCCTTTCCAAGACAGGCCTGGAACAGATCTGGTCACATCAGAAGCCCAAGGGATCAGGAAGCACCATATGAACAAATCACTGGGATTCCTGTGCCAGTGTGAGCCAGGACACAAACATGGGGTTTGCCAGCAGCAGGTTAACTTCTAACTGAGATCATGACAGCTTTTATACCCATTGAATTACTGCAGCTGTACTTGCAACAGCCTCAGACATCTGGCATACCAAGCAGGATTTTTCCCTCCCAGTAACTTTTTTAACCCTGAAAAACGGGGTTTTAATAAAAATAAAAATGAGCAGTACTGCTCATTTAAAAAAATAAACAACGAGCAGTACTGCTCTCAGATCACATCCCCACCACAAGTCTAAAAATATTAGCTCATGTCCAAGGCAGGCTTCTTGGGCTCTGGTGTCCACACAGGTTTCCAATGCTGGCTCAGCTTCACTCTGACTGAAGCAGAAGCCACCTGTGCTGGTGTGACTGTAGAAGGTTCCCTGCCCAGTGCAGTGAGGTGCTGTGAAAGCCCTGATGTGTAACACAGGGAACCATAGATGAGGCTCCAGAAATTCACTGTCCTTCACCATGGACATAAAGGACTGCTGTACAGGAGGTTTCCACCTCTAGTCACCATTCCTACACTAGCACTGGGGGCATCCATTTTTATCTGTGTCCCCTGAGATTAACAAGCTAAGTAGTAATTTTTAAAATCTATGTACTGAAGCCAAGAATTTGACACCTGACCATGTAAGGCTAATTCCTTTCAATTAAAAAAATAGGTAACAATTAAAACATCAACCTGAACCTCTGCCAAAAAGGTCTGACCAAGCTTCATCTGTCAAGGTTTTCATTTCTCAGCAAGCAGCTCTTACTCCCAATGCTTCATCTGCACAGGGAAAAAATGCCCCATCCAGACCAAACATGGCTTATATCCAACCACACAAGTTCTCCCCAGTGTTCCTTAAAGCACTCCAACAGCAGAAGCCACAGCACCGTGCCCCGTGCCAGAGCACGGCTGTCGGTCCTTCCTGTCCCTGGGAGACCAGGCACAACCTCAGACCAAGCCCTCGGCTGCTGCCCCACCCTCTCAGAGGGGTGGATATCTACAGAACCTGTCAGGACAGGGCACTCTGCCTCTGCCTCAGCCTTGGCACTGTCACTGCTGACACAGTGCTGCCGCGTTTCCTCTGCAGTTTCTCGTGTTGCTGCCCTAACAGCGCGAGCAAGGTCACGGCACAAACGTGATTTTAACTGCACGACCCCACTCCCACGCCCTGGAAGAATTCCCCATCGGAACCGCAAGGGTTCTCAGTACGGTCACGAGGGATGCAGCGAGACCACTGGAGGCAGACCAAGCACTGCAAACTGGGCTACTCAGCACAGACCTTCCCCTTCCCAAATCCCTCTGGGCTCTGAACGCCCTAGTCCAGGAGAGGAACCACAGCTGCTCCCCCCTTGGAGGGGGAAGGGAGCCTTGAGCATGGCCGTAGCCTTGTTCATCTCCAGCTCAGCAGATCACCATGGAAGTTTGCAATCCAAGCATTTTGATTTGTGAGACAGGAATACTTTATCCCAGGTTTCTGCACCAAGGAACAGCACTTGCTAACACACAGGAGATTTGCCTGGGAGTCCCGCTGAGCTCCTCTTGCTGCACACTCCCACTACTGAGAGCCACTGCCTGGCGTTATCCCAGTGCAGGGCCTTGAGGAAGATGGGGGTAGGACATTTCTGCTGGCAGCACTGTAGGAAACAATGTCAGGCACAAAGATCCAGAAGTTGACTGGAAAAAACTAAAAAAAACCACCCCAAAACCCCTCAGTCAAGAGGCCAGAAGAAACCATGAGATCAATGATCAGTAGAAGAGAAATGGCCCGGCTCCCATTCATGCCTTTGTCGGCACCTTACTCAAACTCAGTTTATTTGGGCTTTTCTTACACTGCAAACCCGGATTGACTAAAAAATAATTGAAATTCCTTTTGATGTTCAAACAGTGCATCTCTCCTCCTCTCGGCCTTGTTAAAAAACATGCAGTGAAGCGTGCTCAGTACCTTCACTTGTTACAGTCACAATCCCAAAGCACCTGCAGGTAATCCCTTTAAAGCATTTCCCTCACAGAGACATTACTACACGTCTGCAGAAATGGGTCACAGAATTTCAAGCAGACAATGATCAGAGATCTGTAAGATGTTTAAACATTTGGTTATTTATCTCTGGTAAGTGACAGGGTATTTTAATCAGCTAGATGTAGTCCAACCTCAACAGCAACTGAACCCTAAAACAATCCCATTAACTTGGGCTCTTATTTTTCCGATCTAAATAAAACGTTAATTAAAACTAACAGGCAGAATCCGAAGGCACTCGGGCAGGCAGAGAAGATCATGTACATTTTAAATGAGCTTTTCTGTCATACTTCCATATTTTAAGGAAGTCTATCAGTAAGTCATAACTCTGCACGTAAAGAAATGAATAATCACTTTAAATATCCTTTCCATGCTGGCACAGGGAGACAAGCCTTTCCCATCAGCATCAGGGAGGAGAAAGTAAGTGGAATGCAGAACCAGCTTTTTCCCACCTGCCTGCCTCAGACTCCTGTTCCCATCCTACACAACAGAGGGGTCCCTGGGCTGAAACCAGGTCAGAAAACAAGAGCTGCACACCAGCTTCCCCAGCAAAGGACAAGGGACCAACAGGAGACTTCACCAGCAGGAGGGAACTCAGAGTGCCTGAGCCATGGGACAGACTTTGCCCCCTGCCCCTCTACTACCAATTCCAATCAGCCACCTCTGCAGCCTGACCTCTGGCAGTGCAGGGACAAGGGGCCGAGCACTAACAAGGCTCTAACAAGTACCCTGCTGTTCTGCTGTCCTAATGAACCCACGGGGCCGGGAACTTGTGCAGCAGCCATCTGGGACATGCAGAGCAGTAAAAAAAATGTTTCCAAGCCTTGCTTGTGTCTTAGTAATAAACAAACCCCCCTCTACAGGGTTCCAGACATTTGCCAGTTTTATTGGCATGAAATCTGCAGGGAAGTGTGGCGAGGAAACAGCCCTACCAAATCCTGAGGGGTCCCTGGGGAAGAACAACTGAAGGGAGAGAACCTGCTGTGGAAAACAGCAAGCGGGAGTAAGGCAGTGCTGCAACCAGGACATGGGAAATAAAAGGGATTTCCTGTGAAGAATTCTCATGAAGAAGGTGCAAGATGAGTGAGCCAAAAGATTAAATGGAAAACAATGAAAATTGCCTGAGAAGAATCGATCTGGTAATCCCACCAAGGAAGTGGAGGCAGACTGGTGATACAGCTTTTGAAAACCATGGACCAACGGATGACAATTCGGGAGCGACCTCCCTTTCTGCTCAGGAAACCCTGACCAAAAGAGAAATGAACTGAGGCACAGAGCTCAAATCTTTCCCCAAGCAAGGCACACAGGAGATAATTCAGCACGATCTCTGGCAGCAGCCCCAGACACTGCCCCACAGCAGAAACAGCTCCCTTTAGCACCACTCAGAACAAGGATGCACATTTCCCCAAACCCCCTATCATTAGGGACACGATGAAGACTGAATTATTGACACTGCAAACATTGCTGGCATGAGAAAATCCCCCATCAGAGTTCAGCAAGAGTCCACATCCCTCAGGCTGCAGATCAAACGCTCTTGGGAAATGCTGAGAATAAACCAAGTCTTTCCTTCCCCTCTGCTTCTTGCGAATGATCAAATGAAGCAGAAAAGAAGGGGATGGATCCATGACACGCTGGGCGGAGGAGAAAGGAGAAAGCCATTTCTCCTCTCCACTGAAGATGATCTTTAATTGTTACATGTCAGGGGAATTCAAGTCTTCCTTAGGAAAAGCCTCACACTCTCCCTCAAATTCCTAGGCCTGCACCACTACTGCATAAATAAAGCATCCAGAAGTTCTGAATCATTTTTCAGCATAGAGGTGTTTTACCTTGAAATAACTAGAAAATACCTAAAGCGATCAGATATAATCCTTCATTTCACTGGACTGGTGGAAGAGTACATGAGTACAGTGATGGAATTAGATTGGGCCATGGTAATTCCACACTCCAAACACTGGGATTTAAGCCCCAATACTCCTCCAGTGAATACTGTGCTCCATTCACAGTCAAGAGGATGACCTGAAGCATCCTCTGGTCTCAACAGAGAGCTGGTCCTGCTCACATCAGGAACTGCACACATGCTCCAACTGCAATTCAACTGTCATTACACTCAGACAAAAAACAGATGAAGGGATTTATGTTCTCTGAACAAAATGCAGAAATCAGCTGGACTTCAATGCATTTTGCTAAAATGGGAATCATCTGGTCTGGGAGAAAATGAGTCACTTTCAGGTGCTCTGCTTATGGCAGCAGGGAGAGCTGCATTGCTCCCTGCTTCCACACAGCCTGCTGCCCTCCACAGCACTGTCACCCTGCCTAGTCCTCCAGGGATTTGGCCAATTTTGAAAAGAAAAAGGGACATGCATAGAAAAATATATAACAAAAAATATATACATATATATATATAAAAAAAAACCCACACCAAAAAAAGTAGATGAAAAACACACACCTACAAAAAGTCATAAATAAATAAATCCAACAAAAATCCTCAAGCCTAAAAGAAAAAAACCCTGCAATTTAAAAAATCAAATCTACCCTAAAAAACCCCAAACCCACCACACTTCAAGGCAGAGAGCGATGACTCTGTACCTTAACCACCTCCATGGCCATGCTGAGTACAAAAGCAGCCTCTGGGGAGTAAACAGCAACTTTCTCTTTACAAGAGAAGAAAGTGCAGAATAATCTGTTTTCCCAAAAAACAGGAGGTGAAAAAAAGATATCTGCCTAAGGCTCAACTGCTAAGGCATCAGGTACCTGACTGGTAAGTGAAAATGTTCTGCTAAAATACATCAAAGATAAGCTGCCACAACCATTTCTGCTTCCTCAGGGAAAAAAAAGCTTCACACACTTTGGGTCCCACAGGCTGGAAGAAAGGTGATTTAAGGAAGTTGTCCCTGGAAGACACAGAAGGAGATACTGGATCAGTAATTTTAAATGAGAGGAAAGGAAAGCAGTCAATGGACGGCAGGCAGGTTAAAGGCAGTTTGAACTCACAGTTTTTTGTAAATCTTACTGAGGTGGATATTCAGACTTTCTTCCAGCCAAGATGCCATTTCATGCTGGAGTAACAGATTCCCAAGCAAAAGGGACACGTGGAAGAATCCAGCAAAACCTCAACTACATGGTCAAAGTACACCTGTCCTGTGGCATATTCCATCTCAAAATGCAGAATTCTTCATAATCATTAAGCAAACCCAGTGCCCCTGAAATAGCCACCAAAGTGTAGAGAATTGAAAGAAAAAGTCCACTTTAATTTCAAACTTATTTTTTTAATGTCTCAAAAAGGTCACAAGATTTCTTTCAATCTTATTAATAAATTTTATTTGGACAAGTAGAGAACAACTTGTATCACAACAGCTTTTAAACAACATGATTAAAGACTGCAGCACTCCAAGGAGGCTCACAGATATGTACAGTATATGAAGAAAAAAGTTGCACCTTCAGAGCTGATCATGATCAAGTTAAAAATACCTGACTTAAAGTACATGTGCTAATAAATTTCCTTTAGGTCATGACCAGCATGAAAAATAATTAGGACACAGGTACTCAGCAAAGTTTTCTGCTAATGGGTACAGCAATATGCTGCATTTTAAGGATTAAAATCAGATTCTAGTTTAGTGTTAGCACTGAGCCCTTAAGAGAAATCCAAATTTCTACTTTTCCCCATTTACAAACATCAAAGCTATTCCCACTTAAGGGTGTGCCCAGCTGCACACAAATCAAGTCCTTGACTGACAAAAACTTGAGCACTAATACTGGAGGTCTCAGTCCCAGTACAAACTCGCCTCTCTGGCCATCCCGCCTATCAGCTGCTACAGAAAATACTTGCTAAGTTAACTCCTCAGGAGAAACAATGCAGGTCTCTGGAAATCACCACATCCTTTCTGCAATGAAAATGATCTGCCAATTCAAGTTTCATTTGTTCAGGAAGACAGAAGATTTAAGGCTTCGGTGGCAAAAATAATCCTCTGAGCAGTGTTTTTCTAAAGTCAAGCTGACACAGGTATGTTGACTTTTCCTTGACTTAAAATCCCTGGTTATCAGGTTTAGATAACATCCACCTGTTAAATCTGGCAAGAAATCCCTCCTTCCAAAGAGGTTGTTCTAAATCAACCATTTTAGAAGCATCTGAGGACAGTTTGTTTAATTTTTCTTTTTTTTTTAATTATAGCAACATTCAGAACTTAGTAAGTTGACGAAGCAGTGCTCATGGCATCATCTGCAATTTTGGTACTGGCAGGGTGGATGCTCGCAAAATACTTGACATCACTGTCACCATCCATTTGAAGAGCCATAATTGTTTGTTCCACAGCTTCTTGGTGAGAGTTGGCAGAATTCAGGAAATACTCTGTAAGAGAAAATGCACAAAACTTACGGGAGGAAAGGACAGCAGACACTTCAATGCCAACCTCAGCGTACCCCGTGAGATACAGAAATTTCAGAAGACAGTGCACACTTACAGTCCAACTGGAGTATCTGAGCAGGCACACAAGACACTTCCAAATATATCTATGAATTCACCTTAAAAAAAACATCATTCCATGTTTCAGAGCACAGTTGCTCTAAAGACACTGTTCAGGTATAGGATTTCTACGGCCCTTCAGTATAAAAGGGTGACAAATTCCATGGCCTAAGAGGAAGGAAAAGTCTGGAAGTGACTCCAGGCAAGAGTGCTTGTATTTGTGACAGAGGAAAGATACCATCAATCCATGGCCATGCCACTCCATTTCCCTGCCAGCCTTGCCAAATAATTATCAAGTGACAGAGCTAAGATAACATGAAGTAAGAGTGGAAGAAGTTCCAATACTTGACAGTTTTGATGAACTATGGAAGACAAGGTGCATAAAAGCAGTGTAACTACAAATGGCTCACAGGAAGATTAGTTGAAATCTGAGGTTTAAAAACTCCTGAACTGATTTTTTAAATCTGTCTTTCCCAATCTATCCACCCTGCCTATCATACACAAAACACCTATGAGGCAGGGACTACCTGTGCCATAAGCTTATGTAGCTGCAATGCAGAATGGAGGTGCACAATCCATGTGGGGAACACAAAAACACCAGTGCCACATGAGAGCAGGAAGAACAGTGACATCCTTGGCACAGTTAACAGAGGATAAATCACGGCCCATCAGCTGATCTCTCAACTGTCTCCATATGCTTCCTCAGAGTCAGCATGCACAAGGCAGCTCCCAACAGCCCAGCTGCTCACTGTGTTGGCATCCTTGGTATTGTCCAGCATTTGGGACATTTTGCACTTTTCTACAGCAGTCCTCAAGCCAGTGTATGGTGCTGAGAGTGGAAGTGACCAGAAATGGATGAAGTATTCCAAGTGTGGACACTGTGCTGTTTTACAAAATAGCCTAATACTTCTAACGCTGTTTTCCTTTACAGCAATTTGGACTCTGAGCACTGCTGACTCCTCTGGCACCTGTGATGCACCGGAGATGCTTTCCTAAGCACAGTCTGCAATTTGAGAGTTGCTTGTCTTATTTCCCTACAGAGAATCCAGAGAAACTTTCTTCTCACTGCTACCATAAAATATAAACCCCAAACAACAGCCATCTCTTCTCCCCCAGTGAGAAAACAAATGGTGGTTTGTATTTGTCTATTTTTTTTTCTTACTCTTATTACACAGAACATCAACAGATTTTTTTTAACTAAATAAAGGGCACTGTTCAACAACTTCACAGTTGGTAGTTGCTCACTTGTGCTTTCCAATGACACCTCTACAAAGTAGCTCACTCATGAAAAATGACACCAGAAGAACAGGCTGGCATAGGACCAAGAACTCATTTCCTCAGAATCACACAACAGCAGGTCAGATACCACAACAGGGGTCATGGCTTTATGTCAGCCAAGGTAATATCTCACACCGAGGAGACTGTAAAAGCAGCAGCCCACATCTGATGTTGTTTCTTCTTTCCCAACCGAATTTAGGAAAATGGAGGGACAAAAAAACCCCCATGCAGTCAGCCCACTGCAACTCCTTCTGCCACTAACCTTTCTCTAAAAGGGTTTGCTTCAATGTTTTTGCGAGCAGGACTCGAACATTTGGAACCTTGTCAGATGCCAAGTGTAGTAAGTGTGGCAACAGATGCACAGCAAACTGGTCCATGGGCAGGCAGTCATCTTCACCGATAGTCTGGCAGGAACACAGAGGCAATTTCATTAGATTTCAGCACAGGGAGGATGAAATCCCAACACATAATCAGAGCTAACAGGTCTCACTACCTTCGCAGAACCTATACAGTAGATAGCATCCACAAAGTTTTAAAATACAGTACAGTACTTTCTAGCACAAACCCAGACACCATGAAGCAAACTAGAGCTGAGGAAATTCAGGCTCAGTTAGAAGCCCACTTTATTATGTATGAAATCTGGAACTCCCTTTTTTTCTTTTTAGATCCCTGTACCACATGAAAACAGGAGAGAAAAGTAGACCTTTACAATCCTTCTCACAGTAATTTAGTCTTTGTTCAAACTACATACTTTATTAATACAAAAATGGTTCATGTCAATGAACACCTCTTATACTCAAACACATTTCTCTAAATAAGCTCAAAGCTCACATTTCTCCAAACACTTCAAAGAACTGTCCACCTGGGCAGCAGCCATGGTGGCTCCCAGTCTGCACCTCTGCTACAGCCTCCAAATGTGACCATTTCCTTGGGATCCCAGCTAGTTTCTGTTCCTGTTTGTTTTGCTGAGAATGCATTGGTTTTGACCAAGCTGCACAAGCTGGCTGAAGAGGTACAGGCAGCACCTACTGATTGACTTCTAAAGATTTATTATATAAATCTCACTTCATGCTGAGCAACAAAGCAGCTCCACAACTCAGAGGTTATTTTGCTACACTTGTGCTCTATACTCAATATCAGATTTGATGACCTGGTGCTAATATGCTGAGCTAGAGATGCAGTCAAGCTCATCTATGGAGAAACAGAAAAAAGCAGCCACGAAACTTATTTCTTTGGAAACAAAGTTCTCACAAGTTCACCAACAGAGTGTCAATAGACAGCTGCAGAGTTCCAGTCCCCTTAATTCTGATCACCACCACCCCCCAAAGAAAAAAAAAACAACAAAACAAAAGAATATAAATGAAAACACGCTTCACCTGGCAAATAAAGACAAAAGTCTGCCGACCAGACCACTTGTGGCATCTACAGAACTTTTCAACAAGTTCATTCATGAGGTCTACCACGAAGGTTGGTGTTGAAGCCATGTACAGCTTTTTTACCATTTCACTAACCTTGAAGAAACGAGAAGAACAAAAAAAGTAAATACAAAAATTACTCCTGACCACCAAAACTCATAAGTCTGACATCTGCAATTTCTTTACCAGCTTGTAGGAAATCCAGCGGACAGAGGACACTTTGTCTGCACAGAGGGTGAAAGCAAGAGGTCGCAGGTAGTCATAGATGTCCCTGGCACTGTACAGGTCTAGAAGCAAGATCAGCTGCCTAAAAGATGGAAGAAGAACCAAAGAGAGTACATCACAATAAGAAAAAAGGCAGCTTAACTGAATATCATGATTGATATGACAACACTTATCAAATATGCAGTGTGGCCATAATGAAGTTACTGGGAAGCCAAATCTTCTATTTTTCAGTGCCATCAGCTTGACTATGGGTCACTTGCAAATATTAAATTGCCACTTATTCACAATAATGACAATACAACCAGTAGGAATTTTTAAGCCGGGGGACATGTGGAGGAGGATAAGGACCATTTACTAATCAAAAATGAAATTAAGAATATCACTGTAAAACATCTGTTACATGCTTTTCACGTTTTTAAATATCCACAACAATAAAAATAATCATTCAGAAAACCACATACTCAGCCAGCTCAGCACGGAAACGCCAGTTCCTGCTGTTATCAGTCACCAGGAATTCCTGAAGCTGATAAAGATACTCTCGTCTTTTGTCAACATGAAGAAGCTGTAACAGTAAATACAAACTTACATAAAGAACTACAGGCTACAATCAGCAGACAGAACAAGAGCATTAAATACAACTAATGAAACACTCTTTTTTATTTAAAAAAACTTAAAACTTTAGCAACAGTGTTGCTTTCCTGGGTTAAACCCTGTAATGCTTAAGGCTGTAAAACCACATGAGGCACTACTGGAAGGATAATGTGATTGAGTCTCTCCTTTTACTCTAGGAAAGGAGGTGTAAACAGTAAAGGCAGATTAAGGATTTGTGTCTTTCAGCTCCAGAAATGAGGCAGTTACAGAGAAACTTCTACAGAAATTTGACAAGTAAATTGTGTAGGTAGATTAGAGCCATCAAAAAAAAAAAAAAAATCATTCACTGCCATCCCTACACTGAATAAACATGAACAAAGCTCTTTCAGAGAAAAAAAAGTATCAGCAACACAGATCTCCTGCAACATATATTCTAGTATTCAATCTGCAGAGATTCCCACAGAGTTACATGTGTGTTATGCTAAAAAGCAGGTGCATACAAAGAAATGAAGCAAAATCTGTCACTGCACTTGACCAGAGCTGAACGCTGACATACCTTCAGGAAGTCATGCAAGTGCTTAAGCACACCTATCCTCACTTCATCTAGATCCTTCAAAAAGCCATTGAAGACAGGAACTAAATCTCCAGCTGTAAGCTGGTCTCCAAGGATGACAGCAAGTTCATGTATAGAAAATGCCAGTGTCCGCCGAACCTTCCACTGCAACATAAATAAATCAATGTTATTGATCTGAAGTGCTCCAGTCGAACTTGAGTATCAGTATCCAAGCTGGACTCCCAGCAAATTCCACTGCTTACAAATATCTTTAACAGTGTCTCATGTAACAACTGAAAATTACACTGGAAATTTAAAATGAAAAAAAAAAAGGAAAATGGAAGAGAAGACAAACAAGGTATCGTTTCTTCCACTTGAATATCAAGGAACTATTCAAATATAAGTCATCAAAATACTTAAATTTTCCAGGTGTCAGGAAGGAGAACAATATTCCTGACATGAGTGCTCTTGCACACAGTACTTTTTGCTTTAAGTTCTTTAGCATTAATTAGTTTCCTGCTACTGTTGCCTTTTCCTTGGTCTTAAAATTAAAAGCCAGTTAAAGGGGTTTTTACCTCAGTATTTATTTAGGATCCTTGGTGCACCACACCATCCAGGTGGTGTGCGCCGAAATGCACACGGCAATGCACACACACATATACACTATACAACTTACAGGCCTTGCAAATTAGCACATCTATCACAGATTCCCCAGTGAGAGACTTGAATGAATCCCGCCATTCTGAGGAATCTCCCCCCTGGATGGGCCTATCTCAGTTTACAGGATGTGTTCTGGAGAGGACCTTGGTGTCTGGGGCTTTCTGACCCTTAGGAGCGAGGCTTCCAGGGTGTTTGGTCTCCTGGCTTAACAGAACATGGGGGATCAGACTTAGGGAATTACAAGTATGTGGGCTAAAAGTACTAAGGATATATGAAAGCTATATAAAAGACTATATAAAGGGGTATATAAAAAAAGGCAAAAAATCATCATGGCATCACTAGTACTCTCTCATTCTGTTTTTAAAATTAAATGAGTAAGATATATATCCCACAATATTTCAGCTGGGATATTTTAGCTTCCATAATAGGTAAAGTTTCTTCCACATTCAGTGCCCAGCAGCCCAAGGACCAGTGGAGCTTACAGACAGCCTAAACTGAGGGCACATTGTTTAATTTGAGTAATTATTTCAAGTAAGTCTTTTAAAAATAAAATAGTATCTATTCTTTAGCCAGCACTTTCCAATTAGCATGGGCACTGTTCTTTTGCCCTGCTTTGGTAATCCAATCTTAATTCAGATTAGATTGGTGATAAATTCTGGACACTTCTGAACACAGAGTAATTTGTTTTTACTTATGTTTTAAATTTATTAGCTGGTTGTTTTTAATGGCTGCAAAGGAGCCTGGAAAACATGAGCAATAGCCATGTATAAAATTACTCAGTATGTATCACTGAGAACTGCTCCTCTGACAGAGCAAGCAGCAAGTTCAAGAGAGGTGAAGCAGTCTGAGAATATTTAAAAAAATAAAAAGAGCATCTCCAAAAAAGGAAACAAAGGAAGACTGGGAAACAACTGTAAACCGACAGCAAAATGCAGAAAGCCACCTCCTTACCACCTGACAACAAGGAAAATGCTGCTATTTCCAGTATTTGTTTTTAAAGCAGCAGTGCTGCTGCGTGGTGATAGCGCTGTTATTCCTGTATGACTAACTGGACGTGGCACCAAGGCCTGGTGTGAGGCTGACTCACTGAGCTCCAGACATGCCTGCAGGGGCACGTCTGCTCGCACAGCAGCACAGCCCAAATCCTCAAACCTAGGAGACTCCCAGACACTGCCTTAGGATCCCAAGCAAGCAGAGGAAATCAGAGACCTCTCCTCATTTTCCTCCTGGAGATCCATCTCCCACTCTAAACAGCCCATTTCCTTACTAACTGAGCACCACACACCCCCTGCTTCCTCTGAGATAACTATTGCACTTTCATTCCTCATGGAAAAACACCAGCAATGAAAAGCTCTGTGTAAAAAGCACAGCAGCCCAACATCCAGCAAACAAGAGAAATCACCACAGAGGTCCCGATTAGTCTCTGTCACATCACAGAATTTCAGACTGCCCACTGCTTGGGCTCACCTGCATGTCAGATGCCAGAGTCTCGTAGGTGTCTTTCAAGCAGTGCCAGTTCTGCCTGCCCAGGGTCAGTGCCACGCCGGGCAGGCTGTAGGCGCAGTGCTTGGCAATCTCGGTGTCCACTGTCTGTGCGCGGGACGGATCAGTCATGGATAAATACTGATCCAGCAAGGCCTGAGGTACAACATCCTGCAGCAAGAGAAGGGCAGAACATCCACACCATTTTCAATGACTCCTCATAAGGCTCATTATAATTCCAGGGCACTCTGTGAGGGAAAAAAACCCCACTTTTTTCCCTGCAACTATAGAATACTATTTAATTACAGTGTCTTAGTAAGAGCACAATGGTTTTGTATCTGCTAAGTTCCACCAAAAGATTCCAAAGAAACAATAACATGACTGGGGGCTATTTGAAAATATACAGACCAATATAACAAAGGAGCAAGTGGACCAGTCTTCTTAGGGAGTCCAGGAAATGGAAAGACTGCATTCTACCTTTCTGCAAACACTCAGGCTCGTGTGTTGTGCAAACTGGCCATTTAATGTTATCCATAAAGATAGGAAGAACAGCAAATGATGAAACTTTCTCCAAAAACCCTTTCCTAATTCTCTCAAAATCTTGGGAAGGTGGAGAGAAGAAAATTAAATTAAAATGCCTTGGGGAGGCAGGGAAGGGGAGGGAGCAGAGTACAGTGTGTTCAATATTGCTTCCAAACTCCCTGAATAGTCAACAGGGAGGAAGAGGCTTCTCCAGAGGCAAAGAGATCTCTGGTGAAGACCAACTCTTCTGTCCACTGAGAAACTAAAGCATCTGAACCAAAATTTTGTGAAAACCTCTTTGTGTTGACTTCACGACTGCCTTTGCTTCAGCTGTGTCAGCGACTGACTCTATGAAGGGGTGCACAAGAGGATTTTCCCAACACAGCTGCCCAACAGCTCCACTGACAAGAACAAGAGAGGGACTGAGGTTCCCACTCAAGGAATCACACTGATGCACGGTCCCAACGTAATATTGAACTATGGAACAACAAACATTTGATTCCTTTTGGAAAAAATACCAGAGGCAGTTCCAGCTTAATGAAACACTTTCGCAACTGTTCTGCAAAAAGCTATCAAGGAGTGGGGGTGGTTCCTCTCTAAGCACGCAATAGAAAAAAAAAAAAAAAATCCTGTTTCCTCAATAACCTAATTCCCATTACAGCATGGTTTCCATAGAAAACGAAACCAAATGAAACAGAGCCTGAAGATCTCTGACGACTGTTATCTCATGTCAAAAAAATATTGTCATCTCTCATGCATAAATGTAACAGAAGCAACTGCTAAATGACCCCATTATCTCTGGAAACAAAGAATATTTTAGAACTACTTAATTAAGAGGTATTTAATAGAAACTATATCATGTCAGAAACGACTGAATGAAAAAAGAGATAAAGGAAATCCCCATATACATAAAAGAAATTTCACTTATCTGATACATTTAAGAAAACCAGAAGTCACTGTCATTTACCTGTACTTTGGATTTTCTTTCTTCTTCAGGGCTGAAACTACTGTTGGTACTCAAATCTGAATCATTATGAATATAGTGAAGTGTAGAATCCATACTCTGTGAAAAAAAGAAAATAAAAGGTCACACAAAACAAGATTAAACACAAATGCCAACATCAAGAGGTGCTGTCCTTGCCTCAGAGTCTATTTCTTAGATTAAAGGAATACATGTTTTAATATCAAATACAATTTTGATGCAGCCCAAAATCAAAAGTTCTGCAAGATAAATCTGCTTTCAATTTCAAACAGAAGCTCCTCTTACTCTGTGCTCCATTTTGGTTCTTATGGAATGAAAATCACAGGAGAGGAGTACCTTTGAGACTGCATTAAGGGAAATATAACTAACACATGGGTCACATTACTTCTCCCCTGAATGGAAAATGAGAAAACACCTGTAGCTGATTTTGCTGGATTTTCTGCTTTGGATTTGTGCTAGAAAAAGGTCAAAACAAAGCCACCCTCACACTGAAGAGGAGAACCTGATGAGACTCATGCTGCTGCACCCTGCCTAGAGGTGATTATTCTATAATCTTCTCTATGCATAAGCTTCACCTTATAAAACTGAGTCGTACTTGGCCACAGCTGCTGCCAATAGTCATCATCGCTCTCTGCAGTCCTATTAAAAAAATTTTTAGCAATCATTTTAGCACCCTGGCTACACACTTGGGCCTTGAGGATAAGGGCTGAGACTCTGAGAACAGTGGCAGAGGTGTGATGGGCTGCAATAAACTGTGCTGCTGGGGGGACACAGCATCGATGCTTTTGTTACAAGTGGAGCTCCCCAAATACAATGGACTTTACATAATAAACCATGAATTTCAAGCAGTATGCGAT
This sequence comes from Edolisoma coerulescens, assembly GCA_013397115.1. Classification (NCBI taxonomy): domain Eukaryota; kingdom Metazoa; phylum Chordata; class Aves; order Passeriformes; family Campephagidae; genus Edolisoma; species Edolisoma coerulescens. The sequence continues at coordinate 1,153,918 of VWZW01000659.1, read as the reverse complement.
GAATATCTGAAAAGTAGATCAGGCTGCTGTGTGGTGGAACAGGACAAAGGCATTTCTGCTAGATTTGAGCCAAGGTATCTATCTATTCATAGGTGCTGCAGGGTGAGTTCCCAAGGTCAACAAGCAACGAGAACATGCCTACTTCCACCAGCTGTTCAGTGTGTTTTGACAACGAGAATTTTCCAGCAAACTACAAACTTCTTCAAAAAAAAGCCTCCAGGATACAATCTGGCTTCCTTGGTTTGACTTCAGACAGTTGCTTTTTCCTCCTCCATGAGTTGCTTTCATCTAAGCACTGGGCTGTAATTTTAGCTGCTGGAGTATAATTACAGGTGATAAAGAACAGGCAGAACTGTGAGGCAATTGCATATCTCTGGCACAGCAGTACATGTCACCTGTCAGGCTCAGAAGCAGGAGCAAGAAGGTGTTAAAGAGCCAAGGAAAGAACAGATTTGCAAGCAACTCCATAACTAAATGTGTCCAACAGCATACAGCTCCAGCTACAAAACCTCCTGAGGCTCTGAAAACTATCTCTGCAGGATTTTTAGTTTGACAGTCAATTCCTCTTTCACTCTTTTTTAGCCTTTTGTTTGTTTGGGGTTTTTTTTTCCCCTGAAAAAGAGATTATTTTCAGCATTGCCAGAGTCATCAGCTTTTGAGCTCTTGCAAACCAAAGAATTATGAGGCAGCCACTACACCCTAGCCACAGTGCCTTCCACGAGTTGTCAGTTTGCATGGGACCAGAGGTTACTCATCCATTCTGTTACAATAAAAATAAAAGGACTCCATCTCATATTCCCTGCTACCCCATTTCCAAAAGCCTAAGCTTAAAAAATCATACTTTATGGATTGAATCAAGTCAAACAATTGAATATAATGGAGGGTGTCACAGATGGGAATGTTTTTACCCAGCCACTTTTAAAGTCAAATATGCATTCCAGAGAGGAAGAGCTTCAGTACAGAAGAATGATAGCCATCAGTCAGTATTTAGGTTATGCAGTATCTCTGTTCCTGAAGTTCCATCTGTACTTCTTCCATGCACACACCGAAGTGAGCATTGCAGAGAGCCAGGACATGAAAATTCAGCAGGGTTTAGCCTGAAAGCTTGTGTACCAAATTCAAAATCTTTGTCATGGCCTTACAGATCTTGAAGGTGAAGCTTCCCTCAGCTGTGTAACAAGAGCTCCGGGGTTGTGCTCCAAAGATCTCTGCTCTGTGCCAAGGGTTGCACACCAGGACAAGTGGTGCTGGTGTTTCCTGACAGGGCAGCTGGCCCAAACAAGGAAGAAGCCAGTGTCAGGGGTCCATCTCCTCCAGGCACTCATCCTGTTCTTAGAGAGAGGTACTTGTGCCAGACAGGAGTGGGAAGGTTTTAGCCCATTTTCCTTTCTCCCTCTACCTCCAAACAAAAACAGACTCCCACACCCATCCCCTTAAGAAACCTGACAGAGAACATACAACCTAAAGAAAATAAAAAGTGCCTCTTGAGAAAAAAATAAACAGCTACCCTCAACAAACAAGCTTCATCAAGTCCCAAAATCTTATCAGTTCACTCTATTACACCATTTATTTTCATTTCATTAATTTTCATTTCATTTTCATTCTTTAACATGCAGCATTAACTCCTTCATGAGCCAATATAGCTGCCAAAGGACAAGCAAACTGTGGTTTTCCTTAGTGGGATGTGTCCAGAACTGCGCAGGCTGCATTCAAATATAAAATGCTGGAGCTTGATTTCTCTCAAGTGTCCAGTACCCTACGGACACACTGCTATGCTGAGACTTAAAAAACCCGAGCAAAGACAAAAAGAAAAAAATCACCACAACAACAAAACCCCCACTAAACTGCAAAACCTGAACAACCACCTGTGAAAATCAGAGGTCTCTTCACTGCTAGGGGCAACAGTCTACTTGCTCAACAGATCACAGCTTGATTCCCAGAATTCTAGGTCACCTCTATAATATCCGCTCACTTGTAAAATGAGGCCTTGATTCAGTGCCAGTAACAAACAAGGAACTGACAGATTAAGAGCATCCTTTTAAAGCATAAAACCGAAACCTGCAAAATCAACATATACCAGCAATGTGACTGGTTCTTAAACTTTCTGTCAGCACTATACTCTGTACACAAAAACATAAAACGCAGGACAGGTCCCTCTGAACAAACACCAACCTCACCACCCCCAAAATTCTTAAGAACAGCGGATAAATGTACACTGTCAGTTTAGGTTAGCATTAGAAAGAAGTTACTACAACAGATCCTATGATTTAAAAAGCATATTGAGCCTGACATAAAGGAATTAGGGGTAGGTTGGTGTTTTTGAAACAAACCACATTTGTAAATTATGTTAAATTATGATTGTGTATAATCAACAGTATCCAAGTAAATGTCACATTTCTGAGCTCCTCATATGTTTTTGGTCTAGATGGTAGTCCAACAGCTTAGAGAAAAAGTTAATTAAATGTCATCAAGAAACACTGCTCTTATTAAAGAAAGACGAAAATGTTTGCACTGAACTGATATTAACTGCTAGACATTTCAAAGACATTTGTCAAAATTTCATCTGGAAAACACCATTTCAGCAGTACGATTCAACAAATCACTTGCTCTGGTTTTATGTAGCCTATTTTGGAACCATTGCTTTCTGCCACAGCAACAGCATTTAATAGCACCAGAGTTTGTGGCATTCTGTGCAGTGAATGTAGTGGGTTTGGCCTGACACACAGCGAAGAACAGAAAGGAGTATCAAATGCCACGGCTACAGTCGGGCTGGGAGTGGGGAGGGGAGCTGAAGAAGTAAGTGCAAAAAACTTCAAGATGTTACTGACTTCTAGAATAACTTCCAGCAGACCACACAACATCTCGATTGCAGGTCCTGAACTTCTCTGATGCAGACTAGTAAACTACTACAAATCAATTTAACAGGGAACAAAGGGAACAAAGTACCTCATTCTCCAGGTTCAGGGAGGGACACTGGAGAAGAAGATTCAGTTACTGTCAGCAGGGGTCTGTTTTAAGCAAGGCAATTTCACGGTAATAAACTGTGGTAGCATTAAAACATCTTCAAATGAAACAGTCACAATGGAGATTTTAACAGAAACAGTTTCAAGAATTTACATGGACAAGTGCAGAACCGGCAAAAACAAAGGCACCCAACACAACTCATTTTATTTTAGTAGCTAGCACTTCAATACCATCCAACAAAAGGGAATGCCACACCAGCCAAAAGTAGAAAGCTTTTGGCTGCAATCCTCACATGAATGCAAATTACAGCTCTGTCACTGGAGCCCTGGAAATCCCAATGGGAAAAAAATAAAGTACAAAACTTGCTTCTTACCTCAACAGTGTCACCAATTAAAGGCACAATATCACCCAATATAGGTTTAAAACTTCGTTGGTCACTGATGGGTAGTTCAGCCTGTGAATCTGTTCCCTTGCCAACACTGGCCATTGTCTCTTCTTGAGGATCCAAACTGGACGCTCTGAGTGCAGCAGACAACACCTCCACTTGTGCTGCAGTACATGAAAGAGAAATACATGAGAGACTAAACTGCAATAAAACTTTTAGACAGTAACTAATTAACTGAAAAATGGCGGAGGAACTACAGGAGAGGTACAAAACAGATCATTAGCTGTTGGTAAATCCCAAACGAGGGACAATTAAAGTGCTAGATTAACACCCCACTCTTTTCCTAGAGTACTCAACCAAACCACAGTCCAGTGAAATTCATCCTTAAAGCTAAAATAAACAAACAAAACCCAAAACCCAACAGGAATAAAGAGACTGCTGTTACGGCAGGATCAGTTCTTTAAGAATTTTAGTAAATATTAATGGTGCAAATAGATTTTTTGGGGCAGAACAGCCCATGAATATTAACTTACAGACTGGGCCATTTGTGGGAGGTGGGACTAAGAGAAAGAAGGGCAAAGTAATTCAAGTAAAGATGGAGAACAGGTCTAGTAACACACAAAGGATTTCAGTTCTGAGAGGTTGTTTCTCCCTCTATATATGTTCACTAAATTCTTATATTTATTAGCAACTCTACAGCAAGATGTATACAGAAAGATGCCAGACCCGATACTTCAGCCTTCTTGGATCCTCCAAACAAATAAGAAGGTTGTACTGTTTGATGTTCTCTTATTCATCTAAAGAAGGCATTAGCACTTCATATTCTGCTATCTACTCTTTTGGAAAAGATCCAGAAGTTCTGAGGCTGCTCTGCTTTCCATCCCTGTTTACTGCCAATTAGAAAAAGCTTTGTTGAGCAATGTTCCCTGGATATAGCCTGACCTGAGATCAGGTATCAGAGGCAATCTTAGCTGCAAGTGACCCAGAATTCAGTACAGATTAATCTACCCTGCCACTCTCTCCTCCTCCACTTCTTTCCAAGAAGGTAAGGAGGAATAATCTCCTCACTCATTAAATTTACCCAGCCATCCAGAAGATCTGTTCCTCATAGATTTTGTCTTCTCCAAGGTTTCTTAAATGTTCACTGTGAAATTACACGACAAACCATAAGCTTGTTTTTAATCCCATACCGCCGTACTAAGGTACAGAATTCTGAATTTCTCCCTCTAGCTTTCTGCATATGGTTGGTAACAAGAACAAAGCAAAGTTGGACTCATTTGTAGACAGAAGAAAAAGATATGAAATATTACAAGAAACAGAAATTGTTAACTCAGCAAAATCTTAGACTAGAAACCTCAGCAAAATCTAGCAAAAACTAGAAAACACACTAGGGGTTCACTGGTTTGTCGGTAGAGTCTGATGAGCAGGAATAAAGACAATTCTTTACAATATGCAATGCTAACTCTCTAACTGTGTCAAATTTCTGGCACAATAACCCAAAGATATTCTTGCTGTATTACTGTATTCCTCAAAAGGAAACAGGAAAAACACATCATTAAAAACTTCAAGTACAACCAACATCATACTAATACTTCCACTATAAAACATATTATGTGAAAAATGTAGTTTAAATACATATTATATATCATAATTTACATATAAATATATAAAAGTAAGCAATTTTACAATTTTTAAGATTAGTAAGAGCTTGCTACAACCTCACTCTTGAAATCCTACTTCACTGACAATAAACTAATGTACTTTAAGACTCATGAGAATAAAAAAGCTCACGGTTAATAAATTTCCCTAAAACTTAAGTGTAAAATAAATCACCCCCAAACCCAAACAAAATAGTTGGCTATGCTAGGGCAAGAAATGCCTGGCTTATTTCCAAACTATTTCCATTTAGAGAAATCAAACAAGAAAATGAAAAATAATTATATTCTGCTGCACATTAAGAAGACATTTTTCTTGAAGACCTCCTTCATGAAGGACAACTTCAGGAAAAATGTGCACTCCTCTCACCTTCACTTACAAGTCAAGAAAGCTTACCCTGACTAGGTAAACACATACTGCTTCAACACTGTTTATGTATTTTCTGAAAAATCCACACAGAGCTCCAAAGATTACTTCTAGTAACAAAAGTATCTGCAGCAGTAATTGGGCATTTTCCAAGACATATTCCCCACCCGTGCCCCACTGTCAGCCTGCACACCTGGACCACCCTCACTTAGGGGCTTAACAGGATGGAGACAACATCTATCCTCATTTCCTCTGCCTGCCCTAGAAGAAATATGACAAAAATGTCTATTTTCTCAGCTTCTTGTCAATTCTACAATCTCAAGATGTGGGGATGAAGGACAGGAGAAGCCAAACTCCCAAGGATTTCACTGATTGGCAAGTGCCTTCTTTCTTCTTTCAGTGCTTTTTTGTGACTTCAGCGCTGCCATTCACTGGAAGGCGAATGACCTGAAGTCCATAAACATCCTAAGGTCCTAGCCAAAAGAAGAGCCAAGCATTGCTGCTGCTGCTCATCTCTCACTAAGAGATTTCCTACTGACACAGGCAAGTGTTTCCAGAAACACTTTCTGAGACAGGCAATGGTTTCCAGAAAATCATTTCAAATTCAAGTAAAGGATAAGGCTCCCCTTTCATGAATGGCAGAGAAATGCTTGAGAGCTCTTAGGACTCAAGGTATGGATATAAAGACTAGAAGGGAATCTGCTGGCTAACCAGCTTTCACAACTACCATCAGTAAAAACTGGAGTGTAAAGATCAGTTTTGCACATAGCACAGAACTCAGGTACTATCAGATAAAGTCAATGTCCACTGGATCTCAGACCATTAATTAACTCTTTCTTCAACTTGTGCTTCAGGTGAGATGTATTTTTAAACAAGAAATTATTTACTCTTGGCTATGGTACCTGCATTCTAAAACAACTGGTACAATCTATAAATTCTAAACCACATTTTATCTGGTCCTACTGAATTTCCTGGTTCTCAGGAGTTTCTGTCCTTTCAATAAGCCTTATTGTTGTTTTCTGTTTCTCCTGATGTTTCACTAGAAGACACTGATGTTTCTTTTGGTTTTTTTTCCTCTCTTTGTCCTTTCTTTTTTCTAAAGGATCTGCCTTCCTTATCCTCACTTCTTACTCAGAAGCAAAAGGTATGGGCTTTATACCCATCTTTATGGGTATAAGGATGAAGTAACTGAAAAATAAAAACAGAGTTTCTTCTCCACTTACTCCTCACCTACTGTTCCATTAACAACATATTTTAGACTTTTATTGCAGGCAGTGCCAGTAACCTAACTTAGAGTTCTCTTAAGGGAATGGGATCAATTGACCCCACATTTGGGCTGGTTTATCCCTGTTAGGTCTCAGCAAAGCAGCTTGTAACTGGCATAAGCCACAGTTAGCCTCAGTAACCTGCAAGTCAGGCTTCCTCTATTCCCCCAAATAATATTAAGGAAAGCTGACGTTACATGATTTAGCCCTATGCAGAACATAAGGAAAATAAAGCCAGTTGAAGAAAGTGTCCATGGAAAGAAAAATAAAGAAATAAAAACATCTGAGGAAAGAAAAGCAACTTCTGAAGGAAGTGAAGACAGCAGCAGCCTCAGGGAACTGGAAAAACGTGACCTGAATAAAGACCCTGTGATAATTTTAAAAAAGCTGGCATGCTTCAAAGGAACGTGCAGGTTCCTATCTCCCAGTTTGAGACCTTCCAATGTCTGGCCAATAGATTGGAAAGGTCCTTTTAACAGGGATTACAATACCAGTGCTTAACTCTGCACAGCTAGCCAGCAGTTTGCCTGTGAGAAGACAGGCTGTGTTTATCTCAGTTGCTGATTGCTCAACCACCTATTACTAAGATTTATCACTTTGGCAATAAGCTAGTTCTGGAAGGAAAGCCCCAGGGTAAAGAGTGAGATTCAGTTAAAGCAGTTCATCCTTTTTTGAGAACAAGATTAGGGAAAAAAATATTCTATGATGGTTACTGATTACTGTTAAACAATTGTATTTGCTGGAAACCTCATCAGTCTCCATGCCTTGAAGCAAGGACCTAAGGCTTGGAACAGAAACTGCTCTAATGAGGCGCACTGCAGAAACCCCCAAACAAACCAACACCACAGCCCCCCTCCCCCCCCTTCAAAAAAACCCCAACACAAAACACCAAACCAAAACCACATAACCATGACCGGTGTGCATGTAAACAGTAACCCCTTAGTGCTTGGCACCCAAGACATCTGGAAGATGGGGATATGCACTGAACATGCTGTGCTCTGGGCTGCACAACCTGGTGATGCCTCTCCTTTGACTCTTCCCAATGGCATGGTACACTCAGATAAAAATTGAGTTATTCTGTTCTCAATACTTCTGCTATAATGATGCAAGCACATGAGGGGAGAAGCAACTCACACAAAACAGAAGGGTGAAGTGAGACATGTGAAGCAGAGGAATGCCAAACCCAGAAAGGAAGAGAAAGGAAAATAAAAAAGTAAATAGGACAGGAAATACATGTGGAAGGGAGGGGACAGGGGTACAAAGGTATAGTAGCTGCTAGGAATTAACATCACAGTGCAAAGCAGAGGGTGGGGTGCGAGGAAGGAACAACAACAACAAACACACCAAAAGCCCCCCAACAAAACCATACTTTTCTGACTCAGAAAGAATCATTGCTGGCTGAACTTCAGCACCAAATCTCCACATCTGCCTCAGCTGTCAGGGACTGGCTCTGAAACCAACTAGCAAAATGGAAATCATCAACTTCCTCTGACTGAACAGTGAAGAACAGCACCTTATTATCATCACTAGATGTTCTGCAGAGTCAAATAATAAAAATTCAGTGTGATCTTTAGAAACTTCAAAAACCCTGTGCCATTATGGTTCCACACAACAGGAATTCATTTTCTTCTTCTCATAAGTTTACAAAATGTTTTCAAAAAAAGAAAAAACAAAACAACCAAAAACCTATGTCAAGAGAAGGCTGCTGAATTTGCACAGTCAAGCACAGAGAGGCAAGGTACAGCCAGAGTCAAGGTCATCTGAAAAACTTAATCTTATTGACACATGCAAAACATCATACACTGCAGTCTCATTCCCAAACCACACTTCATCACTTCATCTTGTCATGCCTTCAGGATGCTTGGCCAATCTGCTATTGAAGCCAGAAGATGTGTACCTATGGAAGCTCTCCAGTATGGCAGGCCTCCACTTACCCACCACAGAGAACACAGCATCTTCCACTCCCATCCCTTGGCTGGGAATGCAGCAATAAAGACAGGAGCACAGCATGGAAGCAGGAGTCCAGGACTTAGGTGACAGCAAGCCAATGAAGAAAATAAGTGCAAGAAAAAGATCACAGGGATTTAAAAAGAAATAGAGAGAGGAAAAAAAACCTCCTAGCTTGCTCAGTCATTGCTGTCAAAGCAAAGCCTACTCAACAGTACAAGACTCAAAAACATAATGGCCAGCTTTGCAGAGAGGGGGAAGTGCAGGCAGGGAAAGACCCTATGGACCCCTCGGGATGAGGGCTGTTTGGCATACAGTTGCAAGCCATGTATACTGGAGACAAAATTATCTGTGAAACGAAGTAGTTTCATAAAATTTCTATGAAAACAAATTAAGATAAGCTTTTGACTAAATATTTATACCATCAGTTTGCAACAACAGTTTTAGATGGGATTGCCATGAGCAAAGAGGCAGTCAGGGCTCTGATCTTCCGGATCAGCCCCAGAGCAAGCCTACATTTTGTCACAATTTACGAAGTATAAGGTTCAAAACATAGGCATTAAGTCAGCTACTCAGAGACTAAAGTCTGGATACCTACCACTTGTATGTGTACCACAGTGTTTGAGACAAGCATGCAAAATTAATACTATTTGCACTTTGCGCAAAATTAAAACTGCAATGTTACTAAATTGAAACAGGCATGTTGGTAAATTCTAGCTTCTCAAGTATTTAGACCGAATAATGAGAGCATAGGCAAGAGGAAAAAGAGTAGAAGATTTACGAGTGTTTTATGGGGTTTCAATACACAGTCTTGACCAAGTCAGAGGTACTGAACAGAATACAAAAGTAATTACTGAGTAATCAAGACCCCCCACTGACACCTTTAATTAGAATAAATGGCATTGTTAACCATAATTCAAATCTTTCTTAAGTGGGGGAACCCATGGTGTTGACAACCTAGCAACAGTTTTCTTCTACTGAAATAAGCAAATGTTGGTCAACAACTGCACAGAAAACCTCCTGACACCCACTCAAAGAGAACTACAAACAAACAAACAAAAAGAATTCCCAAAGCCTGCTCTGAAACAAGACAGGAACACACATGATAAACAACCTCGTAACACAGGACAATTGTGGATGTACAACTACATGCTTACATAAATCGCTGTAATTTGTGTGTTAAGGTATGTTCTGTAACTATAGACAGAACAGTTTTACAAAGTAAACCTAAACAGCAGTGCAAGCTTTTGCAGTTGGCTTCGGAGATGGGTTATGTGATGACTGAAGTCATTAGCAAGGTGATGTTTTTTTTCTTACCTCTTTCCTTAGTGCCCAAAGCACTCCTAAAGCAGCAAAGTTTTAACTCCTGACTCCACAATTGATTAAATAAAAGTACAAAGTGGATTTAAGAAAAGTTATGAGCATATCAACCTACTAACAATAAAAAAAAGCTACAATAAAAAGAAGCTGAAAGCATATCAGTTTACTCTAAAATGTTTTTCCCCAACTTGCCTCTTCTTTTCCTCCTACTTTTTCTGGTTAGAGGCATACTTCCCCCCTAGAGATTCTTCAGCTCCAAAATAACATGGCTTCTTCCTTAGTGGTACCTCCAGACTTTTTGACTGTGACACTCAAGCTTGACGTGCCTTAGAATTTATTCAGCACATGAATAGCAAGAAAAACCTATTTCCAGTAAGTATGTGTAGAACAGCCAAGGCCTTTTAGCTCAGGAGGTGTCTCTCAAGTGCCACTCCACCACCTTGTCACACTTATGAAACCCTTCTCCATTCTTCAAGAGCTTTTAAAATGGAGAATGTGTGTTCACTTCAAGAATTCAGCTTGGATCAATAATCAGCCTGATCCAACAAACTTGTCACATTAAAGCTGCCAACATGTGACTGCAATAACAAAGCCCTCACAGAAAAAAATGGAGACTATTTAATCCAAAATCAAATGGATAATGCATAAAAAGAAAACCATTATTCACACTGATAATTAAAAAAAAACCCCTCTTAATCTGCCTTATTTTGCATGTGTGCTAATTAGAAATAAACTTGCTTATCAACAGCTTATGCCTTTGAACCATCTATTTAATTATAATGTCAAAACAGGCAGTCAGAACTTTATACTTCTAACTAAATGTGCATTCAGTTTATAAAAGGAATCATACTCCTTTTCAACATCTTTACACAAATGCAAATTCCCTTTATGTTCACCATCAATTTTCCTCAATCTCTTTGAGGACCTGGAGAAAACAGTACTTCTAACTTTTAGAACAACTAAGAGGTTAAAGCCCAAACTGCTGAAGCAACACATGCATATCTCCAAACACTAAAAATGCTTCAGTATCTTTACCATACCTTTAACATCTGGATCATCTATATGAGGTTCCAAATTTTCTATCATTTCTTCTAATTCTTTCCTTCTTGCCATAGGAATGCTTGGAGACACCGGCATAGTGAGTTCCTGAATTTCTCTATCGAGTTTTATATCAGAAGTCTGCTGAAGCTCAAAGTCAATATCTATTTCAGGAAGTGGAGTCCTCCAGAAATGGAAAGAGTTGTATAATTCCTGCTCTGAAAGAGAGGTTTCCTGCGAATTCAGCCCAGCCTCCTGCAGATCTGTTGTACAGCAAAGAGAACTCTGCTCATTCTCATCCGCCATTTCCCCACAAGATTCTGAAGGCAAAGTGCAATGGAAGGATGACTCAGTCTGGAAATCACTTTCCCTCTTGGAGTTATTTGACACTGTATTTTGATCTTCCATGACATTTTCAAGTTTTGTTGCAAAATCATCACTATCATCACTATGTGAAGACAGATCCTCTGTCCTGTTGTGCTCTTCATCTGTTGTGACATCTTCTGTGGTCCTGACTTGTTCACTGTTGAGTGCCAAAGCAAATGGACATTTAAAAACCAAAATAAACTTGTTATGCTCTTGAAAATTCACACACGTGCTATCAGCTTGTTATTTATCGAAGTAAATTTACTTACACCATAACCAAACAGAAATCATGGAATCACAGAAGGGTCAAGGTTGGAAGGGACCTCTAGAAGCCACCTGGGCCAACCTCCTTGTTCAAGTAGAGACACCCAGAACCAGTTGCCCAGGACTTGTGTCCAGACAGGTTTTGAGTATTTCAGAGGATGGATACTCCACAGCCTTCAAGGACAACCTTCACCAGTGCTTAGTCATCCTCACAGTAAAAAAACAGTGCATTTTGATGTTCAGAGGGAACCTCCTGTGTTTGGGGTTGTGGCCATTGACTCTGGTCCTGTCACTGGGCATTACTGAAAAGAGGCCCCAGCCTCTTTTCACTGTTCCCTCACGTATTTATGAATATTGGTAAGCCCCCCAGTGAGCCCTCTCTTCTCCAGGCTGAAGTCCCAGCTCTCTCAGACTCTCCTGACAGGAGAGATGCTCCAGTCTGTCATTTTGTGGCCCTTCACTGGACTCTCTCCAGTGTGTCCAGGTCTCCCTCTTGATGGCAGCATGACCCTGTGGGTGAATCAGCCACTCCTCCCCATTTTGTGTTATCAGCAGACCTGCTGAGGCGACACCCTGCTCCACCATTCAGATCACTAATGAGGATGTTAAACAGGACTGGTCCCAATACTGACCCCTCACATACACGACCAGTTACTGACCTTCAACTATGCGCTGCTGACCAGTGCCCGTGGGCCCAGCCATGCAGGCAGCCCTCAGTCCATCTCACTATCTCCTCATCCAGCCCAAACTTCAGCAGCTTCTCCACAAGGAGACCATGTCAAAAGCCTCCCTGAAATCCAGGTACACGGTACACACTGCTCTCCCTTGTCTATCAAGTCAATCATCTCACCACAGAACATATATCCTAATTCTGGTCTATGAACATGAGAAGATCCAGATCTTTCCATTTACCAAATATTCAATTTATCCAGGAAAGCTAGTTTTCCTAACCTGCAGTTCATGCAGAAGAACAATAATGCAAAAATAACTCGTAGATTTAGCAAATTCACCTGTTTTCCTGTGCAGAACCACAATCTTCTGGGTTTTTATCATCTTCTTCTTTAAAGTACTGGCCACTGCTGGATGGATTAGCAAAAGTTGATATGAAAGGCCCCAGAGACTGAAAAGCTGCTTGGCGAACCTAGTGGAAAGGGTCCAAGGTGAAAAAACGAAATGATATATATAAATCTTGCTGTCCTATATATAAATCTTGCTGTCCTAAAAAACATAAAATGCCTGCTACTAGGAATTGAAAGGTCTATAAGCCTGCTAAGGAAATCAAGAGCAGAGGCTCTTGTCTGGATAGAATCAGCCAGCTGTATACATACAGTGCCAAGTTTAAAAAAAAAGTTATGAAAAACAAAAAAGCAGGATGAAACCAGTTAAATCACAGGTAACCAAACTGACAGGCTATTCCCCACAACCAAAGGAGGAAGAACCTGTTCAGATAATAAAAGCAGGTAAATTTGAGAGCTCAGCTGAGAATTTTAACAACTTGAAAGGAAAAACAAAAATCATGTACAGTAAACAGACATTTCACTTCCAGAAATTTGACTGATAAGCATTATATTTCTTTCCCTTTCCAATTTGGCTATGCTGTGTATTTGCTCCTCCTTTCTCCTACTATTTATTCTCCTCTTCTCAACAATTCTCTATGTCAATTTTTGTTATTTGATCAATTCTGCTCGGCTACAACTTGCATGACTTTCCAAGATCCATAAGCCCATGCTTCTGTGCAGATGATCCTTGGCTCTTGGAAGCAGTCTGCTCAATAACAAACTTAAGGTTTAAGAGTAGATCTTCAAGAAGACAAATAATAAAAGAAACCCCAAACAAATAAAAAATACCACTCCCCAAAATATAAATGAAAAATACAACCCCAAATCCCACCCAAAAAAACCCCCCCCAAAATAAAAACAAAAACCCACTGCCCAAGAAACAATAAAAATTTAAATAATAAAAAACTACCCAAGGTCAATACCCAAAACACCCACAAAACCCAAAACCAATCAACCTACAAACCAACAACAAACTCCACCACCCCCTCCCCCAAAAAAGGACATGGGGGTAGGGAACCTGAAGAAGTACAAGTATATAATAATTAATTTTCCAGTTTTTTTAATGATTCTCAGCAATGCTAAGTCACAGGCAGTTCAGTAGCTAAAAAAAGCTACTCCACTGACACAGTTTTTCTTACATGCTGCAGTGAAAATGTGAGGGACTCCCTACACCCATCAATGAACTAACCAGTCTAAGAACAATTTTGCTTGAGGTGCGTGAAACAGGTTCAATTATCCACACCCATGAGAAATTCTACATGGAGTAAAATCCTTCAAATATGACAGCTTTAAAAAATAAAAAGCAATTCTTACCCATCGTGAAGGATCACTAATCAAATTAATAAAAAGGGTTGACAGTTTTGTCCTCCGGACTTCCTGTGATGTTGCACAAGAAACTGCCATGAAGCACTCAGCACAGGCTTTCCTAACTCCCCACACATTATCAGAGCAGAGCTGGAAAAACCTCGGCAGCTGTTAGGAACATAGTGAGTGAGTTTGCAAGTATTAATAGGCAGCACTTGTTTCAAAACAAGTTCTCTTTTCACATTCATTTTCTTCACCTGATTCTCCACCTTCATACTCAGATGCAGTTTACCATTTGCGAGACAAAGAACACACATCCAGTAATACCAGCTTCTAATCTGCTGCTGTCATATGACTTACGGATACAGAAAAGGAAAATTCACCTATCTGAAGAATAGCAAGAAACTACTAACTCTTTAACCTGATTTATACCCCAAGAAATGCCCCCAAAAAGCCCAACTTCAAAAATATCCCCAAGACCAACAAACCTATCATAAGACAAGACCTCATGTCTACACCATTCTTTTAAAGCAGGGACAAGGAAAATAATACTGGTGCATGATTAGGAAGAAATTCTTAACTGTGAGGGTGGTGAGGCACTGGAACACATTGCCCAGGTAGATTGTGGATGCCCCCAACCTGGAAGTGTTCAAGGCCAGGTGGATAAGGCCTTGATCTAGTGGAGGGCATCCCTGGCCACAGCAGGGGAGGTTGGAACTAAATGATCTTTAAGGTCCCTTCCAAACCTTAACAATTTTTGATTCCATGAATAACATTTTAGCTACCAGAGACCACTTCACATTTTTTGTAAGATTCTTACTGAAATGCAAAGGAACAGCATCTTCAGAAAGAAAAAACTTCTTTTTTACCTACACTTCTCATTGTTAGATTTATCAACTTCTGCCACCCTCTATCCTACAATGCAGGACATGAACTGCAAAGAGGAACAGGGGAATGAGAGAAAGACTGCATTTGCTCAAGAGAAAACATGTTTGAACAGAGCAGTGGTTTCACTAATAAAACTGAAGCATTTTGAAGGTGCTCAGGTGCTTGGGTTTTTTGAAAACAGTAATGGTAAGGGTGGACAGAGTGCAGGTGAGGCACAGACAAGCACAGCTGCTTTGGCTTGCAACAGGCACAGTGACAAAACACGAGTAATCCAATGGCTGTTGCTACAGCCTTGTTCACAGTTAATGTTCAGCTGCTCCTACTCTCTGCAGCCAAGTTTTCTGGACTTTGCCTCCAATTAAAAAAAGCTTTTAGGTTAGAAAACGAAGTTTTATCACTCAGCTTTTCACACTCCTCCTTTTTTCCTAACAATAATCCAAAAAGAGCAGAAAATGGCATCTTCTGTTATAGAAAGAGAACCCCAGCTGTCCTGCCACACGTTACCGCTTTCAAATGAAATAATCATCACTTTTTTATTTCATAATGGTCTAACTGCACCCTCTACAAAGTTTTAATCCAAATTCATTACACTAATCACTAAAAGGGCAGTTGTGTGAGAGAAATCAATTTACATCCCAAATGGGGAAGCATATGGGATGTAAAACCACACAACTAAACTTCATTACCAAATGACTTGAATCACTCAATAGCTAGAGAAAAACGCAGCAAATGCTGTAAGAGCATAAGAAATGCCCCGAGAACCACAATAGGCCTGTCTGTCCCAACACCACAACTGCCAAAGGCTGCAGAGCCTCTGGCTGAAGTCATGCCTGTCCATATAACTCCCTCACTAATTCAGGGCATTGATTCATCAACCTCTGCTGCCCCTCAGCAAGCTCACTGTCCACATTCCCAAGAGGAGAAAGCTTGAAGAGGGATCCCAGAGACTGCCAAGATGATTTCTGCTCCCTAGCCCTGTCATGTCCCCAAATCTAGCAACATCCACTAGCTCCCTGCACCCACCATGGGAATGCGGGCACAGTTAAGGATCCTCTTCTCACCACTCCATCCAGTTCCCTGCTTTACCATTTTGAATGTCTCTCTTTCCTTTATTTCATTTGTTATTGCCGAGATTCATTTATTTCCTTTACCTTTCTTTCTCTTTCCCTCCTTTCCAGGAGGCTGTTTGAGGCAGGAAAACTGACTTGAAGAGATTAAATCAATACACAAGCCTCACCACTCCCAGTGCTTTATTCCCCCCTGCCATACTCCCCCTGTATCTGCAATCTCCCATGAGCTGCCCTTCTTCTCTACCTTGTCTGGCTCCACTCCTGAATTGTATTAAAAAGAAAAGCCCTTTCAGAAATGGCTTACCAGCATTTCTTCGGTGGCTTGCTGTCCAACCACACTGCAGATATCTCCAAAATTGGCTGCACATACCTTGCAGACAGAAGGCAAGAAATAATGACTAAGACCACAGATTTAATACAGTAAAATCCAAGAGGAAAAAAAAAATAAACAACTTTTAAAACCAGAAAAACGTGTTTTGGTGCAAACTCATTAAGAGCTACTTTCCCATTCCATCACTTTCCATGGTTTGAAAAAAAAATAATTTCTCTTTCTTCAAAATTAGTCAGTCTTTTTTAATCATAGAAGAACCCCAGAACTTAAATGAAAATTAAGGAGGATAAAATGCATTTAAAGTGCTGTCAAATTAAAGAACAGCAGTTAACAAGGGAAATAAGCTATCTAATGGCCGGATGAGACCAAAGCACAGCCTCCACACCTAAACATCGTGATGGAGTACTGGTTTACTTCATCTTAAAGAGTATCTTTAATTCCATCTATGCACAAAGATATGAGCTCAGGTGGCTGATACTGTACCAGCCACAGTTGGTTCATGTTTTCATGGCTACCAACACAATCATAAGGACACATGCCCAATCACACTGCAGCTATCTATAGCGTAAGGACAAGCAGCTACTTTTCTTTGTTTCTAGTAATAAGGGTAGTGATTCTGAAAAAAATCTCAGTGTCAAATATTAAAATCTGTGGAAATGCAAGCTACAAAAACACCCATAGCTTTCACTTATACATGTCACAAATGAGATCGACCAGAAGTTTCTTAGTCACATGCAAGTTCCAAGCCCATGACACATTTTTCACAGATAATCCAGAGCAGATGCTCATAATTCATACCTTACGAACATGAAACATCCTGCAGTCACAGCACATCTCGCAAAACCTGGGAAGCACAAGTCTTTCCGTGATGTCCTTTCCAACCATGGAGGCCATTTTGCACATAATCTAATGACAAGACAGACACTAATCAGGGCTGCTTGCACAACACACCATTCTGTGTCAGCTAAACAGAGGCTTTTTACATCTACTCTTCATTCTGATGAACGTAATTTCATTGAAAACTGTGGAAAAATACTGAAAACAAAACCCCATTTGAATTGAAAAGGTATGGCCACTTCTACAAAAAACTCTTTCCCCCATTTCTTTGTCATGACACGACACAGGTGTAGAAGATGACATTGGTCTTCCACTAAACTGAATCAAACTCCTAGCTAACAAAGATAACTAGACTCTCAGAAATTATTCTCACGTTACCCAATAGACTTCTAAAAAAAAAAATACAAGATTCTTTCACTATTGCAATACTTAATGAATGTATATATGTACAATTAACAGAAAATTATTGACAATTAATATGCTTAAGAGACTTCTGAGTCCTGTATGGTTTAAAAAGTAATTACAACACTCTACATATGCAACTCCCAAACATAAAATTCCCCAAGAAAGGTATCGCATCAAAGAAAGAACTCTTCTCTCTAACTGCTCTTTCATTCTGATTTGTACTGAAATTTAAAAAAAAAAAAATTAGCTTTAAAAAGCTAAAAGAATTTTATGTTTACCTTTCCCAATCATGTCAGCAGAACTACTTTCATTCTCCTATAATAACAAACAATGGCTTTTCTAACCTCTAGGGGGTTGATAAACTACAGAAATTTCTGTCAAGTTCCAATACCTTCAAAACCATGAAGACAGATAAAACTAATCTGCTTATACTTTATTCTCTTATGTAGTCGCAAGCTTCATCAAGAAGCACTAGAAATTTGGTGCCAAATGCAACAGTGCTGGGGCCTGGTTATTGTTCATCAGTCCAGCCACAGTAGGAAAGTAAAATATTAAATGAGGTCTCTCTCAAGCAGAAAGAAAAGAAAAAAATTCACCCAGCAAAAAGCATCGATATAAATTGCAAAAACCCAAAGGAAACAAAAGGGCATACATTTTCTGCCACTTCTCCATTATAAATTAACTAATCTGCTTACAATTTTAATTCAACACATAAATTTTAATTATGGAGGTTGTGTTTAATGCAAGAAAAGAAAACCACCAACCAACCAACCATGAGGTAATCAACTCAGATGCTTATTACTTTGTTCAACAAAGCAAAGTAAAATCAATAAAGAGAACAAGACATACAGCATAGAGCAACAGAACTGAGGCATTAAAGCTTTTGCACTGATGGAAATTTTCCACACAGGCAATTTAAACTTCCATAAAACAAACAGGCAAACCTTAAAAAACCTAAAAAGCCAACACAGCAGATGCTTTAGGAGTCAATATAATGAACCCCCTACACTGTCTTGTCCAGCTGGGATTTTTTTTTTTACAGCATATATAAGCTATTGAATTTAGATCTAAACTTGACCAGAGTGTACAGCACTGACACAGAATGGAGAAAGTTACAGATTTTTTACGGAGAGGGGAAATAACATTTGCTCTTTAGTAACAGATGTGCATCTTGGAAGCACACCACCACCACTGCACTGCATCAAGCCTTCAGGCAAACCTTAGGCTGTGTGATTTGGTATTGCTGTTACTTACAGCCACAGCTTCTGTCTTCACATCGTCGTTGCTGTCTGGAGCTGTCAGATCTATCAGCACAGGACACACTTTGGTCTCCACATCGTATCTCTCAATGAGCTCTTGCTCCAACAGCACTAACAACGCTGCCTGGCTTGTTTTTCTTACCTGCCATAGAAAGACAAAAATTGAACCAACGAATTCAAAGAGAGGTTTTTTATTGAAATATGTGCATCCTGTATATTGGAAGCTCTACCTGTATACCAACACACAGCAGTACTAACTGCACCCAGTGAGAGGACAAGTACTCCACAAGTGCTTTTGCAAGCACTTCATGTTTGCTGTCCCGTGTTTTGGGAACTATGGAGGTGGACACCTGCCTTAGTTGACAATATGAGGGTGTTTCTTGCGTTCAAACACAGTTTGTTTTAATGCCAAAAAGAGCAATCATGGCAAAGCTCACGCAACGCATGAAGAAAAAGCAGCACAATAAATGGAGAGTAATGAAGTTCTGAGGAACGTGAATTTTACTAAACAAATCCTCTTTTTATGAGATTAACAAGAAATAGGCTGGCAAGGAATAATTGCATTTATTTCCAATGCTTTTAAATTCTGAGACACAATTTTGCTTAGTCCCATTTTTTAAAAAAATTGTACAGAAATAAGATACCCATTATTGACTTCATAGCTGGCTAACCCCTGCCTCTCAAAGGAGTAATTTCATCAGAAGAGAAAATATCACATACAGCAAGAGACTACATATACTGCAATGCAGCAATTTTGGAAACACCTTTGAGCTCTTTGTTTCAGAGATCTGCAGCCCAATGAACTATTCAACAGAGGTTAAACCAATGAAAAGAATCACTGAATCTTCGAGCAAGGGAACATCAAACAAAAGTAGGGTTGTTGTATTACACATGAATTAGCAAAACAACTACTATTGGGTAGCTATTTTTAATTATGTAAATTTTGAAAAGGGCAAGGAAAAAAGTAATGAACTCAAGAGGCCTAAAATACTGAAAATAATGTATCAATGAGCTTTAATCTAGTCTGAAATGACTGGAGAAGCCTCAAGACAGCTCTGGACAAGCTAACTTATACATGCAGAGAAACAAACCACATGACTTTAATCCAAAACCTTTATTGGACTGACATACAAATAACTGGTCATGAAGGTACATAATGGTGTTAAAAAACTGAATTATATCTAGGACTCAATTTTTCATTACTACTGTTCCTTTTTGCCAGAATTTAAATTACGTAAGCTTGTCTAAATGATTGATTTTGTACCAGATAAAAGGCCCCACATCAGGACAGATCACATTAGATGTAAAAAACTGTCATTACATTTTCTTTAAAAATTTATCTTTAATATTTTCTTTAAACAAATTCATAGTACCACGTATTTCATGTCCACTCAAAATCCTTATATCCCAAAATATTACGCACTTGCACTATGCTAAATTTAAATACTTTGGCATCACAACATCTATTTCACCAGTTATTAAACTACTCCTACAAGAAACTTACCTGGTTATTCTGGTCTGCGAGGTATCGCACCACAATAGGTAGTAAGTATTTGGAAAAAGCATAAGGGATTGAAGGTCTGTTTTCTTGACAGAACATAGCAATATGAGGCACCTGTTCCATCAGTTCTGCCCGCACTGTTGGCTCTGTAAGGGTCAAAAAAAAACCAAAACCAGGCACAATATGTGTTTACAAACACGCTCCCAGATACTGCCAGAGTAAACTTTTTATAGTCCTCAAAATTCCAACTACTAGAAAAACAGATTCAGTTTAAGAAGTAGGACATTATTACATGCCTAACTTCTCCACAGGGATAAAACAAAATATCAGAACTAAGTACTTCTGCCCTTTCAGGATTTGCTGACATATGCAGTTACCAGTGATCAACTGATTACCTATAAAAAGACATAACAAAACCCTTCAATTACTCTCAAATTATACCAATTTGATTTACAATACTTTAAATAATAAGATGTACATGTCACAGGATAGATACATATGCCTTACTGAATTTTTACCCAAAAGTTGGTCACGTAAAACTTAATGGTATGACCTGAACCATCTTCCTTGGAGTACTTGTAATTAACATGATTCATTAAAAATACAACCTTTTGTTAAACAGAAGCATGCAACATGCATTTGTATTTAACATGGCAAATGTGTGCAGCACTTGGCTTTCTTGAACACTGGCTACAACAGTAAACTCGGGTCTAAATAAAACATAACAAAGACAAAGTAAGTCCCCTGCTGTGTGCAGTCTTTTCTTCACTGAGGACAATGAGAACAAAAAAGATCACTGAACACATAGTAATTAAATGCCTATGGGCTCCAATTCTTTCACTACAGACTTAAATTACTTTTCCTATAGAAAAACACACCAAAATCAGAGTTGGACGGGACCTTATAGATCATCTAGTTCAAACCCCTGGGGGGTAGGGGTTCCACTAGACCAGGTTGCTCAAAGCCCCATCCAACCTGGCCTTGAACACTTCCGGGGATCCTCTGTAAAGTTTATGAATTGCTGACCAAGTTGGAAAACAAAATGAAGTCTCAGATAAATCAATATCGTATAGGTTCATCATTCATGACAATAAAGTAAAAAATGTCTCCCAATCTGCTCTGCATCTCTTCCCAAATGTTATCAAGAACACACAGGAGAAAAACCTTTTCATTTAAACTTAAGATGTTCTGAAACATGTGCAGGTTTAACCCCATAGGCAATACAGGCATCCTGAAGTTTGCATTGAAGAAGTCAGATCCTGAAGAACACCACACAAGCTACAAGCAAGTTTCAGCACACCGAGTTAACAAAAACTCACACCTTAACAAAATGCTGAACTTTAGTCTAGCAATCAAACACTTATGTTTGTAGCCCTAAACATAACAGCTGACCAAAATATACACCTGTAACTAGGACAAACTCATAGTTAATGAGATTATTAATTCTGAAACTTGAAGTCTCCGTATCATACTACTGCAAAAAAAGAAAATATTCCTATCGTAGTAACTCATCTTTTGCTTCCTTCTAAAAATTTGCCAGAGCAGTCCTTAGAACACATGGAAGATAAGGTGCAATTGTTCATTAGGATGAAGTTTTCTCACGGTGGCATGGGGGGTCAACCAAAGTAGATCGGGTGCTTTCAAGAGTCAATCTGGCAAAAATACCTATTATCTTCCTACATTTAATTCAGTTCTGGTCCTCTCATCTGCCAAGGCCTGGCTTCTTCAGTTCTGGAAGAGGGGCTGGAAATGTGCCCGAAAAAGAAGTCCTTTTACATGCCAACTTTGACATGTCAGCATGTTTTTTTCCACCTGTGTGACAACCTGCCCAAAGGCGGCAGAGCTAGAGGCCCTGCAAACACCCTCTGTCTGCAACCGCCCAGTATCCACTGAAAGCAGAGCAACTGCACATGAGTTGGTTCAACTGCAGTGAGCAGGAAGAGTCCTTCCTTGCTGAGTACATTTTGAGCTAAAGACATTATCTCTGCAAAGAGGCTGTACACAGCCCCTCTCCCAAGAGCAACTTGTTTGAAAAGGCTGCAGATGGCAAACAGAGCAGAATGAGGAACCATCAGGCTGGGCAAGGAGAGATGAGAACTTGACGGACAAGAAATGGGAACCAGTGCCCAAAGGCAGGGCTGGAGGAACTCGTGCCCACCTTTCTCATAAGGCTGTTATTTCAAGACATGCCCAGGACATGATCGAGGGGTACAAGAGACTTACGTAACAACACTCATCCCTAGGATCTTGTTCTCCCATCTTAGGACTCATGCCTTGTTTCCTATGGCAGAAAGAAGATGACCAGGGGTGGGGGAGGAGGCAGAGGGTAAAGGGGATGGAGAGTAAGCAAAACCAATTTGACTGAGGCTGCATGTTTGGCAGCAGTGCTTCTTAAATGGCTTCTAAATTTGCTTCGGGCAGTTCCACCCTCCCAGACACAAAACCTGCAGCTTCCATTTATGCCAGTGCTACTGTTCATGCAGCCAGACAATAAACCATATCAAAGAACTGATCTAGCTGACGCAGCTTTTGCCTCACCACAGCAGCATCATTAAACAGCAAGAACTGGCACTTAATATTGATCTCTCTGTGCAATCACACAATTCCCTCAAGTAGCAGAACTCTCTGATGATGGAACCAAGCAAGTGATAGTAAAAGAAGGTGCCGGGACTGAGGAAAAGAAGCAAAAAGCTGAGAAAGCCAATTTATTCCTTTGCCTAGTGTGAAGCTGTGCAAAATGCTCAAGCCAGGCTCTTCACGGAGTAACTGCACACTACTCATTTGATTGCAGTCTGAACTCTGTCTTGATGCTGAAGAAATACCTCTGCAATCAAAGCCAACAAAAACTCTGTACTAAGCATATCAAGAGCTGTGTACATATTTTGTACACTAGGCACTCAAAATGGGCAGACTGTTTCAATACCTCTTTGATATCTCTACAGTTTGCCCACCCACTGATAAAGCAATGGCAACACTCCCTTTCCCCAAATTGGCGAGGTTTGCTGTGAAATTGGATTCATAAATTTCTTTATGAAGCACTCCAGTAAGAGTGCAGCATGTACCAAAACTATGAGATCCTTTTCCTTCAGAACAGGGTTCATCTATTATGCAGCACTTATGTCAGCTGCCTGACAATACTAAAGATCTGCAGACGTAAAGTGAGCCGCTTTATCCTGAGCTACTAAGTCAGCTCTGGCTTTGTGAGGAACACAGGCACATGAGACGATGCAATTAAAGATTTGAAAAATTCATGCCCAGGAATGAATTAGAACTGTAAAGTCACCTTAGTTCTTACATTCCCTAACTTTTAAGTACATGGCTCTGGATCTTTGTGAGGTCGATTCAAAGCAACAAACAAGGAACGCTGTGTAGGGAACTGGCTGTGTAACACAACACCATAATTCACCATCAAAAGGCATTTGTGCTGTTCTGGGGAATTACTGCTGCTATGCAAGAACCTGAACCTTAAGCTTACCAATTTAGATAAGAGCTCAATTCTTCCAAAGGCTGAAGCATATGTTCCAGTGTGTACTGAATAGAGACTGATCTCACAGTCTGATGCAGTTACAGTAGAGCTTTTTTTGACGTTATGTTTCCTTAAGACCCAAGCAACAACGCCAAAAAAATCCACGGAAGTCAGAGAGCTTTCTCATTCCCTTCGTCTATTCCTCAGCTTTGTCTTTAGCTTAAACAGATGGCAGCTCCAAGCAGGGATTCCAGGAGGCTTCAATTTATGACAGTGTGTGCCATTTCAGTTTAAACTTCCCTGTTGTTTATAACCAAATTTACAGCTTGGTCATTGTGTTGGTTTTGGCATTAATTTTCCTCATGGTAGCTGGTACAGGGCCATGTTTTTGATTTTTGCAGGAAACAGTGTTGATAACTCTGGGATGTTTTAGTTATTGCTGAGCAGCACTTACACAGAGCCAGGGCCTCTTCTGCCTTTCACCTCACCCCACCAGCAATCAGCAGGAGATGCACAAGAAGCTGGGAGAGGACACAGCCAGGACAGCTGATCCCAACTGACCACAGGGACACTCCAGACCATGGTGTCACGCTCATCATATAGAGCTGAGGGAAGAAGGAGGAATGGGGGGAAGTTCGGGAATGGTGGCAATTATCATCCCAAGTCACTGTCAGGTACAATGGAGCCCTGTTCTCCTGGGGATGGCTGAGCACCTGCCTGCCCATGGGAAGTGGTGAATGAATTCCTCTCACATTCGCAGTGAAGACACGAGCATCACCCTGGGTTGTTATGCTCCAAGCTGGTAAATTTAAGGCAGCTTAAATACTGTTTCCAGCACAAATCCAAAACATGGCCCCATATTAGTTACTATGAGGAAAATTAACTCTACCTCAGCCAAAACCAGCACAGTTATCAACACAGTGAACAGTGCACAGCAGTGACATGTAGCTTCTTAAAGCATAAGCTCATCCAGCTGGGGAATATGTCTGCACTCTGTATTTTTTGCACTGTACAATATAGTCAGGACCAGGCTTTCACACAGTATAAACAAAATCCGGGTGGAGAATTTTGCTTCACGTCAAGTTTCTATTTTAGGCAGTCTGGAAAAATCTCTGTGTACAACTAGGTTCTACATAACATTTGCCTGGAACAGTATTTTTCCGTTTGGCAGAGGAAGTATTTTTAAATGCTGATCTTTTCAAACTATCTCCTGAAAGAACAAGTCTATCTATTCCTTAAAGTAGTAATCTACTAAAAAGAAACCCTTCAATTTGTTAAAACAAAAACTTTGAAAATAAATATTAATATAAAAGACTAGATTTCCTTACTCATTAGCATTTTATTTCATTCCATCCTATCTTGCGTATTATCTAGATACAGAATTATACTGAATTGAGTTTTAGGAATCAAGCAAAATTAAGAGAATGACAGAAGACAATGAAAACAGCTTCCATTTCTTCTGTTCATTAAATAATTTTGAAAAGAAGTTTCCAGAATAAAATGACAGGATTCTAACCTCTCTTCATTTCCGGATCACACAAAACCATCAATATGTTCGAATCAACATCTCCAGAACCTGGGCAGATTTTTTTTCTGCATAAACAAACCCTCAGTTTTAGCTATTTCACAAATGACGATTCAAATCAACATCCTAAACAGACTCCAAAATCATAGAAGTATTTAACTGTTCCTTCTTCATCCATGAAAAAACACATTTCCCCTAAAATCTGACACCATCTCTCATGTAAAGTGCCAGCATGCTCACCTGGCTACCACTAGCACATACACTCGGCTTAGATATACAAATGTGTAATGTTTATTTCATCCCTGCTGAGCCTTCAGTTCACTCTCTATTCCACTTCAGCTATGAGGAAGTAAAGCACCACCGTTAGCTGCATACTGGAAATTAAAAGGGGATTATTTTAGAACTGCACAGTATAATACCAACTAATTGCTTCAGAGCAGTTATTTGTAAATCAAGTCATTATTCCAGAGCCACCCCACAACTAGATTTATTGCACCATGCTTTATTCTGCACAGTATTGTACAGTATTTACAAAAAAAGTCTGCAACACTTTCATTATCCCAGTATGACCACTCTGGAATACAAGCAGCAGTGAATTTCCTCCTTATTTGTGAGGGGTTGTAAGGTTTTCATGTTCCTGTATATGAGGAACAACCACTGATGATGTTAAAGTTGCTTTAACTAACAATTTTTATTGATGTTTTAAGTACATCTGAATATTAATAATATCCCCCTTTGCTCTTTTTAAGGGTTGCAAGCAACAGGGAAAGGTGTAAGTGCGTGGCTTTGCATTAACGCTTCCATTCTATTTTAAAAAAATTTATAAAATCACGGGATATCTTGAGTTGGAAGCGACTCACATGGATCAAAGTCCAACTCCTGGCCCGCACAGCACTGTCCTCAAGAGTCACACCATGTGCCTGAGAGCATTGTCCAAACACTTATGGAACTCTGTCAGGCTTGGTGCTGTGACCACTTCCCTGGGGAGCCTGTTCCACTGGCCAACCACACTCTTCTTAATATCCAACCTAACCTTCCCCACCCCAACACAGCTTTATCTATCCTCTTCTTTCCCCAAATATAACTTTCAGTTTCCCTCTTTTTTTCCTTCTACAAACACCCCTATTTTCCCTTTTGATTTCTACCATTTCCCATTTCATCTTTCCCTCTGACTATCCTCCCTCTTTCGAAGATAAAAGAAAAGCTAGACAAGTGGAAACACACCGTAACCAGAGCCCATCCCTTTTAGCTCAGGAGTCCAGCAGAAAGGCTGATGGGTCTAACACACATGCTGCTTCAGTAGTCAGGCTCTTTTCTCCTACTAACCAGAAGTGGATTTCATTACTGACTAGCAGAGCTAGGAGCGAAACACAGACTAATGAGGGAGGGTAAAGTCACTGCTAGTCACCCATCAGATGCATGGAGAGACAAAAGGGGTTTGCATCAAGAACAGGAAAAAATTCTTAGTGTAGCACAAGATGGGAGATGAGGTATGGAAAATCCTGAAACATGAAGATGCGGAAGGGAAGAAAATACAGCTGGAGATATTGACAGCTGGGAAAGGCAAATATTAGCATTCCCATTAATATTGCTTACATAGGAAGATTTTTGTTAAATGAAATGCTGCAGTATGTGCTGTTTGACAGGTAATGCTGGCATGTCTCACTACACCAACAGCAGTAATTGAACCTACGTTAACAAAACCATTTAAGCACACTATTAAGTAATTAGGGTTGTGAGGCCATCCACATTAATCCTGATTATAGAGCTTCAAAACTTAATGACCAATTAGCCTAATAATTGTTTTCAAAATCAGATTGTTTTGGAAACTGCATTCACAACCGATTCTTTGCAGTAAAGAGATTACTCTTCATTCAGAAGAAAAACATTCTAGTTGGCTATAATGACAAATAAATAGGCACCAGCCCTTCAGCATGTCATTTTGTTTTCCCCCCATTACTTCTTTAGAAAGATATCTATGTGTATCTATTTCACAGTAAGCTAAATTACACACGTTTTTTAGAAATGAAGATACAGACTCTCACTTTTAAAGAAACTTCAGAAAATAAGATTTAAAGCTTCTGGAGCCTCTTGCACACAAAGCAAAATGCCAATAATGCAATAATTCAGGCTGAGGCTAACTTTCAAAGCCAGTTAATTGCACTTCAGCACACAATGATGCGATCTTGTATCATCTAAACCACTCACAAGCTGGTACCAAAAAAAAAGTTGGAATTATACTAATTTACTTATGTGAAAAAATCAGACATAAGGCCCTTGTTCAAGCTCTCACAAGCCTGTGGCTAGTCTACATTTGAGAATGAAGACGACCCAGCTGTCTTAACACAAAGATAAGCATTTTTAGTCTAACAAGGGTTTATGGGGGATAACTTAACATTTGCCAAGCACCGGGCTTCTACGCCAAACTGCTTCCTGGCTTGTATAGATTGAAAGACACCAGAAAAACATCTAAGTGGGGAGTCATACCTAACATCCCTAAAGAAACAGAGACATTTCAAAGTGACTGAACAGCAGATTCAAAAGCAGTACAAGGTATCTCAGCAGCTGCCAGTACTCTAGAAAACTCGGTACCAAAGACAGTAGGGAAGTCCAGAGTTTAGGACTGAAAAATCCCCAGATGCCACAGCAGAATCACAGATTTAACAGCAACACCCAGCTACAGCAATGAAGACAAACTCTGAAGTCCTCCAAACTCAGATCTGGAGAATACCTTTCTTTAGCAAGTAAGGGCCTTGGGGGCAGCAGATTCCTCCCCAAATGCCACTCACGGGTTCCCTCCATGGAACAGCTATTCAGTGCTGCCATGAACATACAACTGCAGCACATGATACCAGGGCAGGGCAAATCCTGTGTTCTGCCAGCACTGGGAGCTTTCCAGTACCACCTGTAGTGGGTATTTTTTCCCAGTAGAAACACACCAGTGATTTTAAGGCTGCAAGTATAAACTGGAACTAATTCATTACCCACACATAAACTGGAATTAATTCATTAGAAGGAGTCCAAACCATCCTGTCAGGAGAAGATACACTTTATATCATTTTTATGTGCAGACACAATGGTAATCAAAACTCTTTCATAAAATACGACTCACTAGAACTCTACTCAAAGAGTCCAAATGAGTTTCCATCAAAAGCTATTTCTTTGAGAAATTTTTTTGACAAAAAGTTTTTATAAAACCAGTTTTAGAGCTGATATTTGCTTTTGCCATGATGCCTCAAAAAAATTTATGTCTTGGCTAGCCAGCTGGTATCTTAAGATATGTATCAATCATAGCAAACCCTAGTCTCATGATTTTTTTTTGAGCCTTCCATCCTACAATCATATATTTAGACCCAGATATTTTTCTAGTAAAGATTAATTTTTATTCCACATTAATACAGTATTTAGCATGAGATGACATTTAGGTTCTTAAAATTTTGTCACAGTAAATGAAGAATGAAAATGATTGGAAATTCTCCTGCTTTTAAACACAGAAATGGCTGTCTCAGCATAGCCCCAGCTTATTGAAAGTTATCAAAAACAACCAAAACAAACCAAACCTGAAAAAAATCTAAAAAAACCACCCCAAAACCCAAAACCACAAACCCAAACAAAAAGAACCTGAGGCTGCTTCTTTGTCAAGCAAAGAACATGTCTGAAAAACATCAGTCCAAATGCAAGACTTATGAAGTTGCAAGGTTTTAACTTAAAGACAGCTAGTATTTCTAATTCACTGCTGTACCTCTATTTTAGAAATTAGCATCAGTAGCCCAGAAAGAGAACAGATATTGTGTATCCTGGGTACATTCTGCAATTCCAACCTCATTATACCAACTACTGAAAAAAAAAAAAAAAAGGAAAAGTACCTTGCTTTCTATGACTTGATTTGACAAGAGAAGACAAAGAGCTCCAAATGTTAAAAGAACTGCCGTAAGACTGACAAGTATCAACAATTAGAAATGAAAAGACTTGTACTCAGTCATAGTTTAGTTTGACTTCGAGTTTGTTTTTATTTTTATTTAGTTAAGCATTTAAACATGAAGGTTTGACTCCAGGATGGCTCTAACCATACAAATATCTTGCTCTAACCAAGCAAATTAAAGCACAGAGACACTTTTACAATGTTTTCTTATTCCAAATTCAGGGACTTTTATATTTTACAGACAAATTGGAAAAAAATATCATAAATGGAAAAAAGCATCAGGCAAGACAAAAACTAATAGTAACAACCTTAAACATACACACACACAAAAACCAAAACCCCCACAACAAAACCAAAATGCCAAAACAAAAAAATAAATAAAGCCCACTGTGCTGCAGTATGAGTAATAGTCAAGCTCATATATTAAGAAGACACAAAGCAGATCTAGTTCCCTAATGAATTTTCACATGGTTTAAAACACAAGGATATTCTAATAACCTGTCTTACCGAAACCAGCCAAGTCCAATACTGCAACTGCTCGAGGCACAAGACTCACAGTTAAGTTTGCAGAAATTTAATTTGTGAGGCAGCTGCAGAATCCAGCACTACCAGTTTGGCAGATCTGAGACAACTTCTACAATGCAGGAAAAGCCTGAACTGTTGCTTTTACTGACACTGAGAAAATATCAGCCCTGACTAAAAATGTACCCCACCCTTGTTAAAGGCAACAAATTGATTTGAGCTCAACTCTTGGCTTCCACTGCATTTCTGCCTAAATAAACTTCAATTTGACACACTTAGTTGGTCACCAATGAAAAGCCTAAGGCTACAAGTTGCTGCAAGAGGCCATTTTCCCTTGGACACATCTGTCCTATTTTCTAAACTGAAGTGGAGCTTCAGAAAGTTTCTGATGCTCAAAACTATTCACAGGGCCACACAAACAGGCAACTGTATATGCAGATTTCAGAAGCAGAGCTTTGCTAGGAAAACACTCTATAAACAGTAGCATGCCACTGTTCTCAATTAAAGACACATTTTTATTGTAAGTGAATAGTGACTTTTTTCCCCTTTTATAGAATCCTTGGAGAGGTACTCAATACAATTATGTAATGCTTACAACAGGCTACTTTTCCTGGCTAAACAAGGACATTCCCTCAGAAAAATAAAAACATGCATTTTAAATTAAGACGGTAATGACAGAATAACAGATATCAGCAGAATATATTTTTACCCTTGGAAAGCATTATATTCTTCAGTTCCAGAAGAAAGGAGAGAAACTAACAGATATTAAATAGAAGAAACATTTTATTCTCATTCAAGGTTTAATAGAAATTTTTCTCCACAACACTCCACCAATAACAAAAGAATTACCAGATCTTTTCTGATGTTTTGCTGCTAAAGACTTTCTTCCTTCTGATGTGTTAAGTGTACCACCTACGCTGAAATCAAGCCCTTAATTCTTTCTAGACCATCTTTAAGCCAGAATTTGTCACAGCTCTGTCCACATCATTTTCCCTTCATCCACTCCCCCATCACTTTTTAAGCGCTCCTTTTCTTTCACATTTGTTTTTTATTATTCTCTTGCTTTTGCCTTTTATTCCAGACACCCAGCAGTCCCAATATATTGATTAGCAACAGACACACTGCATCTACAGAGCCCTCCTACTCATAAGCGAGGAGGGTGCACAGCAAGCTCACTATACTGGACTTCAGGAGAGCAGACTTTGGGCATCTTCAGGAAACTGCTTGGTGGAGTACCATGTGATAAAGCCCTGGAGGGAACAGGTGACTAAGAAAGTTAGTTAATATTCAAGGATCACCTCCTCCAAGTGCAGGAGCAATGCCTCCCAACAAAGAAGTAGTCAGGCAGAAAGACCAGGAGGCCTGCATGGATGTACAAGGAGCTCCTGGACAAACTCAAGCAAAGAAAACAAGCCTACAGAAGGTGGAAGCAAGGACTGGTAGCCTAGGAGGAATATGGAAGAACTGTCCAAGCCGCCAGGGATAAGGTTACGAAAGCTAAAGCCCTCAAAGAATTAAATCTGGTCAGGGATTTCAAGTGCAACAAGAAAAGATCCTATAGGTACACCAGTGATAAAAAGGAAGATGAGGGAAAATACGAGCCCTCTCTAGAAGAAAGTAGGAGACCTGGTTACCCTGAACATGGAGAAGGCTGAAGTACTCAATGACGTTTTTGCCTCAGTCTTCAGTGGCAAATTCTCCACCGGAGTCACAGACGGCAAAGGTGGGGGATTGGGAGAATGAAGAACTGCTCACAGAAGAAGATCAGGTTCAAGATCATCTAAGGAACCTGAAGGCTGTGGGACCCGATGCAGTGCATCCGTAGGTCCTGAGGGAACCAGTGGAAGAAGTGGCTAAGCCACTCACTATCCATCGTATTTGAGAATTGTGGCAGTCCAGTGAAGTTCCCACCAAATGGAAAAGAGAAAACAAACCCCTAATTTTTAAAAAGAGAAAAAAAGGAAAACACAGGGAACTGCAGGCCAGTCTCACCCTGGTGCCCTAGCAAGATCATGGTGCAGATCCTCCTGGAAACTGCGAGGAGGCACATGTAAAATAAGGAGGTGACTGCTAAGCCAACACAACTTCACTAAGGTCAAACCATTCCTGGAAAATTTGCTGGCTTTCTACAATGGGGTTAAAGTGTGGGTGGATAAGGAAAGAGCAACTGAAATCATCTACCCGGACTTAAGCAAAACATTTGACACTATCTCGCTACATCCTTGTTTTTAAATGGGATAGACATGGATTTGACAGATGGGGCACTCCGTGGATAAACAACTGGCTGGATGGTTGCACTCAAAGAGTTGTGGTTAACAGCTTGACATCCAGGGGGAGACCAGTGACAACTGGAGCTCCTCAGGGGTCAATACTGGGACCAGCACTGTTTAACATCTTGGTCAGTGACGTGGCCAGTGGGATGGAGAGCACCCTCAGCAAGTCTGCCCACAACACCAAGCTCTGTGGTATGGTTGGGAAGGGACAGCATCCATAGGGACCTTTACATGCCTGAGAAGTGGGCCCACATGAACCTCAGGAAGTTCAGCAAGGCCAGGAACAAGGTCCCGCACCTGGGCCAGGACAACCCCTGGTACCAATATAGGGTTGGTGGAGAATGGATTGAGAGCAACCCCGGGGAGAAAGAGTTGGAGGTGTTGGTTGATGAGAAGCTCAACATGACCCAGCAATGTGCACTTGCCGCCCAGAAAGCCAACTGTGTCCTGGGCTGCAACCAAAGCAGCGTGGCCAGCAGGGCGAGGGAGGGGATTCTGCCCCTCTGCTCTGCTCTGGTGAGACCCCACCTGGAGTGCTGCATCCAGCTCTGGGGACCCCAAGATAAGAAGGATATAGACCTGTTGTACAAGTCCAGAGGAGGGCCATGAAACTGATCAGAGAGCTAGAGAACCTCTCCTCTGAGAGAAGGCTGATAGAGCTGGGGCTGTTCAGCCTGGAGAAGAGAAGGCTCTGGGGAGACCTTACTGCAGCCTTCCAGTAACTAAGGGGGCCTGAAAGAGAGCTGGAGAGAGACTTCTTACAAGGACATGTAGTGACAGGACAAGGGGTAATGGCTTCAAACTGAAAGAAGGTAGGTTTAAATTAGATACAAAGCATAAATTCTTCACTATGAGAATGGCGAGGCACTGGAACAGGTTACCAAGAAGTTGTACATGCCTCATCCCTGGAAGTGTTCAAGATCAGGCTGGATGGGGCTTTGAACAACCTGGTTTTGTGGAAGATGTCCCTGTCCATGGCAGGTCCTTCCAACCTAAACCATTCTCTGATTCTGTATTTGCACCTTTACCAATTCTTGCTGCTTCTCTTACCTTCACACCTGGTTGCCCAAAAAGGTCTAAAGGAACAACTTCAGCATTTAAATTCTATCAAAATTTGCGGGAGTTTTGCACAGATGGTTTCCAAGTTCATTCTCAAGGCAAGAAACTAATCTTTATCAACAAATCTAAAATAATCATATATATCTCTTGAGTAGCAAAAGTACATAACAAAAGTTACTAAAGAATGTACTGGTGGAAAGCTGCAGTCCTACATTTTGGAGGGGTGTAATTCTGTTGATGAAAACAGCAAGAAACAAAGTAATCTCTGGGGGATGATTCAGAAAAATTAAATTTTACACTATTTTATTGCATTTGCAGAAGCCTAGTTTGAGTATTGGACAAACAACATACTGGTCCTGTGCTAAACAGGTTCAGCACCTCTGACTTTCCCATATTAACCCAGTAAAATGTTTAATGCTACCTACCTGAATCATCAGCTAATCTGCTGATTCTCTCCAACACAGCAATACAATCTCTCTCATCATCACTGACTTCCTTCAAAGTGTCCAGCAAACTTCGAGCCACCATTTGCCTAGTTTACAAGAAAGATTAAAAATCAGCATTATTTGTGTCCAGAAATACAGCTAAATCAAAAAGTTGTGCAATCATACAAGTTTCTTATACCACATACAATTCTACATACATTCACTTTTAAGTCAGTAAATTTAGTTAGCCCTGCTTTGGGAATTCTTACTTCTGATACCTCGCATAATCTTAAACAATTGTTAGCTTTAAATGTAACATTAGAAGTATCTCTTTCATTTACAAGGATAAGAGAAACCAGCCACCAAGACCAGAAATAGTAATCATCTGCTAAGTGAGCACACAGGAGCTGAATGTTAGGATGTCAGAATTGGCCTTCCATCCTCATCTCTGAATTCTCTAACTTGTTCCATACAAAGCAAAATAACACTACTATCGTTAAAATGTTTTTAAATAGAATTCTGAACTTATTTCACAAAAGCATGAACACTCAAGCTGAAGATTTCCATACCAATGGTGACATTTAGAAGTCAAACTTCATTTGAATGCTATGGGTATATACTGTGAAAATAACATGTACTACCCAACCCATGAAAATAACATGTACTACCCAACCCATGAAAATAACATGTACTACTACAACCCATGTGTACCTGAGACATACATTAAGCAAAGTAGAAACATTAAGAAAATATTAAATAAGTCATAATCAACTCAGTTATTACTTCGAATGCACAAGCAAATTTTCTATGGATTAATTTGTGAGTGACAAGATACAGTCAGATTTGGGATTTTGTCCTCTGAGATTCTGTTGCAGCCTATGTTACAAAGTCATACCCATCAGGCACCTACCCAACCCATGAAACAATGCAGCTCTATGAACAATGCAGCTGGGAATCTCTGGCAATCAACCTTTCTCCTCAACACCAGCCTGCAACGGTGCAACTCTTTTTTCACTCTTGGATAACATGGGTTGAACGTCAGGAGCTAGCAGGATTATCCCTGGATAATGGAACGGGAATGGGCCAGTGTCCAAGATGCTGGTAGATCTGGTAATGCCCTTAAACGAAATGCTGAAGCAGCGAGTGTCAAGTGCCAGTTATTTCCAGAACTGAAGGACAGAAACACTCCTAGGATGTAGCCTAGGTAGAAGCACTGTTGACAAACAGCAGTGCTGTAGACAAGAGCAAAGTCATACCTAAACTTTATCATGTTCACTACAAACAGTGAACGTGAGCAGTGGTCACCAACTATTAAGAAAACAGATGGCTACATTCCCAGTGCACAAGGGAAGCTTGAGAACTTCACAATTCCATGCATTCAGGGAAAGGCAGTCGGTTTCCATGAATTCCCAAAGCTAAGCAGACATTTCAATTTTCTCCAACTGAAAATCAGTAATTTCAATATTTCACATTGGCCACTTGCAAAACCAAACTGTTTTGGCATACAGATGTATAAAATCTTCTACAAAACAAGCTGAAGAAACTGTTTGCCTTTAACAAATTTCCTCTCTCTCACTCTTTTCAACTTGACAGAAGTACAACATCTCTCAGTGGAGATCTTGATATGCAGTTAAAGTTCAGCCATCAAAATCCTAACAGAGGGAAACAGACTGCGTGACACACTAACCTAGAAGCAGAGTTGACTTGGTCTTTTAAAGGGCTGGACACCTCTGAAAAGAGAAGAGGAACAGATGAAGCAATTTCATAAACCAGCCTGTGTGGACACGTGTCTCCTACATATTAAACGTAGTCCTGGAAAGTGAGAGACAGGTCAACTAACCCACTGAGTCTCAGCAAGTAAGGAACCACAGTAAACAGCACTGCAACCCATCTAATAAACAGCACAAAATCCCGTCTGACTCCTGGGGACTATGGAATGGTTCTCTACTATGCTGGGAGTTTTGAGAAGTTCTCATCTCCTCATAGAGCTTTGTTAGAAGTATCCTGGACTGTAGTGCCTGAATCCCACAGTGTCTTCACTAGTTCCTGTGGGTTGGACATGGGGCTATGCAGAAGGCCATAAACCTGCTCAAGAGGAGAAGATGAGAACAGAAATCTTAACCTGAAGGAGATTTGACCTATCTATTAAACCCATTCAACTTATTCCATGCACTAAATGTACAAGATGACCCCCCACCTGCATCCAGATGGAATTTCCCTCTTTGGCTTGTAAAGGAATCAATGGATCTACTTTTACGATAAACAGATTCTGGTAAAAAGCAAAAAAACAAAGGGCACCAGGGTAAGCTAAACTCACCTTAGCAAACCTAACTGGGTAGGCAGCCAGTAATCACAGAGTAAACTCTTAACTCACTCCATTCATTCATCCATCCATCCATCCATCCTGTGTTCTGGGAGATGACAGCCACTCATGTTCTCCAAACATTACAAGCTGTGATCTAGTTCTATCACTATCCCAACAGTCTCCCAAAATTCTTCTTGTCTCAAAAACATAAACACAGGACACAGCTAAACCTTCTTTGTATTTGCCACAGGCTGAGAGCTGGCACATGGGCAACTACTGCAGAATGACTTGAGCCCTGTAAGCTCACACTTGGTGCCCTGACTAGCAGTCTGATCTTCCTCCTTGCCAGTCAAGCTACAGAAAGCCTACAGCAGAGGATGCAGTGAACTCCCAATGCAGAGTACCATAACACAAGGCAAGAGGTGGCTTGCCCTGCAACTTGCCAGGTGAGTACCAGGGGAGCATTTCTGAATTTTTAACAGAGCTCTGAAGGATTATCTGTCTGGTCTAGACACAGACAAAACAACAAAAATAGGTGGACATGCTTCATGCTGCAGAGGCAAGAAGGTATCTCCTGTGACAGGGAAAAAGAGGTTTAGCAGCTTTCTTCTAGGGATAATGACAACACGTTTGCATAAAATGCACTCTAACAGGGAATCAGACGCCTTCAAGTACCCATGTGACACACATTAGTCAACCACCATTAATGATGACAATATAGTGATTCTAACAGCAAATATTCTGTTGCTGTACATTATTTATAGTTAATGAAGGCACAATTTGGGACAAGTATTAATGGCTTCTTGCCATTGCCCTCCTGCTACTGGCTTGGGTTTGTGCAGTACCTACCTCTAATGAGACACTCACTAGGCTCCACTAAAAATTTCTACCTTTACACATTCTCAATGCCAGAAGAGTTGTCTTCATCACAACAACTAACAGAACTGCATCTTCCTGCCCATTCAGTCAGATCTTGTACATAGTTACTCCAGGTCCAAAGAGACTTCTGCAAGCTGTTTCGGCAAATGATGCTTCAAATCAGTAACCCCACAGCTGTGAACTCTTTAAAAAAATTATTTATTCATCATAGCTGAGTTTGGTCTACGACTGCCACCTAAGAAGCATTGCATCTATTTATCCATTAAACAGTTTACACACCAAAGAAAGGGCAGAGATCAAAGGCTGCAATGTAGCATGCAGTACAAGCACTTCCAGTACTATGTGCAGAAGTGGAGGATATTTAGCAAAATTTGGATTTTCAATCTTGTCCAACGTTAGGGAAAACTGACTGTTAGGATATCTTGTAGGCACACTTAACTGCAATTAGCAGCAGGACAAAATGGGAATAGATTACAAATCCTGCCTTTATGCCCAGATGCAGGTGACAGGTATTTTGAAGACTGTAGACACAGACATAATATAGGATTTGTGACAATATACTCTGAGAAGAACTATAAATATCTTTACTTTGCTTATTTAAACTCCTTTGAACATCATCAGCCCTTTAATAAATTTCTACTTCAAAATTTAAATTACTTCATCTGCACAAGGAGTGAATTCAGCTAATAAGCCTATGTTAAAAAACTGAAACAAAACCAGAGAAAAATAAAAGGAAAATAGATACATTTTTTTCTTCAACCATTTTTTCAGAACTTGTAAATCAAAATTTCACAGAATCGCAGAATATGCTGAGTTGGAAGGGATCCATAAGCACCATTGAGTCCAACTCTCAGCCCTGCACAAGACATCTCAAAGAGTCACACCACATGCCTGAGAGCACCAGTGACACGCTGTGTTTAAATTAACACTGGCAGTAGTAACTGACCTCGGCAGTGTTTCCCCCAAACAAGCTCAGAGAATATTCAGAATAAACTCCCAATTCCAAAATCAACATCTTTGTACTCTTAAGAAGAAAGGCTAAACGTGCAGAGGTACATTCAAGTATTGCTGAAGTAATTACGACTTTTCTCAGTCCTTTGGGAAAGTTCTGTCCTTTGTTAGTTCAGCTTAAATCATTTTAACATACACTTAAAAGGTGAACTTTCTCAAACTATATTGTTATATGTAAGTAATTTATTTGGTATGCACAGACCTGCAAATTTATGTGCAAAAAAGCCCTGTTTTGAGGTTTTTCATTTTTACTACATTTTATTCTTTGACGTACAGTAGGATCAGAAACACTGAGAGAAAAACAGCATTAAGTTAGAGATCAGGAGAAATAACCTAATTTATACTAAAATAATGAAAAATGTCCCTGTCAGTACAAAGCCAGTATAGTTTCACCTGCACGTCTTCAGTATGAGTTTAGCACTTCCTTACTGCCAGTACCCACATACCTAAAAAAGAAACCACATTGGGCTAGGCTATGGAGACAGAAAGGAAGTGGGGAGAAAACCAACTGCAGCTGTGGTCAACCAAATTCTCGATTAACTTGTTGATTATAATCTGATCATACTTAAATGAAAATAAGGCAAGATAGTCTCAACATCCCACAAAACTGTCTTAGAGAGGTTTTTCAGATACATCACAGCAGGGATCCTGTAATTACAGCATTCTTCTGTTTTAGTGGGGGTACTTCATGCATGCAAGTCCCAGTTTTAAAATACAGTTAAATTAAGTTCCTGTGAAAGTGTTATTTATAAGCTGTGAGTACACACGTGCTTAATCCCTCTTTGAGATCCAGTATATCCTCACTCACTGCTGTTCTACGAGTATTTTAAGTTTGACTGTTGCCAAAAAACTTTTCCAAAGGACATCAGGTATTCTCCCAAGGGAAAAGCAAAGATGTACTTCAGAACACAAAGAAGCCTGACAACAGGATAGCTTCAACTTATCTACAACGATATGCAGATACAGTCTTAATACAAGACTGACCATACTCGTGAACAAGAGTATTCTGCCAAGATCTGCTTAGGTCTGAAGAGAAAAAGCAACAACAATTCCTCACAGGCTTATGAAAACGAAGGGTCTGTGTTCAGGAACTGCCTCACTATTCAAATAGATTTATTGCTGAGTGCTCTACACTTCTGAGCCTTCTTAATGAGGAATGGAAGCAGGTTAAGGGCAATAAAGATTAGAAAAACCTACAAGGGATTTTAACATGAAAAAAGAAAAGAGACAAAAGTTATGCTCCAAACTGCACCAGCAACTAGCAATTGGTTTTTAAAGCAAATAGCAAAAGGGAATCATCATCCTTGTACACACACCAGTGCTACCAGACACAAGAAGACCCTGTGGTTTAGGGTGATGGTTTTGGCTTTCTGCTCAACATCTACTCTTGCTGCAATGTGATACTGGATTATTAAGGCATATGCTAGAGATGCTTCTCAAATCTCGTCTGGAGGCTGGCTCTTCAATAATCAAACCATAGCCAGACTCCCACCTGCCTTGTTTTACAGACACAACAGGGGTCATTTACTGTAATATTTGTCAGGTTCCCCTCCATTCTCATAGACTAAGGCAACATCTGTGGTGCTCATGAGCAACACCTAAACCAGTAAAAATGTAAACCACAACATACCAAAAATTGTAACGAAGCAACTCCTTCCAGTACTTGGGAAGCTGTTAAAAGATTCCCGACCTCTCTCTCTCTTTTTCAGTTCATCCTATCAAAAACCTTATATATTTAAACAAAGAAGACATTCCTATTTCCAAGCCCCATCTTCTGAAATTTTTTAGGATGCAGATACCGATCCATTCCATCTCAGAACAAGTGGCTGAGGAATCATGAGTGCCCAAGGAATCCACTTAAAGGAGACCAGACTTTTGCAGTAGTTGTTAAAAATCCCTTCACTTTAATCATTCAATGCAATCACAGACTGCAAATATGCTGTACAGGTAGATGACTAACCAAATAGAAAAGGATAATAAAACCAAATACAAAGAGATATAATACCTAAAATGAAATTTAAAGACAAAAACCTGCCACACTAAAAGCAAATTCATCCAATTAAAGGGGAAAAAAAACCATCTTACCCTAATTTACCCAGACTCAGTGATTATGTTTCAAGAGTCTGGGATGTGTAATTTGAAGCTTCCACAGAAATGCAGGTTCCAGGTCACAGAAACAACCAAAATGTAACTCAATCATAGTATTTCAAAAATTTTAAACTACTCATTAGTAATTGTATGTCCTGATACCATACTAAGACATACGAATAAACAAATGTAATTTAATTAATCTTTTTCCTATTAAATGCTCCAGTTCCTCTGCTTAGCAAAAATTCTGAGACTAATGCTGAATCATCATAAACTGACAGCAGTAGTCCGTATCATTTATTGTGATCTAAGTGCTACTCACAGTTATACCACTAATAATTATCATTTGCTATTTCCTGTATTTTCTTATGCTGCATAACACAATAGGCCTACAAAGAGAGCTAGGATTAAAAAACCATTTTTGTACCAGGAAAAATAATCCAAACAAGCAAACACAGGAAAACAAAAAAATCAGGAAAAACTACAGTTACTCTGATCACCGTCCCCTGAAGGATGCATAAAGCTGGACAGAGTAATTAAAAAGATTCCAAGTTCATGCGTGCCCCATATCCAATGCAATACATACTGAGAAATCAGACACAGTTTCTTCTTAGGTGGGCAAGTAAAATATTAGGACCAGCATTCTTGGTTAAAATTCAAGACACACAACTTGAGTTTCTGAGTTTATTCTCCTCCCTACTGGCTTTTATTACATAATTGTCACCTGGAGCCCTAAAGGCTCCTCTTCCCTCCCTCCCCATGAAAAGTCAAAACATGCAAAAACTCACTCCTGGTAGTCAAAGTGCCAATTTCATCTTAAATTGTAAAATACAACAAACCTTCGATTTTGGGAAAAAACAAAATTTGAAAATGAGGCTTATTTCAGAACTCATCTGTGCAGGTTGTAACAGGTTTATGCAGGTTATAACAAGAGAAACCATTCTGCAATTTTCAGCTTCGATTCAATGGTATGTTCACACACGTAGTGTGGAATTTTAAGTACAGTTCACGTGACTAAAGTTAAGAACAGGGCTAAATCCTTTCTGAACCCAGGCCATGAACAACGAAACAGAGGCTAGCCTACTGGGTGGCTGATCACAGACTTTGCTTCTGCATATTACTGTATCAAGAATTCAACATTAAAGCAAACTCGCGTCATTAAAAGGTTACTTGAAGCCCAAACCAAACCATGTTCAAATAAAATACCAGAAAATCTCAACGTTAATGTATTTTATACATTTCTGTGATCCTGTGACTGTTCACAGTTCCAATTAAAATAAACCATGGGTTTGCATTTCTCCATTTGAGTGCAGAGCGTCTGAGTGCAAGGGGATGGGGTGGGACGTGTGTGAAGGACGCTAATACCTGAGCTTTTACGTGAAACAACCATCTCAGTGGCATTACAGAAATAAAAAGGGGAAAATGCAGAACACAGTATTAACTGAGCAAGTTCACTTTCAATAATCAGAAGCAGCAATACTCAAACTGTAAACTATGGAGGAGATTCATTCTGAAATACAGTTCTTGGGTTTCTCTGGCAATCTGCAGTGCTGTTCATTATGCTCTCCTGACCTTTCATGAAGTATTTTCTTAAACTCACTTTCACACTGAGTCATGGATGGAGTCTACCATCCCCTTACAGTCCTGTGCCAACAGGAATGTTAGCATTTGCAAATTTGCAAAAAAACCTAAACGATGTGGTCCAATTAATGAAGACGTTTAAAATGTCCTTTACTACAGTTGCTTAAAAAGTGAGCAAATGTTCTTCTGTTCATTAATATTTTGCCCTCTCTAAGTAGGAGGAGAATGAGCAAACAGAAGGAGGGGTGGAAAATGAAGAGTTTCGTAAAGGTGATGGGTTTTTTGAAATTATTTGTATTCCATGCAAATTAACTTCAGTCAGATTTGAATCAGATGAATAGCTTGCATACCATTAGCCAGACAGGACATTTAAAAAGCATACCTGTTAAATATGTTCTCACTTGCAGCGTACTTGTCCAGTCTTCCCAAAGGCGTCAACATTTCATCTTGTGAGACAAAGTCCAGGGCTGAAGGTATAATAATCACATCAGACTCTGAGCTGTAGTCATCCACACCAACTATCAGAGACATCAGAAATATTCCTTATAATCACAGTAGTTTGACACTAAAATGATGTCTGTTGTTGGTCTGAAATACAGAAGTCTAGGCAAGGTCCCACTGACAACATATTTAGTAACTGCACCACATTGTTACCATCAGCTTTCCCAGCCCCCATAAAGTCTTTTCTATATAAGTGTGACTGATGATGTATAAATGGATTTTGAGTCATTTTCTCTAAATTCCCAAGTAAGATGTATCACTAAACTTCCTAACTATTTTTATACCTTATATTTTTCTCAAGCAAATGACTTTCATCTAATTGTAAAATCAGCTTTTTGAAGACAAGTACTCAAATCATAGATGCAGGTAGCCCAGACTTCATACAACATGATCTAACAGACCAAAAAGTCTTTGTTCTAAAACAGAAAAATCTAAATTAAGCATGTTAAAAAAAAAAAAAAATCAGAGTGTGTTGCTAGATCTGACTACCAAATAAAATGGGCACAACTCACCTACTGCATAATTATTAACCAGCACATCATTAGGGAACTCCATATACACAGACCCCTTAATCAACATAGAACCAAAGAAGTGGAAAGAGGTCCAATCCCGTTCTGCAGAGCTGCTTAAGAATTAGGATTTGAATTACCACCTTTTTAGTTTCCATATGCCCTCAAAACTGCTATAAAACTCACTCCCACAGCAAACACACATTTCTGGCTGCAACTGAGATCACCTGTTTGAAAGAACTATGCCAGGTCATCTCGATTAGTCCCGAAAACACAACACTACAGTACACTACCCCTATTCTTCAGTCTAGCCAAATCTCTCTCAAATGCCTTTTCAAAACCTGCAAATAGAGAAGATCAGAAGACACCTCTACAAGTCCAACAATGACTTTTTTTTACATGAACTCTACAGAAGGAAGAAAAAAGATGATTGTCCTCTTACTTTCCATACAATTCTGTTGTGCTATAGAAATTGCTAACCAGATATTGTATCATTATTTTCAACATTAAGAATACATAAGCAGCTACCACTGCCTGAACATCTTCCTTACTGTACTTCAAATGTCAAAAGACAAACACTGAGCTCTGGGAGAGTAATATTTTTAGACATAAACTAAGTTAATGGCACCCTTTTATAAACAAAGTAATTCTCCATTTTCTACACAGAGAATTCATGGACATCAACTGGTCCCATCCTTGCACAAGGGACCAGATTTTGCAGTTGCTGATAAGATATGAAATTCCTGCCAGAAATCAAATGAAAAAGTGATGGGGAAAGACCAAGTGTGTAGGAACAACTGGGAGATGGGAGCAAGGAAGAAAGTGCACTAGGAGCCAAAGGAAATGGAAGAGCAGTCTGAGAAGAGGAATTAATGGTGTTACGTATGTCTAAGGTAGAGGATAGAATAACAAACCACAGGCGAGGAAGAGAAGGCTGAAAAGAAAGATCAGCTGCAAAAAGCTATTGCAACACAAAGGGAAAGCGTTTAGCAACACCACGTTTACACAACTGCTTGAAGTTGTGTGTGGTTTGGGTTTGTGGGTTTGTTTGGGTTTCATTTTTGTTGTTTAGTTTGGGCTTTTTGCAAGAATCAGTTTTATTTTCACAGGAAGTGCGGGGTGAGTAAAAATGGACTCACAATGTGAGCTAGGACTTCATGCCAGGTTAAGTTAACAAGGAACAGGCTACATCCTTTCACAAGCTCGTAGGCCTTTAATTCCACCCATCAACCCAACCGAAACCAGGGATTTTCCTGAGTTTTTAGTTCTGCCATCTCACACCGAGACTATTTCAGTTGAAGGTATCTTCAACTATCATCTAGTCTAACTGCCCAACCACCTCAGGGCTGACCAAAAGTTAAATTACTTCCCTCTCCACTTCCCATTCTCAGGAAGCTATAGAGAGTGATGAAGTTGCCCCTCAGCCTCCTTCTCTCCAAACTAGACAGTGAAATTAGTTCTATGGCAGGGTCCTATTTTTCTATTTCAATGTCTGTGGATCACAATGTAAATTTAAAAACATAAATTGAAGAAACTATGTCGAAATACCAACATAATTATTGTCAGCAGTAAAGGTGTATTTATTTAGCTATCAAACTCCTGAATACAAAAAAATAAAATTCTGACCATTATGTGCACCAGCAATTTTACTCACTCCATTTCTCCCTTCTCAACCTCAGCTTTGTTCTATGTTCCTCTTTGTACCCTCTACATCTATTTTTCTCTAGTTTTTGCCTCGTGAAACCAGTTAAGTCAACCCAGCTGCTAAATTCACTCCATATCAGATGTAAATACCAATGACAAAAACATGAGCATCTGCTTACAATTCATCTGTTTGATGTCTCCTACTAGTTCAAACAGAAAGTGAGTTGTGTGGATTTGGCTCTGCTGAGCTTATGAGTTGTAAAATTAGGCTTAGCACTACACTGAGCTTGATGTGCCTCTGCTACCAAACAACATTTATTATTTAAATAATTCCAGCATCTCAGCTCATAGTCACAGAAGAGATCCTTCAAATGGCAGCATCTTGATTAACACAACTGCAATACAGGGAAGAAAAGGGTGGTAAAAATAAATCAATCAGTACATGAACAGTTTATAGTTCCAGTAAAGTACTGTTACAGTTACCTTACATATTCATTTTCACTTTCATGACATCAATCCAAGCCAAAAGAGACAGTCCATTCTAACTCCCATTCTAACAAAGCCCCTCAAGTTCATTGCCACAAATATGAATCACCAACATCTAACCACTCCTCATCTAAAATGCATCAAGAACATACTTTGCATCATTCAATAAACCAACTCACTTTGCTATTCCCTCCACATTGTACCAAAACAATTATCAAAAAGGTTGTTAGCTGTGTATTGCCTCTTCAGCCCTACCCTGCT
Organism: Edolisoma coerulescens; assembly: GCA_013397115.1. Taxonomy (NCBI): domain Eukaryota; kingdom Metazoa; phylum Chordata; class Aves; order Passeriformes; family Campephagidae; genus Edolisoma; species Edolisoma coerulescens. Next base: position 1,109,236 of record VWZW01000659.1, on the reverse strand, counting down.
TTCCACCCAGCTTTGAGCACTTGACCAACTACCACAGGACCTTGTGTAAATTTTACAAATGCAAAACACACTCAAACAACCCAAGTGAACTGGTTTTGGCTGGGACAGTTAAAATTCTTCACAGTAGCTTATATGAGGATACTTTGCACATCTCCAACCTATTCACCGGGAGGGCACCATGAGGAATTTTTAGAAAAGGCCCTGACACTGTGTAAGCCCTGTCTTCAACAATAACTAACACATCAGTGATTTATCAACACTAGTTCCAGCACAAATCCAAAACATTGCCCCATATAAGGTATCATGGACAAATTTATCTCTATGCCAGTCAAAACCAGTACACATTTTGGCTAATTCAAATGCAGAACATCCAGATTTCTTCCTGCTTCAGATTGTAGACCAGGCAACAGGACCACATATTACTTTCCTACTGCAGAAAAACTATGGGTCAATTTTCTTATTTTTCTCCACTTTTTCTAACTGGTACAAGTACAGACCAAATCCACACAAAGCATATAAGCTACAAGACTCCACTGAAAACTAATGCAAGTGCAGAGCCTTAACTACCTTTAGTCTGGCCTTACATGTTCACACCAACATGCAAAAGCAGAGCTAAGAAAACAGGAGTTTCTATAAGAACACCCTATCCCAGGAGTTTAAAATCACTAGTGGTGTCACGGTGAGAAACAGCAATTGCACAACGATGTCAAAAGCAATCACAATGCCTCTATTTCTGCCCACTCAAGTACCAAAGCAGAGCAAAATCAATAAATTCATTAATTCATCCAGACTAAGTTTGCAAATTTCTCTTCAAAACTCTGCACAATGACTGCCAAAGACAAGGAAACATCACACAACAAGACAGCCACTTGCTTTTTGCTTCCACGTCTGACTGTCCTTGACCTTTTGTATTACAGAAGCCAAGTAACTTCTCCTCTGTGTACCTTCATTTTCCTGTCAAGACATTTGACTGGCTTTTTTTTGTAGAAGTTGTTCAGGCTTGTGTATCTATCTTGCATCTGGTCCACACTGTACTGTGTGAAAACATATATTAACATTCCCTGCTTTAAGCTCTCCTGTTTCCCTTAAGCTCTCCTCTGTTTTATGGCAAGGATACAACAATAACTCGACACAGTTATTAACTAACATGAACTATACAGCAATCTTGCTGAGGCAGACTATGTTTTGAGGTGCTTAGTCAACCACTGCCAAGCTTGGCTGAGCATACAACAACAAAACAGAGGTCCATTTAAAACTCAGACCCCTATAAAACCACAACCTCTAGGCCAATTTTCAAGGGAGTTGGTTTTTCTACTGTGTATCTCATCCTCATAGTATCTTTCACAAAGATCTCTCATACTGAATCTTTTACAGAGAGGTGCACAAAATCATGTTTGAAAAAAATAACCACTATTTTTTCTTATTTAATAATGCAGGAGCAACTCTCTGCCATAGACTGTTCAGTAGCAAGGCCTATATGTATTCTTTTTGTTCTTCTGTATTTGCCATGAGCTCCATAGCAGAAACATATTCTTCTTTGTTTTGGCATAGAAACTCAGTAACAAGAAGTGTATTCTAAAAAAATAAGCAATTTTCAATTCTGAAAGCTGAACAAACAGCTTTAAGGATTCAAGACTTCCAGCTAATATTAACAGTTCTCTCATTTTATCTTCTGCATCCCCAAAGAATTCTCAAGATCTATTACAAAATCTATATGGCAGTTGCTACAGATATATCTACTAAAATGGACTAATTTCTATTCAATTTTAGTATAAGCTATTTATTACACTCTATCATCTGGATATTCAGGATAATACAGCACTTGTATGCAGAAAGGACTAACTTCTGTTCTGCTGTTCAGGCAAGTCATTTTTCTGCTTAACTGTAAAGCAAAAATTGTAATCTTATGAGCCCAGACATTTGGTATCATGATCACAGAATAACAGCAGCAGGTTTTGTTCCAAATTACTGCCCTCCATGCTACAAAAGAAGAAATTCACCTAACATTCAGACTTCTGCAGAACACAAGTAATATTCTCAGTCCTTCAATATTGTAAACACATTTATTTCTATATAACTTTCTGTAAGAAACATCACTTTGCATCTCCATGTTCTGCAAAGAGAAATTCACCTCAGCATGAGCACCAACGCTTAAACATCTGCATTTGTTCACAGCTGCACTTACTACTCTTAAAGCCTTCCTACTGCACGATATCCCAGCTTTGGTTCTGTGGTGACAACACAGAACAAAGAGTCAGTGTCACTATTTCAGATTCATTTGCTACCACTAATTTACTGCACTGCTTCAATAACATTAACCAACAGCTATTGCAATGACAATCACACAAATATTACAAAATGTGCTTGTCATGCTGAATTCTACCACCCTGCCTGCCCAATCCAGGCATCACTCACTGGTCATCACAGAACCCCCCATCAGAGAAAGGAGGAGCTGCTTTTTCCATGGGACACTTAAAATCTACTATCTGTTTTCCTCTGGCTGTAGTCCGAGACTGAAAATGCAACTGAGATGCCACAAGGTGTGCGATTTTACTCAGCAAAAGTTATCACTGCAAGTAATAATATTAGATTCCAGCCCACCTACCATATTAGAAGAAACAAGAACCACCCTTCTCCTTCTCAGTTTCTTCCCTAAATTAGCCCTTCAAACCATGGAGCACTGTCGGACTTGAGCCTCTTATGAATGTGAGGTTACCACACCTGTATGCACAGACTTTGTTGTCTGAACTCCAAGTTTGGCAGGACTGGGTTTGGGGGTGCGGCAGAAGGAGTAGAGAGGCAGGAGCAAGGAAGAAGATAAGAAAGGTGGAAATGCAAAGCACCTCTGATGCAAAGCTGCTGTGCCAACAAGCAAGGCTTACCACATTAGCCCCTACGCAGCAATTTGATAGCCGAGCTTGCTAACAGCTCAAAGCACAGACACAGCAAACCCTTTAAAACACAGCTTTGGCACAGGTTAGGGGGCTAGGGCCAAGGAGCACTTAGCAGATGAAGGACACGGGAATCAAAAAATCAGCAGCTGTTTACACACAGAACTGATGCAAGCATGGTGCAGCAAATTTCAGAGACCCAGAAGCCTAAATGTAACTGGCTATGAGAATATTTTCATTTAGCAAAGGCCTTCGTAAAAAGATAGTTATCAAGCTGCCAAAGGAGTTGCATTTCTCATCAAGCATGAGAGGAAACAAGGGGCAATACAAAATTCTTTAAGCAAGGAGAATAGGTGCAGCTACATACAAGTTTGTTTCTTTCAGGCATACACAAGCAGCAACGAAAATCCTGATTTGCTCTGAAATAAAGGAACAGCTCCATCTCATAATGCTCACTAGTCATTTATTTGCACAAGAGCTGAATGTACCTTCTACCGGTTAACAGTTTGACCTGCAACAAATGCTGGTCCAGAGGAAACTGAAACAAAGAGAAGGACATCCAAGCTACCAGTTAAAACAATCAACAGTTTATATTCTGTCTGCCTGTTTCCTGTAGGGAGCATGTCACACCCAACACCAAGGCACTCAAGTTCCCTGCTATTTAAGTCCCTGTCTTCTACCCCTTTCAAACAACTGCATGCACTTAAGAATTGTGGAATGAGGTTGGAGTGAAGCAAAAGTCAGCTAATGCAAGCAGGAAGCTCCTCTAAAGTACTTTTTTCTCCTCTACAAGGTCATTACCATGAAAGAAAGGTATCCCTTTTGCCTCTGCAGAGCACTGCTGTTCATGTGATTTTTAACTGACCTCATGACTGACTGAGAATTTTGTAGCACTGCGAGGAAAATCCTACTTCTGTCTTCAACCAACATATTCTCCCTGGTCCTACCACGATAGAGCACGTGCATTCACCGTGCTCGGGGCCATGCTCAAATTCTGCCACACAACTGGGTATCTGGTACACACAAAAACACTGAGTTCAAACTGTATGTGCCTTAACACTGAACCAACTGGAAGGAAGAGAGATATGAAGCAAGCAGCTGAAACTCAAACGCTCCAAAGACTTGTGCAAGCTTTGCAACCCTGATGTGACACCACGAGTTATGATACATCGGCTACCAAGTGGTGTTCCACTGTGCAGTGACTTCGACAGCATCCTCACAGCAACTAAAATACACTTACTTAGGCTAAACACTGCCGAGAAGGCGAGCTCTACAACTGGTACATCCATAATCTATAAAACACAGCTTTGCGACATAAATCCCTTGGAACTTCCTAAACTGCACTTTTCCTCTCTCCACTTAAATCCCAGACAATGTTCTTGAGACGTTGCCTGACAGCTTTCAAAATTCTTGGTGGGATCAACCTCTTCGTTTCCCAGGCGTACAGAGAAATTCGTGCTGCAACTCTCCCTACTCTTCCTGTCTGTGCTTAGTATGAAGTATAAAACTGGTCTGTGGGAGAAGGTTGAGCAGTACAGAATGCAGTGGATTTGCTCTTAGAAAAAATAAGAACAGTCATGGGTGTTCATTCCAATGCAATTTAATGTCTGCATTACTTGCACAAGCAAGTATCCCTAGAGACTAATCAAGCTGTTCCTCCTGTAGGCTAGAGAGGAAGGAAAAGGTAGTCTCTCTTCCATTCAAATATTTGGGAACTGTTCAGGCACTATGGCAACAACACAAAAAAAATTCCCTCAGCACATTTGTTTATCAGAGAAAAATGCTTCAAGAGTCTGCAATATCACTCATATACCATGTCCGTTTTATACATTAATCTATTTAGCTTTTCCAGAAATTGTGCAGAGAATAATGCATACTAATGGCACTATTTGCCTCTCTTTTTTCTTTACCTTAAAAACAGTAAGAAAAACCCACCAAACCAGTGGTCTCACCTGTCAATGCAGTTGTTCCACTGTTGCAAACAAACACCCTTCACAAACATACCCTGACACTTTTTCAACCTATACAGTAAGGTTTTAACACCCCACTGCCAGAAAGCACTGCAGCATCCCTCTCAAACCAAGAAACAGCCACATTGGTTTTTCTTACACTATACCTTCTAAAGCAGACAGAGGAGCCCTGATGTTCTGGGAACCTTTACGGGCAGCTGTCCCTGCCTCGCTCTTCCAAAGAGGGAACTGTTCCTCCAGCTCTCAAAGCAGAAGCTTTCCTTTCATCCAGTCCTGCTCATGTTACAACTCTTGCAATGAAAACTTCCTGCCCACACAGAGGGAAAGTCTTCGCAGCAAAAGGCACAGGAAAGAAAAGCATTTCATCTTCAACACACTGCAGTCTGCCACCTCCACAATAGGTCAGCAGTCAGAAATAACTGCAAGCACCAAGGTTTCACTATCTTAAGCCTAGGATTTTGAACATTTCCAGCTCCCTCGTGACTTTCATTCCCTCTGGTTTTTAGCTCCAAGTGGGAGAGAAAGGGAGGAGAATATCCAAAGCCCTAGAAGACAAATCATGAGACAAGAAGAAAAAAAAAAAAAGCTAGCAACCTTAACTGAGGATCCCTGCCAGAGATGGGATAATAAAAGGTGGCTGGTGAAAAGAACATTCCCACATCAGAAGTGATGCTAGTGGCCTTGGAAAGCTGAAAGACTAGAGAATTACCTCTTCCTCAACCCCTCTACTAGGTGTAATGGAGAAAACACACGCAGCTGCATGAGCAAGGTTCATTAGCCTACATCAAATCAAGCACAATCCTTTCCTCCCATCATCTCCTTCTCTCTAGGATCCTAAGAGTTGCTGAAGAAAGAGAGACTAACCATCATCCCCACCTGAGACCACTAACACCAGAATTCCATGGGGACACAGCCATCCACCTGAGTCTCCCAGTCTCTATGAGGGTCAATCACCACATTAAAAGACAAAGAAATGAACTGAAGCGTTGCGAGAATTAAACCCCAGTCTCCAGGGGAAACAACAGACTTAACACGTGTGCTTCATTAGCATTAAGGAACGGTTACTGGATTCCCAAGGGAGCAGAATCTCAGTCACACCAGAGAACTGATTCCAATCACTACAGAAAATCTGCCATCAATTTCTGTTATTACTTTTTTGCAACGCTGAAATGCCAACCCAGTAACTCAAACTACCTCAGCACTCTTTCACCAGAGCTAAGACGCTGACGGCACCGAAAGGTCAGTACTGCAACAGGGCATTTGAACACCATGCTGGAAATTTAGCTGTACTCAAAGCTGGAATTAAGTCTAAGAAGTGACACGACACGCAGCCTGTACAAAACAACTAACAGCATAATAAAATCTGCTAATTCTTATTCTGTGGTGAAGGAACAAAGAAACCACAGTGCAAAAGCTTCTGGTATTACTATGAACAGCTGTGGGAAAGGGAAGGTGAATTTTAACATACTGAACGCATGTTATGCCAGCATAATTCACTGCCAGAGAATAAAAACTACAACACAGCATCAAGCTGTGACTGTGATTTGACACTACAGGGAAATACAGACTGATTTTATAAAAACAAAACAACAAAGAAAAAACCAACACTTTTTGACTTAAACTATCATTAAAATGTTTAAAAAATTAAATTTAAATTAGCTTCCATTTGGAAAGAGTCTTGTGTCTTACTCAAAGTCTACGAGAATAATTTAATTAAAAGCATTCAACCACCACAAGCTCACTGCTAATGCCAGATGATTTGCTCATCACCTGGAAAAAGAACATAGCTTCAATGATAAAACAGCTTTTGACATCTGCAGATGCACAAAGAGAATTTTTTTCAGCTCAGCTAAATAACTGGTTCACTCACTGAGAAGCCTGCTGGGAGGAAAGGCTAGGGAGACCTGTCCTCCCTTTTTAATCAATAGAAAAGAACTCAATAATAAAAACAGAACTATGCTGGATCATCACTACTCTGTTTTTAGCTTTTAGAACTGTTTCATCCACTAGCAAAATCCAAACAGTAACATTAGACTTGTTAATTGTAAAAACTACCTTATTGCTGAATTTTAAATCTATCATACCATTAAACACTTGTGTTAAAGAAAATAAGTTTACACATAGATGTGTCTATATATGTATCTAAAAAATCTCATTTAACAGTTCTAAACTAGAACTAAACAATGCACAGATATTAAAATTCCATTTTCTACATTTTTAATTAAAACATCTGGAAACTAAGTGTACAGAAAAAGGAAATTCACCGTTGTCAGCGTGGCAAAAGGTAAAGTTTCAAAATCTGAATAAGCTCCATAACCACCAAAGCATGCACTGATACTTGCAGCTACCAGAAGTCCTGACATTGCATGCAAATGAAGCTGTCAGCTACCATTAACAAAGACTTTTTCCAAACACAAACGTAAAACAACATTAAAACCAGTTATCAGATCAAAATTTCTTTTCTCTCCTGATCTAAATCACAGTTAAAATAATGAGTTGAATAAAGCGATCCTCTTTCCAAATCTGAATTCCAATTGCAGATGGCTCTGTTTTTCAGAGCACACATCCTGCACACACCAATGGTCAGACTGAAAGACATCAGCATCACGGTACGTTTCATTTCATCTATCTGTACCGATCAGTTCAACCTTCAGAACCAGCAAGGGGAGGGGGGAACACAAACTGTCTAGGAAGAGTCATAAAGAACACTTTATTTATCAGTAAGATGTACTTCTACAAGCCCACATTTGCTTTTCAGCCATTTTTGCTGCTTATGTTCTTTTCTGTTCTATACTTAGCTTAGACAGTTGTACTATTCTATTTTGATTTTGTATGCACAAACCAAAGATTTGAACAAAAGCCAGATTCTCCCTTACTTCTTTTTGTATACTGTGCAAGATTTCAGAGAGAAGACCAAGGAAGCCAACAATCCAATCCTGATTTGGGGGGTTAGAGTCAATAAAGTTGTCCTTCACGATAAGAACTCACATCTAGGAATTAATTTTTCTTTCATAGCCTTCTGTACCTTCAGCCAGGGTACACTTGCTGTCTTGTTTTTGGGTTATTTGTCCCTTAACTTCAAGCTAGCAAACAAGGAAAAGCCACTGGCTAAAGATGGAAGAACCAGAATTTCTTCAATTATTATCGCAGTCTTTGACATCAGGAGCTGTATCTACAGAACTGAAATATCAGCAAAAATCAAAGTACTGAAATGCCATTTGCAAGCTATGCAGCTACTTAAAAGCAATCATCTGTTTAATGTACCAGGTGTAAAGTATGCATTCACCTCAAGAAAAAAAAAAATCAGAGCTTTCCAATGGTTACCAAGCAACCAAGAGCAGAAAAATAATATGAAGCTTTCAAAATAGAAATGCAAACCAAAGCTGAAATTAATTATTTAAAAGTCAATCCAGCTGGTTTATCAACCACTCTCTGAAAGCCTTTCTTATAAAAGCTCTTGTTTAATCTCTGATCTCTTAAACAAATTAGCAAAAGGAAGGGTTGTTTTTTTAAAATAGATGCCTTCCACAGCATATATTCTCAAGGTCTCCACTACTCCAACAGCATAGATTTACTGCTCTCTGTTAAAATCTAGGAATGTTTCATTAACCTAAATATTTATCAAGTTCTCTTCAGAGAAAAGGTAAACTTTGTTTTACAAGCAGCTATTAAAACAGTACTCCAAAGATATAGTATTTTACTGTTCTGTATTTCAGGTAAATTAGCATCCAGCAAGTTGGCATAATGAATGAGGAGACGAACAAATTGTACAGTTGTACAAGTTGTTGATTAAACTCCAACTTCCCAGTAGAACACTCGATTCCAGAAACCTTAAAAGACAAAGTTCATAAACCAGCTGTTCTTCAGCCTATCTAAAAGATGCACAGATGCTTGGTTCATTACTTTCAGCAGCAACTGTGCATGGTTGTTTGCTCAGCTTCAGGACTTTCTCCTACTGCTTTAGGACATGACCAATAAAAGGTATCTCTTAAGTCACTTAATGATTCCTTCATTAGGAGGAAATGCTGAATCACACTGTAGATTCTCATTACCAAAGGGAAAAAAAGCAAACCAAAACAATACAACAACAAAAAAAATTTCATGATTCAGGCTCAAACCTAGGCTCACTGATGAGCTACAAAGGAACACCTAATCTAGAGAAATGTCCCGAGCCATATGCATAACCAGAGACTCAGCTCCAGATGTCCAATCCAGACCTTGACACACGCATCCAGTCTTAAAACACTACTGGTTTATCCAGCACACCTCACAGATGGTTTGCCATTGCTTGATATCAGATCGATTAAAAGCCCAAAAATTTACTGAACGCATAGTTCACTTTTCAAAAGAGCCAGTCAATCAATCATACTATTTTACATTTATCTAATTCCTCCTCCTGAATTATACCGCCAGGACTGCAGAGGTATGCCTGCAAGTATTTCTCACTTGCTTGTCCTTAAATATAGGTTAGCACACTTAATAGCAAGAATGCAGCTGGCAGAATCACACAGGCATAAAAGCTGCCAGCACTTCCAGTTTTCTCACTATTGCATTCTACTACTTCAGTAATACACCTCTAAACCAGTGTCTAACTCGTGCTACTTGAAAGAGCTGCAAACATTTGAAATACTTACAACAGAGGAATACCGTAGGGTGGGGTTCAGGCAGGAGTTGCAACTTTCTGTCTTATTTTTTAAATTGTCTGTTTCATATGTGCAGCAAATCAACTGGAAACACTTTCACAATTGTGTAAAACATTGTGTTGTATATGGGTACAAAACACAGCTATTTCAAATAATACTGCACAAGAAACAGTACTTTTGACTAGATATGTACAGTCTCCTTGATCTATATTATTTTTCTTTGGCTCACAGACACCACCCAAGAAAAAAAATCATGTAAAATTTAGAACCATAAAAGCCACTGTGTGACTGAACTACATCTAGACAGCACACATTGATTCACACAGAGTCTTGTTTTTTTCTCTTAAAATACCATGCATAAGTATTGCGACATTTGCTTTTACCTACTTCCATCAAAACCTCAGTAATTTTTGATGAGGTTTCAAATTTTTACGTTTCTATGGCTTCTGCCTTCAGGATTCTCTCATCTGGACTGAGTCATATCTCCATGCATATTTTTTTTTTCATTTTTGAAGACTGTAACATTAAGACCAGCACCAGGAACCCACAGCTTCAGTCACCTCTCCAATGACTACAGATAATTTCAATTCCTGTCTTACAGGCAACTAAAACCATAATCTAAGGGGAAACTTAAGCATGCACTTTATTTTTTTGTTAAGTGTGTCCCTTCTGAAAAAGTCCTCTGTAATCACAGAGAGTTTTCAAAGAGTGACTTATCAAAAGCCTTGGGGAAAGGCTCCCTCTTTGTGCGAGGCAAAGCACAACAGGAGCCTTCTAAATGTCAGCTGACAAAAGTGAAAAAGAAGATGTATCAGTTAAATCCTGAGAAGTTTACACAGCCCTCCTCTAAAAATGCAAGCCACAAAACAGAAGGTTTTTCTCCTGCACTCCAACCCTGGTGAGTGGATGCCGTGCAGACTGCACAGCAGACAAAATACCTTCAGGCAGCAACCAGAGGGTCCGCACACCCAGGACAGGCTGCCAGGCAGGCGCCTGCCTCCACCTCCATTTTCACTTTCCACCCAAAATTCATCTTCCTCTGCTTCCAAGAAGCTCCCTCAGTATTGACACAATCAACAGACACCTTCTCACCTGAGTAACATCTTAGTCTGCCATGCTAAGGCTTCTCACCCTTGAGTTAGTAATTTTTGCACCACCCCAGCCACAATTCTGCTACTTTGCACCTTGACATTAACTCTTCTCTACAGATCTCTTCAGCGGGGTCAGGACTCACAGAACCAATTAGGTTGGAAAAGAGCTCTGCGATTATCGAGTCCCACCAGTGACTGAACATCACCTTGTCAACTGGACCATGCCACTGAATGCCANCCGCGGGACCGCCCGGCGCAGCCCCACGCGCGACCGGGACCGGGTCATGGACACCGGGAAGCGCGAAGCATGGCCATNTAGGTTGGAAAAGAGCTCTGCGATTATCGAGTCCCACCAGTGACTGAACATCACCTTGTCAACTGGACCATGCCACTGAATGCCACGTCCAGTCTTTCCTTAAACACCTCCGGGGACAGTGACTCCACTACCTCCTGGGCAGTCCATTCCAATATCTAATCAGCCTTTCTGAGAAGAAATCCCTCCTGGTGTTCAGCCTGAACCACCCCTGGTGCAGCCTGAGGCCATGTCCTCTCTCCTGTCGCTGGCTGCCTGGGAGAAGAGACCGACCCCCACCCGGCCACAACCTCCTTTTCAGGCAGCTGTAAAGAGCNCCCTCCTCCTCCTCCTCCCCGCCGCCTCCCACAATGCACCCTGGGCGCTCCCCCGCGAAAGCCACCTCCTCGCCCGAAAGCCGCCCCTCCGCTCCCTCCCCGTCCCCACTCACATCCGTCGATCTCCTCGTGTAGGTCCTCCTGGAGCAGCGACAGATCTGCGGNTGGACCATGCCACTGAATGCCACGTCCAGTCTTTCCTTAAACACCTCCGGGGACAGTGACTCCACTACCTCCTGGGCAGTCCATTCCAATATCTAATCAGCCTTTCTGAGAAGAAATCCCTCCTGGTGTTCAGCCTGAACCACCCCTGGTGCAGCCTGAGGCCATGTCCTCTCTCCTGTCGCTGGCTGCCTGGGAGAAGAGACCGACCCCCACCCGGCCACAACCTCCTTTTCAGGCAGCTGTAAAGAGCAGCAAGGTCCCCCCTGAGCCTCCTTTTCTCCAGGCTAAGCACCCCCAGCTCCCACAGCCGCTCCTCACAGGACGCGTACTCCAGACCCTTCACAAGGAAGAGGGAGCCTGAGTGGGGGGGGAGGAGGGGAGGGATAGGGGACACAAAAAAGATACACAAAATACAGAGCTATAAAAGGAACGAGCAACCCACATACTGCTGCAGATGCAGCAGCCTTAACCTCCTCCTGTTCCTCCCCGGCGGCGCCCTGCCGTGCCCGGGCCATGAGGGGACGCCGCCCCGCAGGCAGAGCCTCCCCTGCCTCCATCCCTCCTTCCCTCGCTCCCGCCGGCGCGGCCGCTAACGGCGCCCC
>VWZW01000659.1:1077259-1096819 GCA_013397115.1 Edolisoma coerulescens | reverse complement strand
CGGGCAGCGCTCCCGAAGCCGGGGCGGGGGAGAGGAGAAGGAGGGGGGATAGAGGAGGGAGGGCTGGCGCCTCGCCGGGGAGGCGGTGTGTGCGGGAAGGGGGAGGGGGGCGATGCCTACCCGCCATCTTGCTGCTGCAGCCCCCGCGGGGCGCCCGGCTACATCCAGCCCGCGGCCGGGCGGTGGGAGCGGCGGTGGGAGAGGGCGGGCACCCGTGCGGTCCAGGCCCCGGGCCCAGCGGCGCCTCTTCGCGTTCCCGGGAGAGCCGCGCAGGGAGGGAGGGAGAAGGGAGCGGGCGGAGGAAGGCGGGAGGAGGGGTCTGGGCCGGACACGCTGCCCCCGCCTCCGCCCGGCGGAGCCGCTCTCGCTCGCTCGGTGCTCGCTCGTTCAGGCGGCCGCGCCTCCCAGCCCCGCGCTCTGACTCACGCCCGGAGCCGCCCGGGCTGGCCCTGGGGCTGGAGGGCGCCCGGGCTCGGCCGCACGTCCCGGCCCGCTCACCTGCCCTCCGCGGTCCTCCGCCAGATCGGGGCTCGGGCTCCTCCTGCCGCCCGCGGTCGGGCTGAGGCGAGGCCACGGAGCTTCCCATGCCCTGAAGTTTGGGCGGTGTGGGGTCACCTGGAGGAAGGGCCCCGAAAGTGCTCCTCGCCGTGGTCAGCGTGGGGTCGCTTCCAGACGGCAGCGGGGCCACAGAAATCCTTGCCGCCGGCGTACCTGGGGAGAAGGGTACCCTGACCTACTAGAGAGCAGAGTGTGGCCAGCAGATCCAGAGAGGTGATCCTCCTCCTCTACTCGGCCCTGGTGAGGCCACATCTACAGTGCTGTGTCCAGTTCTGGGTTCCTCAGTACAAGAAAGACAAGGTGCTGTTGGAGAGGGTCCAGCTTGGGGCCACAAAGATTGTTAGTCTGGAGAGTCTCTTAAGAGTGGCTGCGGGAGCTGGGTGTGTTTAGTCTAAAGAAGAGAAGACTGGGATCTCGTTAATGCGTATAGGTATCTCAAAAGCAGGTGGTAAGAGAATGGTTCCAGACTCTTTTCGGTGGTGCTTAGTGACAGGATGAGGAGCAATGGCCATAAACTAAAACACAAGAGGTTTCACCTCTACATGAGGAAGAACTTCATGCTGAGGGTGGAAGAGCACTGGAACAGGCTGCCCAGGAAGGTTGTGGAGTCTCCCTCTCTGGAGACATTCAAAACCCACCTGGGTACGTTCCTGTGTCACCTGCTCTAGGTGACTCTGCCTTGGCAGGGCATTTGGACCAGATGATCTACAGAGGTCCCTTCCAACCCTAATGATTCTGTGACAGGCAGCCATGCCACCACCACTGTGCAGCCCACGAGCATCCTCCTCATGAGAACTGCCAAGTTTGGGCAGCTGGGATCCCATGGCTTAAACACACAGGATATTCCCCCACTGCACCACTGTGCCTTCCAACTTCTGCTTTAAAAACAGGCAATTTAGTTGTATGTAGACACAAAGGTGCACATTCTGCTTTTTTTGGCTGTACCTTTTGATGACTGCTGATGGTTTTCATTTCAACCATTTTGATAGAATTTATCCACTGTAGATTGGAAGATTAAGAGTGTTGGATGAAACAAATGCTCTATTCAGCTGATAACCAGAGCACTTGATAGAGGAAAGGACCATTACTGGTAAAAGGGCTACTTGGGACTATTACCTAAGTCTTCCACAGTCTTCTTTTAAATCTCCATAAGAATTGATGAAGTTGTTAATACACAGAAAAACAAAATAAATTAATTTTGGCTTGCAAAAAAAGATACAATTTCATTAGCACTGTTTTTAACTGAGTGTTTGATAGTATGCCTCGTAAGCTGCTTTTTAACAATTTTTGGTTTTATTTGGTAAATTGTACAAGGAATAAATCTCAATAGTCATTCGTTCTCTGCCATGGTGAATGAAAATGTGTAATCTTCTTTTAAAATGCATACATCCCTTTCCTGACAATCTTGTAGAACAAGCTCTGTCCTATTTCACACCTGTTCCATCTTTAGATGAGCCACTGGGGCCTACTAGATACTGATTATCTAACATTTTCTTTTGTTCAGATCTATAACCTCAAAATCTGAGTACATCAAGTAAATTCACCATGACTAAGTTATACGAACCATGCTATTCTCTGCCAGTGTAATTTAAGAAGAGATTCAGAGGAAATATTTGACATCACAAGTCTCTGGCAATGCTGGATGTGATAGCAGTAGACCTAGAACAGAAAAAGTGGGTGTACTTGAAGATGCCATTTTATTATCTTTATTACTGCAAGTTATTTCCAGGAAGTTTTCTCTAATGTCCTCTGCATCGTTCAACACAATCAAGGCCCAGTTTTGCTCCCGCTGAATTCAGCAGAAGTGAATCTAAGAACCTCTCACAACTAAAATGTGATACACTTCATTTTACTGAATGAATCAAGGGGTTTGACTCCTTTTTCCAGTCTTTTAGGAAAAGGTACTAATGCTCACAAGCCATAGATTACTGTGGTCTGAGAGCATCAAAGCTACCTTAAGCGCTATTATGATTGTCATCATAAGGAGAACTTATGATGATAATAAATGAGATACATCTGACAACGACCAGAATTGCTGCTCTTAAAAGTGTATTAATAGTGTTAATTATCATCAATTAATTATTGCCCCATATATAATTGTCTCAAATATTTAGGAATTTTTTTTTTTATTTCTATGTGTGTATTTGTTTAAAGAGAGGAAGTATAATTTATTTAATAAAGCAATGACAATTGCAAGCAGTCATACTGAACACAAGTTCATATAAATTAATTTTGGATCTTCCTATGTGCTTGTGATCTTCAGTGGTGGTTGGTTCTTTCTCTGTAGGCAGGACTGTGTGGTATTTAAATAGCACAGATAACAAGGATCAGTGTGTTACAAATTATAATTGTTCAGGATTTGCAGGGTTTTTTGTGCTATGTGTTACCTGTAGAACATCAGACTTTGCTCCGCAGGCACATCTGGTTCCAGCACCATCACTAGGAGCCATCAGGAAAGGTCTCTTCTTCTGTGAGTAGAAAGAAAGTCTGGCAAAACCTTTGATTCACACAGTGACACACGCATGGTAGGGGGAAAATAATTTAATTAAAACAAAAAAAATGGCTTCATGCCAACACGCAATGCAAAATCCCATTTAATGGATAAGTAACCAGGTATTTCTAAACTTGTTGGCCTCAGTAAATCCAGAGGTACTCCTTGAGGGCCTGATCCAAAGTTCCAAGTTGATGGTGAGGTTCCTTGCCACTGGTCACAGACCAGGCAGACAGAGAGCCCTTGTAAGTGTAAGACAGATGCTGACTCTTGCCGATGAACGGCCATTCCAAAGCAGCACCCCTAGTTATGGAAGAAAATGTTCATGACAGACTTGTTTTATTAGACAAGACATGTTAAGGAGCAAGTAATGTAACACCTGCCAAAACGTCCTAGCAGATTTTGTGCTGCAGTTCTCATGGTCAGTTTAAGTACCCTTACAGGCACAGGAAAGTAAAAAACTGAAGAAGAGATAAATTCACATTCTCACACCCTACCTCAAGGAAAAACTATGAACACTACACCACTACTTCAAGCTAGGGGTGGAAGGATTCAAATGGAAGACTCCTTAACAAGATCCTTTGCACATGGTAAAAGACACCTGCATTGTTATCTACACAATGTATCTCAAAAGAGTCCATAGCAATCAACAAGGCATTTCCATAAAGTAAAAATGTAGTATTTACATAAAGTAGTACATAAATCCTTTCAAACTTGCACGTTAGACACAAGATACTCAACATCCACCTAGACATACTTGCAACAAGTTATTCTGGAGTTTGATTGGTGGCATCTTTCAACCAAAACCTTTCCAGGTATACAGACCTCGGGCTCAAAAACACTGCTGCACACGGAACTCACTCATGTTATTTTATTTATTATCTATTTTTGCTCATTTGCTTGAAGAAGCAGGTCTGATCAGATAGTGTCAGCTTTCAATGTCCATATATTAACCAGCTTTGCATTTCTCCCAGGCTACCTTGGAGTGTGGGAAGAGCTTCCCATAAATATCTGCGCAGCCATCTCTCTACCCTCCTTTGGATTCCTCCGCAAAACTCTCTTTTCCTGTAAAGCCTATCAAAAAATGGATCAGGGTTAGGCTGCTGGTGCGCCAAGGCAACTGCTTATCGTCTTGAGTAATACTGACTCATCGTCTTCTTGGCCACCCCCAGGATTCCATCTGCCTTCATGTGTTGCCCTTGATGGTTCAATTATCCACTCTTTACTTTCTGGACCATCTTTTTGTTCTTTACAGGGTGTTTAACCAAATTTGGCCCATAACTAAATATACAGATTAAGATACAGATACACACGTAAGCACACACATATCTATAATATGTATGGATACACATGAAAACCCAGTGGCTGAAGTCTGGGATTTGCAGTCAATTTGCATTCAAAAATATAGTAAAGCATTTCTGCTAAAAAGAGGTGTTCATCGTAAAATGTTTCCTTTCTTCTCCTTTCCCTTTCCTTCTTCCCTTCTCCTGTTTTTTTTCCCCTCTCTAATAAAAATACTGGAGAGGGATGGATTTTTGTTTTGTTTTATATCTGTATTCCTTGTGGTTGCAAAAGTTTTTGACTGTGCATCACTCAGTTTTATTTAATTTTTCCTTTTTCCTGGATAAGAGGTTGAGCTGATGACTACTAGTGAACCTTAGCATCAAAGTCCAGCTAGCACTGCTCCCAGTGAAGGCCTTGCCGAAGGATTATAAGCACACAATATGCCAACCATGAATAAATTAACACCTACATTTGCTGACAAAGAGCCTGGTTAATATAAAGTTTGCCTTGTGGGTTCCTCATGTCATTCCAGGTCAGCAGGAAGTTCCGTGGCAAGTTCAAGTGATGCTCAAACCTCTTAAAACTAGGAAATACCCACCTGAGGTACATCCCAGTGCAGCATTAAGGCTGCACCTGGAGTTTGCAATGGCTCTTGGCATTAATTTGCAAGCAAACCTCTTGCACTGATGGCATGGAGATGGCAGCTGTGAGCAAAATGAAGAGAGGCATGCAAGTCAGGAGACAAGTCCTGACTTCATTTTTCAATTAAGACCATGACCAGTGGTGACATCAACCACTCCTTTGGCCATAGGCCAGAGGTGAGAGTGGTCTGTCATCTCAATAGCAGTCCAGTGAAAGTCTCTGTCTGTATCTGACCCTATAGGTGCTGAAGTTGTCCGTGAAAGAGCACAAAGAATTATTGTACCAGAGGCTGTTTCAAGGAGATGGGTCTCAGTGTTTGAGAGCAGTGTATGTACAGGATTCCTCATTTAGTAGCACTCACCTGGACACAGGTTTTCCTTTAAGAACACTTGAAGTGCTGCAGCTCTGAGATGTTCTGCTTCAGGAGTCGCGGGGTCATGCGTGTGTATGTTACAGGAAGACTGAATCACTGATCAAACAACGCAGAGTTCAGGTTGTACTGCTGTACTTTAGCTCTGGATTTCCTGGTTCTCAGAGGTGTCTATCTCACTGTCATACGGGAAAGGAACAAGACTGGGCAACCAGAAACTGAATCNTGTTTGTGTTTGTTTTGTTATTTTGGTTTTGTTTGCTTTGATAAGAGAAAAAAAAAGTGAATTATGGCTATTTCAAGAAATTCCAGCAACCACCTATATGTGCAGCTGGGGTACTATTGTAGTAGATACATTTATCCCCCAACCCTTCATCCTAGATCTCCAAACTATTTTAAAAGGAAATGAATTATTCTCATCTTACAGGTAAAGAGACAGAGAACAAAAGAAGCGAAGTGATGTGCTTGATACTGCTTGAGGCTTGAGATGGCAATTAGTGCATAAAATAAAATACACAAAGTCTTCCATGCTATTTTTTGCTATCTGATGCCATTACATACATGACAGTAGCAATCCAATGCATGGTTCCTAATGTGCCAGCTGTCAGTTGTATGCCAGGCCAGACCCTCCCTGTTGGATTGGCCCTTGAGCCAGCCAGGCTCTCCAACCTTTCCTCAGCCCACACAGTCTCCCTTCCCCACCCAACTAGTCCCTGCCTGGAAATGCCTGACCTGATATTCAGAGTAATATATTTGCATTTCTTCACTCCATTGCTTCCTGGTCTACTGAGTTTAAATTTGCATCTCTTTAGATCTACTTAGATATTGGCTCACATTCTTCTGAATCAGAGATGAGTTACCAAGATCCCAGAATGAAGGGACAAATGGGATTGAACTATCACTCCTCCCAAACCCCCTTTTCCATGAGTTTCACATCCCTCCAACTGGTCCCTTCCTAAGATCTTTTCTCTTCTTACTTCAGCACCAGCTCTCCCCACTCTCCTCCATCCCAAACTCCTCTCAGCAAGCTGCTGTGTACAGCACATTTAATTCTGTTCTTGTTGACAGGTTTTGAACCTTCTTGCTTATTTTCTTATACTCACATTGCATATTTCTAAAATAAAATAGAAACAAAACCTAAATCCTGGCAGAAGTGGGGTCCAGCACCTTGTCTGCAGACCTTTGTTACATTTTAACTGGACTTAGGTTACACTCAGGAGTAGCACAGCTGAATACGAGCTGGCTGGAAATGTTCTTGGCACCCTATTCAGCCAACAGTGGTGTAATCCATTTAGTCAGGGAGAAGTGGGTACATGCCTATACAGGCAGCCAAGCTCTTTTTTTGCTGATCTGAAGGGTGGTAGGTGCCAGTGGGAAGCATGTCAGGAGAATGATTGTTTTGGGACACGGCTCGTTATCCTGGTCTGTGCAATTGCTAGGACCTGTCAATCCTTAAAAATGTGAGGGGTGGAGAAGTCAAGAGGTTACTTCCTAAGAGCTCTTTGTTTAGATAACCCTGGCTCTTGCAGGAAGTACACTGAATTTCAGGGTCAGTTACACACGTGTATTTTAGACCTCTGGAGGAGGCAGCCTTCAGATGTGCGTGTTTGTACAGTCTTTGAGGGCAGATGTGAACTCATTCTGCTTGTGCTCCAACTCAATCAGCAACTGTGTAATTGCATTTCATGTAGCACTGGGCCCAGACAGAGGTATGGACAGACAGTGGCACAACATTTGGAGACTAGTCAAATAAATGCAAAAGATAGCAGAGGTCCACTCACTGAAGAAATAATTAAAACTGAAATTGTTGTTCCTCTCAAAGTGGAGGCCAACAATATTCAAAAAGACTCAATGCTTATCTTATTTACAGTGTTAGAAAAGGATTACAGACTATGAGGAAAGAATTATATAACAGAGGAAACAACCACCAGAAAGCTACCCAAAATAAAGAGAAGAACTGAATGATGGTTCTTGCCATGTGCTGGTTTCTACACAGAACTTTTCAGCTATTGAACTGGGAGAGAAACCAAAGAATTAAGTGTTTTATCTGAAATAAATGTACACAAAACTAGAGGGGATACAAATTAACACAAAAATCCATGTATAATTTCTGAGGAAGATGGTGATAAAGTATGAGTTAAGAAATCTGACGATGTACAGGGCCAGATGGTTTGTAGTAGAAGGTACCAGAAGTTTACAGAACTGTCTGGTCCAAAAATAGTTTCTCTGTTTAATTAAATTAGCTGAGATGTGAAAGAGCAATTTCAGTCCTAAAGCAGCTCCTGGGCAGGCTGATTATCTCAATAATTTCCAAATCAGCTTTGCTCACTTGATATTAAAATGATTATTTCCTTTTCTTTTACCATCATATAGGGCTTGAACCCCTGGGTGCCTGGTTGAGGTACAAGCGTAAGCTGTAATATTTTTTAACTGTGGAAACAGTTAAAGGGTGTCAGGTATATTAAGAAGCTTTACATTATGCATTTCAAATTCTTCTTGGATTCAAGCACTGGCAACATTCCAGGTTCCAAGGTTTCTGTTTAAAATGAGATTTAATGTACATACACTGTAGCATTGCCAATAATATCTTGAACTGGGTGTGTTTTATTGGGTGATTCATAAAGTAAGACAGACAAAGTATGCACAGTGGTATTGGAATTTGGGTGGGATCAAAGTACTGATTTAGTGTAATATGTTTGTCAAGCACAGCATACAGGAAATCTTCTTTCTGAATGAAGATGGATTTAGCCCATGAGAACCTCAGTATATTTCCAACTGTCATTTATTCCAGTGAACCCCCCTTTGCAAATATCAAAGTAAAGCTAAAAAGCTGCATCACTCACCCTCAGATATTCCATTGGCAATGAGACTACAGTCAGACTTTTTGGAAGTAAAAGGCAAGAAAACTATTAAAATTAATAAAAATAACATTGATTTAAAAGGACGACGTCTGCAGTTCCACCACAGAAGAAAATTCTATCTGTTCTCTAACAGAGTGGCTGCAACATTTTTGTTTAAATACAATTTTGCTGTTATTTGAGCATCCATAAGCCTACTGAGCTGGGTATGCTGTGATTGTACATTTGCATGCATGTGCCTCACCCTCTGTGCACTCTTCCTGTTCACTTCTCTTTCCAGGCAGTATTTTGAAAACCACAGTGCTAGTTTTGTTTCCGAGACTAAGAAGCCACTCGTACAGAGAACAAGGAGCTCTAACACTGGGAAACTGAGCCCTACTTAGAGGGCTTCATGCTGGTAGGAGGGATAATGCTGTCCTGAGTTCCATTATTAAAAAGCAAGCTGTTATGTTTATGAAACACCTGTTTAAATACATTATGTTTAATTCTTCTTTGACTCCTGATCAAGAATTATGTCTCTCTTTTTTATCATATACTGCTTGCTAAACAGTAGGAACAGAGTAGTCTGCCTTTATCCCTGCTTTCTCCACTCAGATGCACTTGGAGGACATAACCACCTTTTTAGTCTGACCATGCTTAGTCCTAACTGCTCCCTTGGCAAAATTCATGCATTTGTGAGGTAGGACAGCTTCCTGAAATGAAAGGGAAACTAGCAAAATGAAGGCCCCCTTTCAAGAGGAAGAGTTTTATGGAGGAGAAGGAGCTTGCAAGACTCATGTTTGTAGAAAACAGACAGACTAGGACAAGGTGAACTCTCCTGCTAACAAGAGCTAAAAGGCCTCTAGGTCTGCCCCTAGCGCTGGAAAGGATTCAGTACAGAAATCAGTGCAGGTAACAATGCTTTCAGAGGCTTTCCACCTTTCACTTTGAAAAGTAGTCTGCTGTTTTGCAAGACCTGTGTATAGAGAACTTTCCAAAGATGTTATTTAGTTCTCAAAATTTCCTACCAACTGTGATTTTTTAAGGGTATGAATGCTATTAACCTATAAGTTAATGGATTAGCTTTAAATAATATATTACATCCTTTCCCTCGAATGTATTTTAAGGTTTATATTAGATTAAATACACGGGGAAGATTTTAGTTTGTGATTTGCCTCTGTGAGAAATAGATGAAATAGGAGGTTGCGCTTGCTGTGGTGTCCTTCAGCTACCCATGAAAAGTTAATCTGTGAAGTTCGCAGAACGGTCATGGAACAAAACTTCGGGATATTAAGAACTTGAGAATAAAGGAAAAATTCTCTCTCCTGGAAAATTCTAGCTTATATGCATTAATTATCTCATGATACCTTTTGATAAGCAAACACAAAAGCATGCAGTGTACAGCATGCCAGTGCAAGTTAGAGGAGAAGCAGTAAAAATTTGGCTTACCTTGAAAAAAGAAGCTGTAGAAGGATTTTGTTTCTTTGATCTGCAGACAGATCCTTCATGGAGATAAGAGCTGGGAGCAGCATGTTTTGCTTTAAGGTAGGATTTAGGTAATCTTATCTTCAAAAATCTCTGCGTCCTTTTTTCTTCCACATCTCACTGCTGATATGCCACTAACACAGCATATGTACATTGAGCCTGATTACTTGCCTATCATACTGCTTCCCTTGGACTAGATAAACCAATCAACCAGCCCTCAGTGTGAGTTTATTTTTTGGGTGACAAGTCCAAGAATAGGTGTGCCACAGGTGTCCTCCTCAAAGACATGTTTATGTCCTCTCTCCTGTGCTGGAATAAATCAGACATTATAAACGTTCTGTTGCTGTGGGATAACACATCCAGGCAGCTGTACATCTGGATAGAAGTCTTTGAACTCCCACAGTATCGTTAACCTTCCCTTCTTGCAGGATAAAGCCACACAGTAGATCATTTTTTTCTCCATCTTCTGTGCAAATCATTTGGGATCCAGCTTCCCAGATCCTTTCTTATTTCCAGTGGTGGGATTTCCTTACTTTTCAGGCTGCTGTCTGTTCTGCAGTCACAAGCAATTGCTATGACCTAGGTCACTCAGATGCCCAAGTGCTCCCATTCTCCGTGCAGGAGCCGAAGGGGATATTCCCACCAAGATGCAGTTCATCTGAGCTTTTCTGGAAGAGGAATTACAGTCAATTCACATGCTCAGAAGTTCAGTCAACAATAGTCGCTCACATAAAGTCCAAATTACTCACAGGCTATGCTCTTCCCTTGCTAATGACTGCATGAACACCTGGACCAGGGGGTCAGGGACCACATCGCCGTTCCAGCCACCTGTCTTACTGAAAGGAATTACTTGGCACAACTATCTCAAACGCACTTCAACCAAGGCTTGAAGAGGTTCATGGAGAGTTTTTTTTATATGTGCTAACACCAAAATGCGACTTCTGACTCTTTTTGGGTTTTGGTGAAATGATACTTTGTCTCTGCCAGAGAATCAGATTTATTTTCTATTCCATTTTACCACCCTCCTGATATCATTAGAAAGATTATGACCACGGTAGTTTCTCTCTAAGGTTGTTCTGCAGATAGATCTTCACTTTGCTGATTCCTTTGCTGAAGATAACTAGTGCTAGTTCTCTTTAAGCTATACCTTCACAACTTACTGTTCTATTACTTTTTTTATTCTCATCTATTCTTAAAACTTTTCTAACTGTGAAGGTGAGACACATGATTTCATGATCTATGTGTGATGAAGGTATGTCTGCAGACCCTTAGAGTGCAAACCTAGTATAGAACTTTTCTTTTGCATTTAATTGACCTAAAAATAACATTTAAAGCTTCCTAGTGTGCTGCAAGACCTTTGGACCTAATGCACCCATCATCTTTGAAGAAACCACAAGAACTGATTGAGGAGGAGGGTAAAATAGCTGGACTGATAAAATAGGCTGCATTGTGCGTATTTCCAGTTTCTGTTCCTCAAGGTAGTTTCTTGGCTATTACTTATGTCAGGGTAATCAGCACTTCTTGGTGCAGTTAAGGTCCTGACAAGTTATTGCTTATTTGAAGAGATTACTATATCATTATTCCTCATTAGAAAATTAAAGCTGTTGATCAAGTACTGCATTCTTTTCCTCCTTGTAAAATATTTTATTAATATATATTAAAAAACCTACAAAACAAAGCACACTAGCTTCTTATTTATTTTTAGGTTTGAACAAACTCAGATTATCTGTGTTGGAGCCAAATTCTGAGGTCCATAAGCAGGCAGTACTACTGCTGCTGTACAAGGAAATTGTAATAAATATTAAGCAAAGAATTGTCCTGAAAAAAAAATGCAGTCATCATTAACAGCAATAATTATAAATTGTGTGGTCAAAACTTGGAACAACTGCAGGTTTCTTTAAGGGTTAATTTATCTTCATAAAGGGCATAGACCCAAAAGGGGAATTTGGAGTTTACATCAAACATCCTCTGCATTTCAGGGCTGTTTCAACTGGTGGTGGGAAGAGGGGAGGTCACAATCCCAAACTCAGACTTAAACTCATTTCAATACACAAAAATGTCATTCATAGCAGAAACAAAAGGGGGAAAAAAAGGAACTCTATCTTTTATGCTGTAGATTTTTTGGATTGACGAGAATTTCTTGGTCAGATTTTTCTCCCTCTAAAATTCCTTTCTCATATTGTTTTCCTGTTTTCTGCTGGGAGTGAAAAGATTCCTCTCACTGTTAAATCTAAACAAAGGAATAAATTTTAGTCCATAAGACTAAAGACTAAGACATAAGTCTCCTCAGTCACCACCTGGCTTACAATTGAATTTTAATTTCTCCTTTGCAGTTGCCTCACGGTTGTTCATAATGAACACCCAGCTCCACTGAGGCAGACAAAAAGATAGGAGTGACACCACAAGCTGGCTACAGACACCCTTCTCACTGCCTAAACTACTGTAAGGTCAGGATGGATAGATGCATTTTCATTTGAAAACTTTCATTTGAGCCTTGTTTGGAAGGTCCCTGTTTGGTTCTTCTGTAACCAGAGGAAGTACTCATCAATGTGCGTTCACTGCCTGCGGATTTAATGAGAAAAATCAACGTGAAGTTCAAACCTCCTCTGGCTGGCAGCACACGCTGGGTATGTTTTAGACGAACCTGATGCTCACTTGGCAGGACAAATTTCTCAGAGTATAAGGGCCCTGTTATCTCTCCTTGGCCAAGGCACAATAGAAGCCTGCTTGCTTGACAATAAAACATTGGCCTTAATATAAAACCCTTTTCATAGTTTATAAGGCCGAGTTTAATTAAAAGGAGAATTGTATATGCTCCCCTTTCATTTAGTAGTAAACACAGGCTCCTTCACCTCACACAAAGCTAATGGTGGTAAACCAGATACTGCACCACTGTGTGTGAGAACAGTGTACTGTGGAATACACTGCTGGAAGGAAACAGCATGACTATTCAGTAAACCCAGTTGTAATTTATGAGAACCTCGCTGGGCTGCTCCTGCAGTGAGCTGGAAGGCAGGAAGGTATCACTGACCTGCTGCAAAGACTCCCTGAATTTTGAAGTAGAGATCTCCAGTTATCACTCCAACCAGACAACATATTGTTAGTTGGGTGAAGCTGATCTTCACATTCCCTTTTCAAACAGCAAGTAACATGTGTCATCGTCCTAGGTTACAATGTAAGATGTAACCAAAAGTATGCGTTCTGTTACCATCTTCACCAGCTGTTAAAGCAGGTGGGGCCGTGCTGCTTATCTCCTACCATGACTCATCCCTGATAACTCCCTCCGGGAGCTATCTCTGTTTAATGGGCTATCAAGGACCCACCGCATGACTCACAGAATTACATCATCCCATTGTAAGATGCTCCGCCCAGGGGGAGGAACCAAGCATTCCCACCTGGATATAATCTGGGGTTTGGAACAGCACAAGTAGCTCTTACCTACTGGATTCCCAGAGGATAAGAGCTACATAACCACCACTGGACCCTCGGAGGAGGACGACCAGACCTTTCTACAGGATCACTGCTTCAACAAGAGCCACTTCAGAGAGGACTGCTACTACCACCCTGCAGGCAGGGTGTCAGGTCGTATCCAGACTCTGTCAGGTTAAGCTAGTATTTTCTGTATTATTGCTTTAGTATATATCCTAGTAAAGAACTGTTATTCCTGTTTCTCATATAATTGCCTGAAAGCCCCTTAATTTCAAAATTATAATAATTTTGGGGGGAAGGGGCTTACGCTTCTCATTCTAGGGGAGGCTTCTGCCGTCCTTAGCAAACACCTGTCTTTCAAACCAAGACAGTTACCTATGGCAGAAGCATGAGAAGAATGGAGCAAACCAATGTCAGCACCACTGAAAGTAAACTGAGACAGTTCTTATCATCTCCAGGGACTCACTCATAACAATCATCATGCTGTCTTTAAAAACCATCCTCAAAATTGGCAGCCCAAGGTGAGGACCTGCAAAACACAACATGTTATGAGAGCTACAGACATGGCCAAATTGCAACCTTGAATACGCCCAGTCAGTGACCCCCTGTTTTGAACTGTGCCTTGGTTCAGCAACCTTTTGTTTGGATTGGTGTTTACTCTGCAAACACCCGCATGCTCAGGCACGGTTTTGTATGGAAAGATACATGACAAAGGACTCGTGCAGCCTTGTGGGTTCACATTAGTATTTTCATAAGGTTCATGTGGAAAAGGAGTTTGATAATAAGATACAGAGGTTTCATCAAGAACTGATGGTATGAATTCACCCAGTTATAAGGAATTTACAGGATGCAGCAACTGGATTGATTTTGCTGGATTGATTTCATGAAATCACATTGGTGATTTCAATCTCAGCAGAAAGAGCTCTAACTTGATTCCTTTGGACATCAGGCCTGATGTCCAACCTCAACAGCTGGTGTTGACTAGCTGTCATGATTTAGCCCCAGCCAGCAACCAAGCCCCAGGCAGCCACTCACTCACTCCCCCACCAGTGGGATTGGGGGAGAGACTCAGAAGGGTAAAAGCTGGAAAACTCGTGAGTTCACATAAAGACAGTTTAATAGGGAAAGCAAAAGCTGCGCATGCAAGCAAAGCAAAAAGGGGAATGAATTCACTGGTTCCCACGGGCAGGCAGCTGTTCAGCCATCTCCAGGAGAGCAGGGCCCCATCATGCATAGCAGTGACTTGGGAAGACAAATTCCATCACTCCAAGTGTCCCCCGCTTCCTCCTTATTCCCACACTTTCTATACTGAGCATGATGTCATATGGTCTGGAACATCCCTTTGGTCAGTTGGTGCCAGCTGCCCCGGTTGTGTCTCCTCCCAGTTTCAGCCTCCTCCCCAGCATGGCAGTATGAAGAGTGGAAAAGGCCTTGGCTCTGTGTAAGCCCTGCTCAGCAGTAACAAAAACATGTCTGTATTATCAACCCTGGTAATTTGTGTTCAGCACAAATCCAAAACACAGCCCCATCCCTGCCACTGTGAAGAAAATTAACTCTACCCCAGCCAAATCCAGCCCACTGGCCAATTTACTTAGCAATATGAATGAATAATCTATTGGATCACTGAGTCTTGATTTCTGCTTTTTCAGGACATCTCAAAAATTTTGTTTTACCTGTATAAAGCTGTACCTTTAAATTAGTTTGCTTTTCATTTGTTGCTCTGACTGGACTTTTCAAAACCTTAGAAAGCCCTACTCCTAACTTCCAGACTAAATCCATCTAAAGCTAATTTACGTCTATTTCTTAATTGAGCCAATATTTTGCTTTAGATAGTTCTTGTCCCTTCTTGGTGCTTAATTTGCTACAGTATTTGCTATGTTCTCAGGTTGTACCTCAGCTTCTGTTTTTCTGATGTGAGCAAAAAGCTTTTTTTTTAATTCTTTCCCCATCTAACAATGGAGAAATGTTGCACTATCACCAGCTTGAGGCTATGGGACATCATTTGCAAAGGATGAGAACTCTTGCATCACTTTTCAGTCCTTTGATAGGAAATTGCCTTGGGGATTAGCAGTGAATAAGCAGTGTAAACTTGACCCTCTTGACAAACATATGTCTCTGCTGCCAAAAATGTTTCCCAAGCCCTTCAGGAACAGTGCATCTGTTACAAGGTCCAACAAGAAGCATGCTGGTAAGCTTTACACAAACAACCCCCAGGTTTCACTAAGCAGCAGTAATGCTGCTTTTCTAAGTTCTTGGCAGTGAAGCTGCAAGTAGGATCTTGCAGAGGTTCTTACCCTCCTCTAACCTTTTCCGGCAGATTTTTCTCTTCAGGAGCGAGTGACTGGACCATCCAACTGCCACAAACAGGAGATGTTACAACATGAAGCAACACTACAATAAAATGAAGTAGCAGCAAGCTACATAGTCTCCTGGCATTAATGCTGGAACCAGTGGGCTATGAAGAACCGAATTAACTTTTTGCATGTGCGGTGAAGTGGAATAACCCTTCTCAAGCTAAAAAATTGCAGTGACTTAAGACCTGTGTAACTGAAATCAGAATCATGCTCTTATTTCCACCAGGTCATTCCTGTACTTCACTGGTTTTCATGTCTCAGGACTCTCATGATGCTTTTCCAGGGCAGTCCTTTTCTAGCCTTCAAGTAAGCAAACTTTGACTAAGTAAACATTTACTTCGATTAAGTAAACAAACAAACAAAAATAGCATATCCCAGAATTTTAGCCATTTTGTAACCACTAGATTTTGCATGGGATCTAGGAGCTGGAAGCTGCTCCTCCCATTCAAAGAACAGCTTGCTCAGCAGCAGCTGCTTTCCTTTTAAGAGATTTTGGCAGTTTCTTGGGCAAGCACCAGAAGATTTCTGTGGTGGCAGTCATTACTGCAAGTTTGTGTCATCCAAGGGATGCAGAGACATTTCTCCCTGGGCAGCAGGGAGTTAACTTGCCTCCTGTTCCCTGCCTTGGGAATAAGAGCTGGGATGGCAGCCCATAGGAGGAGGGTCTGGATTGAATTAGCCAGCGAAGAGGAGGGATAACATTTTTGTGTGAGAAAGATGCTTGCCAAGAAATTGCGAGGGGAAGTAACATGTGAGAAAGGAAGTAACTCATCAGTGTTTGGGACAGACAGCAGCAGTTTCAGGATCTGGGTACAGATCAGGGTCTTGCATGAATCTTTCTCTGCCTACGTCACTCACAGAGAAAGCAAGCAGGAGGAGGAAGTGTAGATGCCTTCTTAAGCTTATGAACACTGCCAGAACCTCAAAAGCATACAGTTTCCTACCAATACAGGCTAACTAAATACCACTATACCACTTCTAGACAGGAAGAGACTGAGGTTGTAGAAAACTTTTAAACATAGGACTAGTCTTCTACCAGCATGAGCCACATTGGAGCAGAAACATGTGAGCAAAGAAAGGACAGCAGCAGCCCCAGCTGCCATTGCTCCAGATCACGGGAGAACACCATGCTGGGACTTGAAGCTCTAAAGGGAGGCTGCTGAAAACCAAAGCCACTTGGTTTTGTACTTCCCAAAACCAAAATACAGTTGGGTAGAAAGAAGTGAGGTACATCATTGCTTCAAAACTTATAATTATTCCTTGAATGAGATGCTACAAAAGGGGAAAAAAAAGAAAGAAAACATTTGGGATGCAAAGACTTGTTTTCCTTTGCTTTTAACCAGCCATTTGAAAACACTGCACCATGACCAATTCTGCAAAAATGTTTTCCTGACCACAGTGTCTTGCATGCAGACAAACACAAGGATTATGCCAGTTCCTGGAAGAATGAGCGTCAGTAGCTTTTTTTAATACCAGAGCGCATGTCTGTTTGTATTGTTGTTATTCTCTCTTCTTATCTCCCTGATTTTGGGGATACCTTTTTTGTTGTTCATAGGCTCTCTGTTTAAACAAGTACTATACGTTACTTTTTTCCTCTGGTTGTTCATTTTTGTTTGGCTCTTTACATTTTTTACCTGTACAATAAAATTGCCCTTAACAACCTCTCTTCTGCTGTTTCAGCCTGAGCAGCTTCCTCTGGGTCATCTTTGTGCTACTGTTTTAAACAGTTTGCTTGTTTGTAAGCAGCTAATTAGTTAATTAGCTAAGTAGCTAATTTGTCCTATTCAACAAGAAACTTTTGAGATCTGGGCTGTAGCTTCTTTTAGTGAGAGTTCCTGTTTCACCATTGTGTATTTGAGACATTTCCCCAGATAAGATGAAAGATGGGAATCTGACTTGCTTTCCTGAGCAAATTTCTCAGGCACTGTC
The DNA here is from genome assembly GCA_013397115.1 of Edolisoma coerulescens. Classification (NCBI taxonomy): domain Eukaryota; kingdom Metazoa; phylum Chordata; class Aves; order Passeriformes; family Campephagidae; genus Edolisoma; species Edolisoma coerulescens. The sequence goes on along the minus strand of VWZW01000659.1, from coordinate 1,079,440 downwards.
CTTTATTTTGGTGGTACTGAGTCAAGACAGCAATTGGACATGTACTTATATGGCTTTGAAGTCAGTGAGATGTATTACTGTCTCAAAAATGGACAGGTGTCCCTGCCCATGGTAGAGGGGTTGGGACTAGATGATCTTTCAGGACCGTTCCAACCCCAAGCCATTCTATGATAATGTAATTCTAGTATGTCTTGCTGAAATTAATTCAGATGGCATAATTCTTCAAGTGTACAGTAATGAAAAAATCCCAGACTTCAAGAATTACAAAATCTGGACCAAGGGAATGGGATCGATGACTAATAGAATACTTGAAAGACACAGAAATTTTAAAAAACATCACAAAACCCCCAAAAGGTGGAAAGGTGATCCTGAACCACAACACTGTCTGTGAAAGAACAGAGTGGGATGGTGTAAAACCTTAAAAATTTATATCCCCTGTCAATTTGTAGAACTAATTACTGTCTGAAATTTGTACAACTAATTAGAAGCTGATTTAAACTGAATGCCTTTGCTTGTTGAAATACTTTAGTGTATAATGCATGCTTGTGGAAAGGCAATGAGCAGCCAGAATCCTTGCAATATTCTGTACTGGTTGTCTGAAAACCTGCCATGTTTTGTTACCCTGCTAAATTCTCCTAAAACCGAAAAAGCTTAATTAAATCAAAAACATCTCTCTGATGAGCCTCTCCTTTGATCTCACTCTTCTGGTAATCTCTCTCCTGACAGGCTGTGATAGTCCTCTAGCAATGCTTTGTGCTTTCCTCCACAGGGATAACAACTGCTCCGCTCCAGGCATTTCCTTGGCCTAGGATTTGGGTTCTCTGGAACAGGGCAAACATCTCCATCCAGCCTATTGGTGTGAGTGCACGACTCCATGTGGAACTAATTAGTGTTATAATGAACGCCACAGCAGTTTATTGCCAGGAAGCATCTAATGACCTGGCAGTAATCTCACAATGACTTATCAAGATTTTCTTCAATTCCCTTCAGCAATTTTACCTGATAAATTAGTGCAGGGGAAAAAAAAAAAAAAGGTAAAATAAAACTGTAAGTAGAACAGAGGCTCTGATTTAAAATTTCTAATGGATTATGCTCTTCTGCTTTCCTGGGGTTATAGTGTGCAATCCTTCTCCACAAATTCCAGAACCTTGGATACCAAGAGCAGAGTGGTTATGACTCCTTCTTCACTCAGCAGATTTCAGAGGACTAGCCTTAAGATGATGAGCTTAACTTAAATTTGGCATTTGATGTGTGGGGTGCAACGCTACTACTAACCTGAGGGTGACTATCTTAATCCAAATTAGGTGTGTATTACTGGGGTTGGGTAAAAAAAAAAGGAGTTACTATTGTCAATGATTTCTGCACATAGCAAGAAAAGCTAAAAAAAAAAAAGGAGATGGATTCGGATGGTTTGCAACCAGGGCAGTCCCCATCCTGTGCTGGCCCGGCACATGGTGTGTAGGACTAAGCATACGCACAGTCCCCTGCAGGATGCCGTCTCTCACAGACTGTTTTTCTCGCAACAGCAAATATTTACCCTGCAGTACAAGAAAGACAAGGAGCTCTAGGAAGGGGTCCAGCAGAGTGACACAAAGATTATTGGGGTCTGGAGCATCTCTCTTGTGAGGAGAGACTCTGGGCCTCAGAAAAGACTGAAGGGGATCTCATTAATGCATGTATCTCAAAGGCGGGTGCCAAGAGGATGGTGCCAGACTCTTTTCAGTGGTGCCCAGTGACAGGATGAGGAACAATGGCTATAAATTAAAGCACAAGAAGTTTCACTTCAACACGAGGAAGAACTTATTTACGCTGAGGGTGACAGAGCACTGGAACAGGCTGCCCAGGGAGGTGGTGGAGTCTCCCTCTCTGGCAACATTCCAAACCCACCCTGTGTCACCTGCTTTAGGTGACCCTGCTTGGCAGGAGGGTTGGACCAGATGGTCTCCAGAAGCCCCTTCTTTCTCTGACGATTCTGTGCCGTCCCCGGTCACCAGCCCGCCCGGGGCTCANAGCTGAAAGTGTGTCTGCTTGGAGTGAGTAAGAGCGACCGGGGGGTCGCTTCCTCCTTTCCTTCCTTCCCCTCGCACCCCGCAGGTGGGGGCTGTGGGAGCCGGGGTGCCCGCGAAGCCGGGGAACGCTGCCAGCCTCGCTGTCCCGCTTCCCGGGGGGCGCCGCGTCTCC
>VWZW01000659.1:1000641-1077085 GCA_013397115.1 Edolisoma coerulescens | reverse complement strand
GGGGGACGTGGTGAGTGGCTCTCTTTTGGGGCTCTCCCCCAGCGCTCCCCAGGCGGGGGGGTCGTCGGCCCAGAGCCATCCCCCCGGCGGCGGTGGCCCTGCGGAGGGTCTCCCTTCGGTGCCAGAGCCCCGAAAGCACCGGGGGGTGGGTTTGCTGCCCACCCGGGGGGCTCGTCACAGGCGGCGGTGGCCTCGCCGAGCCCCCGTTCCAGCGGTGGGGAGCGACACGGAGAAGAGCAGCAGCGCTGCCCGCCCCGGGACGCTGTGTCGGGTGGCTCCTTCTCCCGGGGTCCGTCCCGTCTCACCGATGTGCTGCTCGGTGCTTTGTTTAGTTACTTGCCTGGCTTTATTCAGCAGCGCTTCTTTGACTCGACTCCCTAACAGGAATGTCCTTTTTGCCGTTTCTTTTTTTTTTTTTTTTTTCTTCATTTCTTTCGCTTTTTTGGCGAACTCGCGCGTGCGTTTCACATCTGGAGCAGCAATGTGCTTAGCTCTGCACTTTGGCTGCGCCTGCCCCTCTCTGCCCGACACCGAGGGAGCTTCCCGGCAAAACGTGCCCACCAAGCTGGGACAAACACCACCGCAGAGCAGAACCAGCTCTCCTGACAGTAACCAGCAGAGCATCACTGCTCCAGTACACCAGTTCTTTTAAAAAGTCAAACATCTCAAATTACCCGGTGCAAGTTCGGCTGCTTTTAGGGCCACAGCTCCATAAGCCCTCGGAGAAGCTGCATGAATGAAGGCGTTTTAGAGTGAATTTGCTTTCATGCCATACAAGTGGGTTGAACATTTGAAAACCAAACACAAATAGACGCTCCAGTTCTCTCTGATTTGTGTTGACACTTAGCCCAGCAGGAGTGGGTACCTTACGCTGGAGTCATTCTCGCCAGGATGCGGTGCCAGGGCACTGGAGAGTTCAACCCAAAGTATTTGGCAGTGACCATTCCTCCTTTCTTGGTTAGAATTCCTGCCTTCAACTTTTAAAATGGCATAGTGACAAAAATAAATGTGGTTTGTGCAAACACGAGGAATCTGTGGTAGAATGTGTGGATGTGTCCTTGTTTATTTTCTTCTCCAGCAGAAATGTTGTAATTTTATAGAGATCAACTGTCTTGTGGAATGAGATTCCTCATGTCCATAATTTATTGATGTTTTGTAACATTAAAACTTACTAGAGGTTTTGTATGGCAATTGTTTACTTTTTTTAAGACAGGAAAAGAAACCTATAATGCAGCTCTGTGTTACCAAGAGAATGCAATTACTCTGTAGATTCATTAAAATGATGGGGTGGCAGTGGTAGCACTCAGGGAGATGTGTCTGTAGTTATAGTCACTTAGTAATTAGTGAGATGTTCCTACCTGAGTTTTAATAGGGCACAGTCCTAGAAAACCCTTTACTTCTGATCACAGTCATCTCATTTACCATGGGATTGACACACTGTTTTCCCAAAAGAGAGGAATCCTTCAGATGATGAATCCCCTCAAGAAGCTCAGACATTTCTAGAGCAGGGAAACTCCATACCTGTCTGTGTGAATAAATGCAGGCATTAATCTTCTGATCTGCTTGAAAGCTAGATGGCAACTCAAAAATACATTCTCAGATCTACCAAAAGAAATCTTGACAGTTGTTTTTTTCAGTAGGTCCTGGACCTGGTGGGTTAATCCACATTGTGTGTTGTAGATCCCTTGATAATTAGTCAAGTCTGGCATGTCCTTGTCCCAAGACAGGTTCTTATTCTTGTTAGAAATAGGGATTAAATTGGTTTGTAAACCCATATCGCTCCCCACTTCTGAACACAGCCCTAGGCTGCACCTGTAGATCAGACAGGAGGATCACTGATGGTCTCTGGTCCTGAGCTGTGCAGAGGGCCTGGGCTTGGGCTGTTTCTGCCTGTTCAGAATTTCCCAATGACGAAAAATTGCAGCTGGCACAATGTTTGCAAAGCCAGCTCCTCCACAAGCTCCGAAGCCCTGTTCAGCCATAGAGGGCCTAGATGGGAAGATGATGAAGGGGAATAGAGAAACCAGAGCTGTGGTCCACACTGCCAGCCCTACAGGCCAGTGCAGTACTCCAGGGCCTGGAGTGGCCTGGAGCCATTGCACTAGAGATGGGGAGTAGGTTATTGGCTCCTGGATGTAACCCCACATTGCCAGGAGGGGACCTGGCCTGTAGTTTTTAGCATTAATGTAACTAAATGGGATTTGCGTATCTGCGTTTTGCTTCCTCCTCCTCCAGAGTATCTTGGGGTTTTTAAAACTCTCAGTGGGTGTCATGGGAGTGATTTGGAGCAGCCAGGAGTAGTGCACTACAAGACGATGGTTGTGGGATTTGTAGCTGTTGAAGGAGACACCAGTGAGAGAAGGGCAGAGGGGAAATCTGGGGCAGCAGGAGGGTAGGAGTGAGTCAGTTGGGAAGGAAGGCTTTGTTGATGGCAGAGCTCTTTGAGCAGGGATGGTTCCAGCTTGCCAGTAGGCTGGCAGGAGCAGGATGCCTGCCTAATTGTCCAGTGCTTCACAGCCTCAGGTGTAGGAGCTACGGAGGTGCAGTTGAACAGCTCTCTTTAGAATGTTGCCATGCAAGTGTCCTCAAGCCTGCTCCTAAACTACTTCCTCCAGTAAATTATTGCTGCTGGGCAGTGAGGTATCTGCATGTGGAAGGTGTTCATCCTCTGGAGTGCAAACACTTGAGCTCTGCTCCAGGTCCTGTCACCCCAGACTGTTCCTGGGCTGCGCAGGTTTTAGCTGCAGCTCAGTCTGTGTGCTGAAATGAAGTGCAGATCCCATTTGACTTGCATGGTGTTCTATGTGGGCACTTTGTTGAGGGGCTGGAGGAGGGAGAAGCATAGGGGAGCTGCTGTGTTCCTGAGCCGTGCTTTAGTGCTGAAATATGGCCGGCTGTGCAGCTGCCAGGCTTCCTAATCTGTGGCTGCTGAGTGCCCCGTGCCTTAGCTCCCAACATTTCTTTATGTGGGCTGGAGGAGTGATTTACAACTCCCTGCCAAATCCTGACATAATTGTGTGTGGCAACCGCAGAAGAGATTGCCAGGTTTGCGACTAAGGCAAAGTTTCTTGTCTTTGTCACTTCCTGAGGAAACTTTGACAACTCTTCAGACTTTGGGAGGTGGCTTGCTGACTACCATCTAAAGTGACCTCCATTACTCCTTTCCTTTTGTTTTTGTTTATTACATTTTTGTGTTGTGACTGTTCATCAGAGGAGCAAAGGAGATAGGATTGGAAGAGGCTCAGAGGTCATCCCTTGTCCCTAAAGCCCTTCTTACTCCTGACATTTGTTTGTCTTCTCTATCTTTAAAAACTCATGATCTTCTCCCTGGGGTTATGTCCCAGGGCTTAACTGCTCTTACTGTAGAAAGTTTTTCCTGCACACAGTGCCTACATCTTCCTTATCTGAGACTTTGTTTCTTCACCCTGCTGTTTGTGCCTGCTTTCTTTCTCGTAAGAAGTCACTTGCTGGCCTGCGTTCTGCTAGCATGAAAATGCTGTCTGAAGCTGGTGAGCCTGCATTTGTAAAAGGAGTGATATTTCCTCTGTGGAAATTACACTATGATGCTGAACATAGATGACTGGGAATCTTTTAGTTTGTGTCTAAAATGTTTGTCATCCTTAATGCTTTTATGGCCTACATGTTCTGACACAAGTAGGAGAGCTGCTGTTAAAAACAAAACTGCATCCCTGGCTGGGTTGTACCAGTTAAGGGGCTTTCTTCTCACCAGGTATGTGCAAGGTGGCCCCCGTGGTAAGGTGAGCATCCTGCTGAAGACAGTGACACTACACAGTGCAGAAGCCACCTGTGCATCAACAGCTGCAGTGTTGTAGCCTAAAACAGAGAGTAAAGCAAACAAAAGGGGTCATGAAAAGAGAAAAAATGCACTGGTGAAGTAAATGTGTGCTTTCTGTAATTTTGTCCAGAAAAGTATCTTGTCTGAGAGAGCAGAGACTGGCAAGCAATTCACCACATCCCCCCCCCCCATGTTAATGGTTCATCATCATCTACTCATTAATTTGTATTTTATTATGTAAACAAGTAGCTCTATCATGAGAGAAATTTTTGAGTCATGACCTCATGTTGTGTCTCTCTTGTGGAGTCACTGATTTGAAGTGTCCATCACTGCAGCCTTTCCATCAAAGGAGCCCTCATCTGTACCTATATCCTAGCCAGTTATGTTTTTGCATTGTAGTCAAACATCAGAACACAGGTAAAACTGAACAGTGATTTTTAAGTCCATGGGGAGCTGAAAGACAGACACATGGTTAGCTGAACTGCATATACCTCATTTTCTTGGGAAACGTTTTTTCTTGATATTCTTCTTTGGTGAAGAATACTCTGAAATTTGCACTTAATGTGGGCACTTCCATATTCCATTGCCCTGCTTTGCCAGTCACAAGAAGTGTACAGGATACTGAAGGAGACTGGGACTGGTGATTTTGGTTTTATTGTGTTTTTCAATATTGCATAAAAATCTAGTTATGCACCAAGCAAGAAAGGCCTGTTCCCTTGTATCAATAAAAAAGTGTCTTCAGAAGCCTAAAGCAGCCTTTTAATATTATTTTATAAAACACTAAAATAGCTGCAATCATATTTTTTGCAGTATGTACATTAAATATGTAGGTAAACAATTTCTCACCATTTAGAATTCAGGCTTTCGTATTGACCTTGGCCCTATTGCTTTCCTGATGTATCTACAAAACTTTTTTCTTTACTAATTTCTTCCAAGGGTTTTGTGTGGGATTGCTTAGAAGAGTAGAGTGGAACATCCTTCTAGGAAAAGGTGATTGTGGAGGCCATACTCTGCTTTCGTTTCCAGCAGCCCAATCAAACTGGATTTCTGAAGATGCAGAAGGAGGAATTTGAAGCAGGTTTTAGTTTCGGTAGCAGCAAAGCCTCAAAGGGGAATCTTGTTACTACTAATCTACTGGGTAGCAAAAGAGTACCCTGTGGTTGGTGCTTGTTGCTGCACTTCGTGGCCTCCCATCCAGTGCATGTAACTTGCCTGTTGAATGAATCCATGCAGTGACTATCACCCAGAAATCATATGCAGGCTGTAGTTTTACTGTCTCTCAAATTCTCTTTAAATTTAGATTTCCTCAGCCCCTTGCTCTTTTTGATTTCTGGCCAAAAAATTGGGAAACTTCTTGGTTTACAGTAATTCTGGGAAAAAAAAAACCCCCTAAATTCTTTCTTTCTGCCAAAATAAGGAAGTTGAATGGTGATAAACTCAATTTTTTTTCACATGGTTGAATGCAGTTTTAGCCCTATTCGGTAAAGTAATGCTGAGGAAGACTATGTGAAGCAAGCAGAAACTTTGCATGCAAACAATATGTGGGGAAAAGGAAAACCCTCTCATTTTCATCAGGTGGCTCCTTTTAACTGGCTTAAGTCAAGCCATATTAAAAGGCCATTTTTAATTTGCATTTAAAATGTGTTTTCTGAGACTCTGGTTGAGGGTAGGACTTGTTTCTGAGGTGATAATTTGATTTATTGATAGGGTGTGTTGCAGTTACAGTGCAGTTGAGCTGCCCATGGGCAAAGGCCTTTGAGCCTGCAGGGTTTTGGCTTGTGGTGGTGTTTATAAATTACATTATTTTGCTTGTGTCGGGTTGTGTCTGAGCTGGGTACAGCGTGGGTGCTGCAGACTGCAAGTGCCATACAGGCTGAATACGTGTATGCTTGACATATTCTGTCTAAAATTTCTCAAGCTGATTGCTTGTAGAGAGAAGCATTTACAGGGAGGCTGGAGCCATAACTCTGCTGCTCTTGCTCTTTTGCCTCCCTGCTGCTCCTTCTTGCAAGTGCCATTTGCCCAGTCTTCAGGGCTGTTAGACCCTCCAGGCACTGCGGTTAGTCTTGGGTTTCCTGGCCACCTCTCTTTTCAGATAAGATCAAGACAGGCACTTTTTTTTTTTTCATTTCCTGCACTGTGGTTTTGAGGGGAAGGCAGAGGGGCACATTGAAGTGAACACAACTGGCTTTAGCACGTTTGCACCGTTACAGAATGATAGAATGGTTTGAGTTGGAAGGGACCTTAAAGATCATCTGGTTCCAACCCTGCTGCCATGGGCAGGGTCACCTTCCACTAGAGCAGGCTGCTGTTGAGCCCACCTTCCTCACAGTTCATGTGCTGCCTCAGAAAACTGAGTGCAGGGCAAGGGGTTTCTCCTCAACTTTGGTGGCTCACCAGCCTCCACTGATGGGGGAGCTGTTTTGGAGCTGTGCTCTCCATCCAGAGGTCTGGAGCTTCCTCCTCTCATGTTTTTCTCAAGCTGTTTCTGGGGCCAGCCGAGTGCCCAACACATGGATAGAGGTACCTTCCAAGAGGGTTGGGAAAGGAGGTGGGAAGCTGGGTAGAGTTCGTCTAACCACAAGCTACCTACAAGTCTTACCTCCATCCAGTGCTAATCACACCCATGGGTTAGATCATCATGAGTTGGATCATCCCATGCTTTTTGGAGAGGGCAGAGCAAGCCTTCAGTGCTTTGCTCCTTGTCGTGTCCCCCACTACCTCTTGATTGTAGGCCAGGGGCAGCTCGTGTGAATATAACTCTGCAGCCCCTCACCAGAAGGTGTCTGGAGCTGCCATGGGACACGTGCTTCCAAAGTAAACCAAAATAAAAGATGTTTCTATTCTTATGGAGTTGTTTTTCTTCTCACTACATACCTTGTAGAGGCTGGGCAGTGGTGTCAAGGTCAAGGTGAAAGGAAATTTGTTAAATTCCATCTCAACTTATTAGATGCCAGGAAAGGGACACATTTCAGTTTTCTTCTGAAACATCTCGTACACCCTTTCCGTGAATGCTCACTATTTTGAACAGCACTGCCAAAAGACAAATCCAAGCTTTAGAAAGCTGCCAGTGGAGGTGGATGGGAGGCTGACTGGGAGCACAGCCTTGTGTAAGCTCATGCAAGTGGTTGATTTACGATCTCTGGCCTTGCAGGGCTGCTCTGAAAGCTGAACAACAGGCAGTGGAACAAACGCTTTTTATTTTCGCCCGGATATTTTTAAACAAAAATGCTGGTTAGTGCATGGGTTTTATATTTTTTGGAGGAGAGGGTAGAGAAGTTATGGTTTTTCACTTTTTGTTTTGGCCAGAGTATGTTCTTATTTGGGCAACATGTGGAAGTGCATGTGCGTGAAATCCAGCCACTAAATACTTTGTGTCCCTGAGTTATTGTTTCCTCCTTTGTCAGCAGAGTGACAGGATGCTGCAGACGTCATTGGGTGTCCTGGTTGGACCCGTCAGGGGACTACAGTCCCAGCAGGGGACTATAAAAAACTCTAAATGATAAATATCAGGCTCTTACAGGAATTCACCTACAGTTAGGGGCTCTCTGAAGCAGATTCTCCTTTCCTTTAAAGCTCTGTCTACAGAGCCAAAATGAGTTACAAAGGATTCCTAAAGTGGGTTAAATTCTGAAAAAAATTTGAATTTGGGGCCCATTTAATTCTGCAGCAAACAAAACTTAAGTGTTGATAGGATCTCGCGGCTCATCAGCAAAGCTGTGCTTCGGGGTGACGTGTCTAAAGTCACTTGCATCTCCTTCCACACTCACTGATGACCTGTGGGACACAACTGGAATAGCTTTAACCTTCTCTATCTTACGCTTGTAATTAGTAGCTGATAACTCATCTCCAGTACTGCCGTTGTGTAAATTCTTGAGATCTACCCATTTCTTACTGTGAGGGAATTCAGTGGCAGAAAAGGATCCTTAGGAGTTTGGTCAACATCTGGTGTGTGCCAACACAGAGAAGCTGTACTGGGAATCACTGGACTTACCAAAGACTGATTGAAAAGAGCATTTCCTTGAATGTGGTGTGGTGTCACATCAAGGTTCAGCTGGACTCTTGAGACTTTAATTAATTTTTAACTACTTGATTTAAGGGGGTGAAAGTACATTGTCACTACGGTCAATAGTTTAGGATTTAGAAGCATATTACAAAGGTAATATATGAGGTCTTGGTAAGTGTACAGTCCCAATTTTCATTCTGAGCATCTTCTACTATCTGTGGAAGCAAATACTAATTTTGTTTGCTTTAGACACTTTCTGTTAATAAAAAAACCCCAAACCACCAAAAAAATGAACCTCTCCCTGACTGATACACACCACTATCAGCCTCTAAGGCTGCATTTCCACTTTGTGGCTGGATGAAGCTGGCAGCTGATTAATTCCTGGAGGGATTTAGGAAATGAGAAAGGGAATATGTTCTTTCTCGAATAGGAAGCCCATTATCTATCTTTTTTTTTTCCTTTTGCTTTGCATACTAAATATAAGTATTTAAGTACCTGTTTTAAGAATCATAACATCAACACTTGGAATATACCTTGTTAAAGCTGATGTGAACAGGAAGCCTCCAACCACTTTTAGGCCAGAAGTCGTTCATGGTGCATAGTCCTTGCTGACTTCAACCTTTTCAATACTGTGCAGACAAGCTGACTTTTAGGATATTAATTCTGTGAGTGTGCTACAAACATGGGGTTTTTTGGTACATTATACCTTACACTGGCAGTTTTCTTTTTTGGATGTTATTGCTCTTGTGGAAAATCCAAGGAAAGTTGAACTTCATTTTTGTCTCGGTTTGCTTTAATGTCAATGAGGGAATTAAACCTTGTCTTAAAGTATTATGACTCTAGCAGCAGAATGTAATTTATGTGAATAGTCTTCAGAAACAATTGTTCTGTCGTTTGATGTTTATTTTTTTCTGCCTTGGATGTTTTTGTTTGTTTTTTTTCCTGCAGAGTGTGCTTGAAAAGAATAAATGCATGCCAGGGCATTAGGCAGACAGTAGGAGCATGTTTTGTGTGACAGAAATGGCAGTTGGATCAAACCAGATAACATAAATTTGATTTGAGATTATGTTACTGAAGCCCTAATCTGAGTAGCATCCTCAAGCATATGTTTCATTCTGAGCATTAGGGTAATCCCTCTTCAGCAGAGTATCAGGGTACATCCTTCAGCCTTTGCTGCGTGGGCTAAATTGAATTCCATGCTTAAAGCTCAGCATTTGCTTTAATGCACAGCTGAATGCACTGCTGTGTGGAGAATAAGATAAAATGTTTGGGTAAATTAAGTATTTGAGATAACACAGCTCATGATTGATTCCTGTCATTTGACATTAAAACCTGATAGAGTAGCTCAGCTCTACCTCAGCTTTGTGGCCAGGTTTGCCTTCTCCTTTGGCTGATGTGGAGAAAGAGAGAAAGTGAACCTTTGACACCATAAATCCAAATTTAAAAAGATTGTCTGAGGGAGAGTGGTAACCTGCAGCCTAAAAAGTTCTTCAGGAATAGTTTATGACCAAAGAATGGTTTGGATTGGAAGGAACCTTAAAGATCACCTCATTCCAGCCCCCCTGTAGACAACATTGCTCAGGGCCTTGAACACTTGCAAGGATGTGCAGACGGTTGAAAAAAGTTGTAGAAGTTGGCATAGAGAAGATTTGGACAGAACAGAGTGATAAAGACAGAGGTTAGTGGAGGAGGAGGTGGAGTGTTGAAACTGTGAGACTGGGGGAGAGTGTTAGGGAGCATTGTAGGGGGACTGGTGAGAGGGAATGAGGAACACAGAGGAGTAAAGTCAGGAGTAAGGGAAAGAGAAGCTGAGGATAATAAAAAGCTAGACAGAGCAAACCAACAAAGGGTAGTAGAAATAATAACATGGGGTGAAAAAACCCTGCCACCTCTTCCTTGGTTTTAGCCTTCAGTTTACTTTTTAGTTATTTTAGAGCCCTGACTTTGTCTTAGTGCTATTTCATTTGTGTTTCAAAACAGTTTTGGCCAGCGGAGCCTGCAGAATTGCTGTTTGCATTGCTTTAAATTAGTCTGTATCTCTCAACTAGTCAAGAACACTGTCACAGATGGGTCAAAGGAAAGCTCTGGTAGGATATCATTGGCCAGTTGAGATGTCTTCCTCAGTCCCTCTGCCTGTTGTTCTGCCATGTCTGGATTCTGTGGGAACTTTGGAGTCAGTTCCATGTAGTCCCAAACACTCAGGCTGTGACACTGGAAATGTGTTTAGTATCCAGACAGTCTGTCTTGAGGGTGACTCCTCAATACCTTCTTTGTGGCTGAGTCTTTCCCTGCTCTGAAGGGAAAGATCAAATGCACTCTTCTTCTACCCCTTTTTCCTGTGAGGTGTCCTTCCATGTTCTAAACTCCATGGTTTAGCATTCCATTTGAAATGCTCCCGGAATATTTTCAGTTGAGATTTGCAAAGTTCATACACTTTTGACCATTTCTGGTTTCCAGATTCTGAGTGAAGGTGAAAAAAATTGGCCAGGTGAATAAAAACTTCCTTCTGCAAGTCAGTTGTAAGTTAGATACTGATTTCCTAGTTACTTTTGTGATGGAGAGAAGAAGGTGCCTTAACAATAAGAGCAACAAAACCTGGTTTTGCTAAAGGGCTTTTCCCTAAAAAGTTGAATTTCATGGCGCTAGTGCCACCAGCTTTTAGAAGCTGCTGTGTTTCATTCCCGATGAAATCAATGGGAGGTGAACACATTCAAGAAGTCAACTGCTTAAGGGCTACAGCCTTGCACTGATAATTTCTCCTGTTTATGAGCCTGTTCGGTGCAGATAGCTTTACGTTTAGTAACTTCACAGCAGCACACAGTAAATCCACAGATAAAAAACTCAGCCCTGGGTTTTATTATACCGTGCTTGCTGTTATCTCTTCTGTTTACCTGCATGAGTGATAGAGGGGAAAGCACCAGGTGGGTGTTTATATGATGCTGTTAAAAATAAGTGGTGATGTTTGCTGTCTTAGGGAAAACTTTACATCCAGACTACAGGTGAAATGAAAATGAAATCACTACTAATCGAGGTTAATTAAACCTAACAGGTGGGTGAAACATTTCTTAACACATACTTAGGTTTAGGCAAACTTCTGACTGTCCATTCCCAGTCCTGCAGACAAATTCAGTAAATGAAAACCCCCAGTTTCAAGGATTTTAGACCTCTCCTTCATGTCGCCGCTTAATGTCCACGTGGATGCATAGTATCGACCTGTAATTTGCAGTCAATTGTAAATAAGAAATAATGGCAAATTTCAGAAACTCTCAACTTGTCCCCTTCCCCTGATACCCTGTGGAGAAGAAACTTGTTTTAATGTGTCTGGAAGGCTGATGGAGGCAGATTTCCAAAGGCTGGCAAATTGTAAGAACAGCTTGCATAAAGAGGGTGCCATTAGCAGCTGGGCAGCCTTTAGGCTGCTCATAAAGGCGATCAGCTCACACCTTAGATGGTCACCAGAGGCTGCTGATTTTACAGGTTGTTGTGTCAGCTAAAAGGAACTGATGAGCAGAGGTAGAGTTTCTGGCAATAAATCCAGGTACAAAATCCTTAGTTCAGTTGCTGTCCCACTCTTGTGGTGTTTCCTGACCCGCTCAAGGCTGATGGTGTCTGGCTGCCTTTGGCCAGGAGAGACCAGAGGAAGAGTTATTTGTTTCTGGTTGTTGGTAGGTGACACACTCGGTACCAGGGCTCTGCTAATTTGGAGCAAAGATCCGTGGCCATGAGGCTGGTTCCTGTTTGTTACAGGAAATGTTAGTTTTTATAGCTGCCCCCTGAAACTGCCTTCTTCCTCCCTGTTGCTGCAAGGGAGAAGGGATTTGGCTTTCTTGTCTCCACGACTGAAGTTTTCAACTGGTGTTTCAGTTGGAATTCATAATTTATCTGGCTTTTTTCTTCCTCTCTGGTATGAAATGCAGTAACAAGTTGCAGGTGGGATAGTTACAAATTGGAAGGAGTATGTCTGAACATTGAATTGAATAGGGCTTATTGAGCTTGGACAAATTTGAAGGTAATTGAGCCCTTTTACAATTTTTCCAGGCAACTGCTGGACATTTTTTATACTAGTGAAATAGCAAGCTGAACACAAGAGCCATTTTGTCAAATGCTGTGGTTGATGGGCATATTGTTGCTTGTGTAAGAGCCACTGCTTTCATTTAATAAAAGAAAATGACTGTTGGTACTTGTAGGCAATCTGCAGTATGAAATTATAGTGTTTGGACTGGATTATCAGTTTTGGACTGGCTGGAAGATTTTTTATATCTTCTATGTTGGGACAGGAATATAAATTATTTTGTTTTCATGTTTACTAGGTGGCACTAACAAGCCTGTATTTCTAAATCATGGCCCCTAATGATAGGATTTGACAATGAAAGAGGTAGGGTGTTGGAGTATGAACAGAAACTTGTATCAAACAGCAATTCAAGACAAAGATTATCTCCTCATCATACCATTATTTTGAAGGTTTCATCTGCTACAATATCTGTGGATAAGGTTCATGTAGGAAAATAATTTGGTTTGGCAAGAACTACATAGAATTGTTTATCCCATTTTTTTTTCTGGCAAATTGTACTTGAAAACAACGTTTGTCAGGATGCTGTTGCCTAATGTGTTTACTTAACTATGAAAACCTCAGGTTATTTATGCATTTAGTCTGAAAACTAAATTTAGTTTCTCTGATCACTGCATTGCACAATGGTGATGAAGGATATTTAACCAAATTGTTGTGCTGGTGTGTGTACATATGGCCAACAGAGATAAAACCCCTGCAATCAATACTCGTTGTCACTGACAATGTGAGGTACAGTGACTTGTGTGTTACTTCCCTTTACCTAATTTTTCAAGTTCAGGGATAATTGTGAGGATTTCTAAGTAGATACTATTCACACATTTTTTACTATATCTTTAAGTAGGAATTTCTCTGCGGGAGGAGTAGTACATTGAGTGGATTTTTGTGACTGCATGTGTAGTTTGAGATAGAGTGGGTAGGAAAGGGATGACAGCTTGCAGATTTTAAAAAGTCTCCCAAATTTGTCTAGAGAATGAACTCTGACCATTGGAATTGCCAAAATCTGGGTATTACTATCAATAAAATTGCATAGGCATTAAAGCAGGACTTGCAATTTTAATTTATTTTTACTTCAGCTTTATTTAGCTCCTCCCAGTTGAGGTTTGACTTGCTGGAGAGATCTGTGAAGTTGGCTTTTAGTTCCTACTTCATTGGCGTGGGGACTGTGACCCATCTGTGACACCAAGAGCAGGAATGTTCCCATAGTAAACCAGGGCCTATTTCTCATCCTCACTGGAAAAATGAAGTGGTGAACTTTGGAGAGGTCATTAATAAGTGTGTGTGGTGGAGCTCAGATGGGAAATCAGCAAACTGGCAGCAGGGAGATGTCATTAGGGTGGACTGGGGTGGTAGGAGAGCACGCCATGGAGTGCGAGTGTGGGGTTCCCAAGGGAAGCTGTGGATGCCCCATCCCTGCAAGCGTTCAGGGCCAGGTTGGATGGGACTTTGAGCAACTTGATCTAGTGGAAGGTGTCTCTGTCCATGGCAAGGGGGATGGAACTAGATGATCTCTAAGGTCCCTTTCATCCCAAACCATTCTGTGATTCTATGATTCTGTAACACACTTCCTTACCACTTAGAGAGCACCTGTCAGGGTGGGTTTAGTGGGTTTGTCTGCTGGGCCGTGTTGTACCGTGGTCAGGAGGATCCTATGATCCAGTGGTCAGTAAAAGGCAATTAGAGGTACAATTCTTGTTTGGATGATAGTGACTCCATAAAGTCCTACAGCTATAGGTCTCCCAAAAATTAACCCAAAAATTTCCCCTCTGTGGCATACAACATTTTTGATACTGTGCATGTTTGGGTGGGTTTTTTGTGGGTTTTGTGGTTTTTTTCCTTTTTTTCTGTTCATTAATACAATAAATTAATTTTGGGATAGGGGCATTCCTTTGAAGCTGCCTTTGCCATATTCACAGTAGCCATTGCCACACAGGGCTCCTCAAGGTGGTACCAGCAGTGGGAAATGCCTGGGATTCCAAGGGAAGGTGCTCAGGCACTCTTCTTTCCGTCTCTGTCTGTCTCACCTTTCTAGTTCTTGTAACTTCATCATGCTGTCCTCTTTCCCTCCTTACCCAGGCTTTTGGCTCCCGACTCACCTGACCAATTTACTCAGTGGCCCTTTCTCCTCTGCTCCCATCTTAGCATGGCCAAGTGGACCCGGTTCCCTTCTCCTGTAGTCCCAGGAGTCACCAGGTGGTGCTATTGCCCAGTTAAATGCCCTCCCTTGCATTGCAGCACAGCCCAGCCCTTGCAGAAGGGTTAGACGGTGTTTGGTTTTGTGGTGGAGCTTTCTTTGGTGGGCAGCTGTGTCAGATAGTGCGAGGGGTCTCGTTTCTTGCCACGGGTTCAGTCTTGAGTCAGTTTTACTGATGCAAAGTTGTTTTCTGTGACTTAATCAGCCAGTGCCTTGTTTGTCAGTGAGGTCCCCCAAAGGCTGGACTGCTTCTACACAGCTTGTGGCCACACTGTTGTACTCAAAAGCTGCTTCACTGCAGTGTGAGGTATAAGCAAGTCTCATTAAGGATATCCTCAGGCTTTGTACTGTTTGGTCCTCCGTGCAATCCAGTGGGAGGGATTTTTGCTCATTCATTGGCATGTGCTGCTAGTCCAAAGGAGATTTGTGTGTGTGACCCTTGAAAGATGCTCCCCTTCTTTCTCCTTTCATCCTCTCATCTTATTAGCCAGCCAGATTGATACCACCTTATTTGCAGCTGATTTTTATAGAGATCATGCTCCTACTTGAAACTGTAGAGGCAGTTCAAAACATGGAGTTGAGCATCTTAAGTGAATAGCCAATGCCACCAAAAGCCACAATTTGAGATGAAGGAATGCAAATAAACACCAGGTTCCTTCTTCCTTTTCACCAGGCTAAGCAATTCTCTCTCCACAGCCGCCCATACCACATGCTGTCAAGGGCATAAGAAATTGATTGAGATTCTGCTCTTTGATTTCAATTTAAAATCCTCTGTTTCTCTTGGCAGTTCAGCTGCTGTTCTGAATTTGATAACTTGTGTGCAAAGGGGAAGGAAGGGTGTAAGAAAAGCCACAGAGAATTAGCTGGAAATTTGATGTGGGGAAGCAGTTTCTAAATAATATTAGCAACAATCAAAGGCTGTTATCTTTGCTGTCCATGCTCATGGTAGCATAACGCTGTGGTTATGCTACTTTGTATGATAAGATGCAGTGATTAAGCATAAATAGTGGAATTAAAATATGGATTTGGGTTTTGGATTGGTTTTTGGTTGGCTGGTTGTTTTTTTTACCAGAGTAGGTGAGCTCTAAAAATTGCAAAGCAGAGGTAGGTTGACTGCAGTGTTAATTTTATTCCCGAAGAATAGCTCTGTTGTTCCTTTCCCTCCACAGCCCCCTGTCTCATAAATAAAGATTGCTTTATATTCCTGTGCCAGCTTCAGAGACAAAAGAGTTGGCAGGTTGTGGAAGAGCAGCACGATTTGTAAGTCCTGGAAGAGTAACTGTCCAGCAGACACGTGGAACACTTTGCCGGGGCAATGAGTATCACTCCAGGCTGGGGCATGAACAGATTGAGAGCAGCCCTGCTGAGAAGGGCCTGAGGATTCTGCTGGATGAGAGGCTGGGCATGAACTGTCAATATGAGCTTGCAGCCCAGAAAGCCAAAAACATCCTGGGCTGCATCCAAAGCACTGTGGCCAGCAGGGCAAGGGAAGAGATCCTGCCCCTCTGCTCTGCTCTGGTGATACCCCACCTGCAGTGCTGCATCCAGATCTGGGGTCCCCAGCACATGAAGGATGTGGACCTGTTGAATGAGTCTAGAGGAGGACACCGAGATGATTAGAAGGATGGAGCATCTCTAGTACAACAAAAGGCTGGAATTGTTCAGCCAAGAGAAGAGAAGGCTTCAGGGTGACCTAACTGTGGCCTTCCAGTACCTGAAGGGAGCCTGCAGGAAAGATGGAGAGGGACATTTTACAAGGGCATGTTGTGACAGGACAAGGATGAATGGATTCAAACAAAAAGATAGTAGGTTTGGATTAGAGATTAGGAGGAAGTCTTTTGCTGTGAGGGTGGTGAGACACTGGCAGAGGTTTCCCAGAGTTGTGGATGCCCCATCCCTGGAAGTGTTCAAGGCCAGGCTGGATGGAGCTCTGAGCAACCTGGTCTATTGAAAGATGTCCCTGCCCGTGGTAGGTGGCTTGGAAGTAGATGATCTTTGAGGTCCCTTTCTATGATTCTGTGATTCTTCAGACTGCAGCTACGATTCTCCGTGCGATCAACCCAGCATGAAGAGCTCGGGATTGGTGCCCTAGTGGTGATAGGAGAATAATGGCAATTATCTTGGAAACACTCTAGGAAAGACTTTGGTTTTATATAATGTTACATGCATGCATATATCCGTGTCTCTGGCAAAGTGAATTTTTTGCTAGCATTAACTACGATACAGACATCAGCTGCTCTTCAGTCTCTCTTATCTCTGGCCAGGCACATTGCTTTGGTAGGATGATAAAGTGCTTTTGGCCATCAGTGCTTGCTTCTGTGCTTTATAGTTTGGTGTTGCTTGGGATCTTTGGGTATGTCTTTGACAAAAGCAAATAGTTGAAGAGATTGTAATTAATATTGCAGTCTGGGAGTGAAGGAGGCATGGAAATTCTCTTTTTTGTCTATAGGAGAGAAAAGGATGTAGCAAAATATTAAAGAAAATGTATTTGAAACTTGAGCATTAGACAACATTTCATTGTTGTCTCTGAAAGATTACTGGGCTGGGATCTGGTGGAGAGCAAGGGGCCTGTGACTGCAAAGAAACTTGCTAACTCCAAAAAAGCCTACAAATCACCAGGACCAGTAGGACTGCATTCTCTGGCTCCAGGTATGGCAGATACTAGGACAGGTATGCAAGCCTAAGTTTAATTCCACAGGAGGATGTGTGCAGGATGTGTGTGGAAGGAAACTACACGCTGAATAATCACACTGGTAAAGGTGCCAAAACCAGTAAGGCAGCAGGCCTGTGGCTTTGGGCACTGGTTGGGAACAGAAGTGGACAGGGCTATAGACTCCCTTCAGCTCTGGGGTGAAGCAGGCAGTCGGGCACTGTACATGTTTTGCTAATGGATGTGGACTGAAGGAAAACAAACCAAGAGAAGGGATCAGATGATGTTTTCCGTTCAGAGGTGTATTGGGTTTCCATGGCAAGGTTTTGGAAGCGGCGGGTGTGCGGCTGCAGGGGTGGCTCCTGTGAGAAGCTGCCAGGAGCTTCCCATGTCCTACACAGCCAATGCCAGCTGGCTCCAGGGTGGACCCACCACTGGGCAAGGCTGAGCCCTTCAGTGATGGTGGTAGTGCCTCTGGGGTAACATGGCTAAGAAATGGGAAAAACTGCTGCACAAGAGCAGATTGCAGCCAGAGGGAGGAGTAAGAATATGTGGGAGAAAGAGCCCTGCAGACACCTGGGTCAGTGGAGAAGGAAGGGGAGGAGGTGCTCCAGGCACCAGCGCTGAGATTCCCCTGCAGCCCGTGGGGCAGCCCATGGTGAGGCAGCTGTGCCCCTGCAGCCCATGGAGGACCATGGTGGAGCAGAGATCCTCCTGCAGCCCGTGGAGGGGACTGTGCTGGAAAAGGTGGATGCCTGAGGGAAACTGTGACCCCATGGAAAATCCATGCAGGAGCAGGCTCCTGCCAGGACCTGTGGACCCATGTAAAGAGAAGCCCACACTGGAAAAACTTTGCTGGCCTGACTTGTGACTCCATAGGGGACCCACACTGGAGCTGTCTGTGCCTGAAGAACTGCACCCCATGGGAAGAGACGATGCTGGAGCAGTTTGTGAAGAACTGCACCCCACGGGAAGGACTCCCGTTGGAGCAGAGGAAGGATGTGAGGAGTCCTCCTCCTGAGGAGGAGTGAGAGGCAGAGACAGTGCTCTGGTGGGGAGCAGGTAGAGAAATTGGGAGTAAAATTAAGCTGAGGAAGAAGGGAAGGGTGGGGGGAAGGTGTTTTAAGATTTATTTTTTATTTTTCATTATCCTACTTTGATTTGATTGGCAATAAATTAAATTAATTTCTGCATTTTGAGTCTATTTTGCCCGTGGCAGTAGTTGGTGAGTGATCTCTCCCTGTCCTTATTTCAACCCACAGGTTTTTCGTTATATTTTTTCTCCCCTGCCCAGTTGAAGAGGGGAGTGATAGGATGGCTTTGGTGGGCACTTGGTTTCCAGGCAGCATCAGCCTACCACAGGAGGCCAGATACATTAAGCCCTGACTGGTAAATGCTTTTGTGTTTTAAAACAGCCAGTAGAAATATACAGGTGGTATTGAAGATGCATATAAATACAAACAAATAAACTCAGCGCTTGACTATCTCTTAAAGCACCTAAATAGCTCTTTGTTACTGTACTGTCTGAATGCTTTACAACTACCACTGTTTTACATCCCCATAATGCTGCTACAAGGTAAAATCAAATAACTATTTTCATGTAACAGCTAGTGAGCTGAGAACAATAGAGCCAAGAATTCCTGTGCCAAATGCAGTTCTTGCAGCACTTGGAGGAAGGATTGCATTCTGATATTACAGGGCTGACCTGACTGTGGGTAGAACAAGTGCTGCACTTTTATGTGTAGAGGGAATTAATATAATTCTAATGTGCTCCAGAGGAAACAGTCTGATTCTGTAGCTAATTTGTGCTCTGCACCACCAATGTTGACCTGAAAGCAATTAGAAATGATGTGTAGGGTTTTTTACTGTGAGGGAGTTGACATAGGTCATCCTAACTTAGTGGGAGTAATATACTGACTGACTCAAAAGATACCTTTGCTGCC
Organism: Edolisoma coerulescens; assembly: GCA_013397115.1. Classification (NCBI taxonomy): domain Eukaryota; kingdom Metazoa; phylum Chordata; class Aves; order Passeriformes; family Campephagidae; genus Edolisoma; species Edolisoma coerulescens. The sequence continues at coordinate 1,058,430 of VWZW01000659.1, read as the reverse complement.
GTGTATTATGAGTTTAAAGAAGGGAATGCAACAAAGGGAAATGCAAATAGGGACGTTCTTGTAAAATTCACACATGGACAAATGACCAAAAGAACTGAGGTGGTTCCTATTGTAGTGAGACACTGCAGAATCCAGCCAGGGTAAACCCACCAGAGCAGGCCAGTGGTGACCATCCTCCCTGTCGAAACAGTTGCAGTGAGATCCATGTGTTTGTGCTGGCATCGTGGGCAACTGCCTTCCAGTATTCAGCGTGAGTGTTGTTTATTTGACAAGTACCCTTCACTCAGGAAAGTGCATGATAGCAAAATGACCCTTCTGGGGGCCAACTCTGGTCCTAGTTCTTCCCTTTCAAAAATTTGCTTTGCCGATGAATATCCCCCAGATCTTTGCAGAAATTCCTTGAAGATCAGTGGTAGTATAAGGCCACGAATTTTAAAAAATGGAATTTACAGGAATCATTAGTGTCCTGAATGAGATGCGTATATTTTGACTGCAGAAGTGAGGCTTCAGAGCAGCTGTACCTGCATCTCTTTGGTCCAGGCTGAAGCCTCAGGCAACTTTGTGTTGGTGAAGCAGCTGAGAGCCAGTGTGTGAGTCTAAGAGCTGCTCTTGTATTTTCATCTGTGCAATTATGCAGTGATAGCTTTGCTCACTTGATACATCTTGCAGATGGAAAAACTGAATAAAGGCAAGAAACTTTTTGCACTTCTTCCTAGACACCACTCTGCAGTGCATGGCTTCGTTTTCCCTGGGACAAGCCTGACACTTGGCAGATTCAGCTCGGTCCCAGGGGTGTCTCTGAACCTCAGTCTCCTGCAAGGTATTTCTCCTTACAGCAGTGCTTTCAGACAACTGAAAGTGATACCCAAACACAGGGAAGGGCGAAGGATGCATTTACGGTTAGCAAAAAGTTTATTGGGTAGAGTAATTCTTGGATTAAAATACTGCCCTTGGAAACTGCGATCAGGAATCTGTTGTGCATAACTCTTCCTTGTATGTTCGTACAGTTGATAAAAATCCAAAGGCAGTTTCAGATGCTCTTCAAGCTGCCTGTCACAGCCTTCCAGAGCAGCTGTAACTGGATTAGTAAGACATGGAAAGTATTGCAATGCTACCTGCATTTAATCATCTGAGTAATGTTACAGGCAGGCATAGAGGACTAAAGCAGGCTGCAAATTGCAGAACTTTAGTTTATTTTTCAGCTTGTTGCTTTTTTACCTCCCCTGGAATTTAAAAGACAGCCGTAATCCTGTACTCAGCCTCACCATGTCACATGCCTTTGGGTTAAGAACTGGCAACCCTGAAAGCATTCAAGACGCAGGTTGGATATCTCAATGCTGCATGCCAGACCATGCCCAAGGAGCGACATTCCTCCCAGACACCAGGCTTGACCAGAGCTGAGCTTACATTTCTGCTAAAGCCCAGCGATACTTTACAGCGCAGGCCTTGCAATTTGTTTGATGATAGCTAATGAAATGCAAACCATTTAGCAGCTCTGAGATGCGATTACACTGCTGTGAATTTTCAGATTCCATCAAAGTCCTGCTGAGGGTAATGGGAATGGGCCAGGGTGATTCAACTGTAAATCAAAAACGAAAGCGTGGCCAATTCTGACAGTGGAAAGAAGGGCTGTTTAAATGTGCAGAAGCTGATCTGCCGAGTCAAAACCAGCTGTGCTTTACAGAGCTACTGGAATGAATGGTCTCTCTGCATTTGTATTTTTTTTGTGACTCATTGATTATTTTTCTTCCCCTAAAGCTTAAACTCCGTCTTTCTACCTCAGGTTTGCCTGGCCAGTTGAAAAGGTTTTCAGTGCTGGTTTTGGTATGTAAAATATCAAATGCGCTGATAATAAAGGACAGTTTTCTTCTTTTTGGTAACTTCATACCAATTCAAGTGTTTTCATCTGTACATCTTTAATGCTCCAACAGTGAAGGCTGTACACTGAGCAAGACAAGGACCTCTCCTTCTTCTCTGCACTAGCACTAGAAGGTATCAAATGAGTGTAACAAAAAGTGGAATTTAACTTGGGAAATCTTGAGCATAAACTGGCTCCTCTGTTATTTTTTTCAGTTAGGGATGAATCAGCCAAGAGTGTCTGGTGGTGTGAATACATAACAGGGAGCCAGGAATTGTTGCTTCTCTTAACAATGAGGAGCAGCCAGCTTCCTCTCTGAGCAGATTCTCTTCCAGGAGAATGGGACAGCTTTTTGACTGCACCGCAGTATGTTTCATCAAGTCTTTTTTGTTTGTTTGTTTTTTGTTTGTTTGTTTGTTGGGTTTTTTTTGTTTTTTGTTTTTTGGTTTTTTTTGGCGGGAGGCTGAAAAGAGACAGAAGGCAGTATTATCTCACTGGAAGGTACACTGAGAGGATTGTTAGAGACAAATTTGACCACAGATGTTTCTGCTGCATGCACTTAATTGCACCTCTTGATGCTAACCTGTCTGGAGAAAGCTTCAAAGCAGCTTGCTGGTAGGCTCTGGTACTGCTCTCTGGCTGAAACCCTGAGTTCCGTCAGTGTGAGCAGCTTTGTAATTCCAGCTCTATGCCTGATGAAAAAGCTTTGCCATGAGAGACTTCCTGGGGAGTTACACAAAATTAACCCTGGCTGCGTTGGTCACACTCTTTTTCTCTTGATCGGGGATCCTCGGAGGAAGGGTTCAGCCACCAAATGCTTGTGGTGCCTTTGCTCAAGTTAGGGTGGTTGGCAGATCAGCTTTTGGGGAGCCTGGCACAAGTGGGCTCTGAGGAGCAGATGCAGTCCTGCTGTGAGGTGCAGGGAAGTCCTGCTGAATTTGATGGAAGCCACGTGAGCTGTGGGATCAGTTTCTGGCTTATAGGAAAGGATAAAGACTTGTCAGGTCCAAATGTTTCTCATATTATTATTGAAATAACATCTTCTTTGCCTGGGAATTTTTGAGCACTTAGTATTAATACCCTCCAGATTGCTAGGGCTCATTCTTCTTCTGATCTGTAAGACTAGCTGACGTTAAACCCTGTCAGATTTAATGAGACCTGTCTGTAGCTCATGTCTCAATGACTCTTAGTTATTGTGAGAAATGTTTTGAAGGGACAGACATTTTTAATTTTCAAACATTTTTACAAATTCACATTGTAAATTTGATTGAATCCTGGCTTTGTCCAAGCTGATGAGAAAACTTCCTTCCAAAGGAGCTGTGTGTGGGATCCCTATTTATATGAGGTCAGTTCTCCATTGCTTCTTAATGCAGATTTTCGTGGTGCCTGTCTCCAGGGTACATCAACCTTCCATTAAAGCTGAAATGGGAAGTTAGTCATGAGATCTGTGGTGGTTACAAGCCAGATGTTCTTTTTTTTTCCTTACTTTGCAAGTAGAAGGGAGAGAAGGCAGTTTCTTCAGTATGTTCATTCTTAGGGTGCTGTTTCCTCATGTGAAGTGCCGTGTAGTGTTCTTGTTTTGTTTGTATTTTCAAAATCTTAGAGTCGTAAAAGGATTTTTATGTGGTTTATCTAATTTTACACATACTTGGGAAGCCCTGTGTGTTAACATAGCACAGAAAGACTCTGCATAGTCGACACTAAAAAAGCTCTTGCAGCAGTGTGCATAATTATAGGGCTGCTGTTTAGTCATCAGTCATGATATGTGTGGATTTTTTTGTGAATTCAACATTTATTCCATTTCAGAAAAAAAAACAACCAAAACCACGCACGAAGAGATTAGTTTACTCAGCACAATAGGGCTTGACCCTGAATGTATTAAAAGCTATTATAATATCAAGGCTAAAGACTAACAACCTAATCAGGGATGTGTTTACAGGGTACTATAGCTGCCTCCAATTTGGAAAAGTGCTTGGAAGACTAGGCCCTATGTGCAAAGATATAAATGAGACATCCAGATTTAAATTAAAGAACTACATTTTTCTGCATTAGCTTTTTCTGCTGGGATAAATGTGTTTGGAACAATAGACAGAGGAATATACCAAACGCCTATGTGTAATGGGAAAATGGTTTTCTCTTTTAATGTATTGCTCATGTTGAACTTTATTTTTTTCTGCTTTATTTTTTTATCTCCCTGTAAGCTGCTGCAAATCAGCCAGAAGAAATCAGCAGCTCAGTTGTTGTTTGCCTGCAAATGAGTTGCCAGCATCCTGTAATGCTGCTAGCTTGAAATACAGTCTCATCTCCTTTACAGAAATGAGAGCCGAGGAGAGCCAAGTGGGGTGGTTCCCTGGGAGCAGGAGTGTGGGTGGAAACTCTGTTTTCTGTGGCATTCTGCTCTCCATCCTGGTGCTCTTAAAATCCTCACACCTAAATCTGCTGGCAAGGGATTTTGAAAGAACAGAATGTATTTTCTGGGGTTAAAGGATAAAAATCTGGAATTAGTCATGCTTGCATTGGTTCCTTCTATTTATCAGAAACATCTGATACAGTTTCAGATTTTTTAATCCATTTTGCTGACCAGGGGAGATTCTGAAGTTGTAGCTACTTACTCTGGCGAACTGCTAGTGGCTCACTTACTGTGAATTAAGTTTCTGCTTCTTTCCTTCCTCCCCACCCCACCCACTTTGCTTATCTCGCTACAATGTGGTTTGTAACTGATATTTTGTAAGTGTGCTGGGGGGCTCATGAAGAAGAGAAGGAAAAAAGAGAAACATGTAGTTGGTTCCTTGGGTGGCTCATGAACACCTCGATTCACAATAATTATTTTAAATTTATTCATTTCTTGCCCCTTCTTTCCTGAGTTGGTATGCTCTTGATCGTGATGAGTCAATGAGTATAGTGCTGAAGCCCTTGGGTTTCCAGTGAATGAGGATTTTTCTGAAGAATTGCAGGATCTGTTCCTTGAAGTGCAACATAACTCCCGAGGGCATGTTCTCAGCTTCTGAAACTTGTCCAATCCACTCTACTCAGTGCTGCCGTGACCTTTTACACAAGCCAAGATGTTATACCTCCGTGTATGTTTGATGTTATACGTACACCAACATCAGGTAAAACAAAACAGAAAAACAGATTAGAGGGTGTAAGAGCAGAACTTTGAGAACTGGAAAAATAAATCTTCTGTATGCCTGAATGTTACCCAGGCATGTGGCTTGATAAATCTGCTATAATCCTTTGAAGAAAAAAGAACAAAACAAGGGAAATCATCCCCATCAGGTGTTAGAAAAATGGCTTTATGTAGAGCAAGACCATATAGTAAAGTACAAAGCAGATGGTAGCATGAAAGGTTTATACAGCCTTAGCAAGGAGGTTTAATTTCAATGCATTGCTGAGAAGCAAACGCTTTTTCTATTTCTTTGAAGCAACAACTCTGCTTTCCTTGTCTTCTGTGAGAGACTTGAAAGATAGTTCCCTGTTGCCAGTAAAAGTTAAGGTCTCATTAGCTGTTTTCAAGTTGTTGTATAGCGTTCATACGCCGTGATTTGCTTTGCTTTCAGGCAGGTGAGTGTCTTGATTGATGGGTGTCAGTACAGTTTTCAGTAACGTGGACTGAACACTGTTTAAGTAGTTTTAAATCCCATGATGGAATGATAATCACTGCCTTAAGTAGGAAGCTTTTTCTATTTTACTTCCTTCCTCTCTGTGCTCTAATTATACTCTGGTAGATGGTGGTTTGCATCCTCCAGGCGACAAAAGGGAAGCTGGGAGTGCTTGTTTCAACCAAACCCCCACTGGTGCAATAAATTGCCTGGCTCCTGGAAAGCACCAGCCACTGGCTGCAGCAGTGCTCGTCCTAAAAGCAGGTTCACTTGTGGTCCAAGTCCATTGGTTTCACTCCAGTTACTCGAGGGTTATATTTAACCCTCTTGGTAGTGCAAGCAACTCCAGGAGCAAAGTGTAAGAATGCCTTTAAGCTTCTGGAGGGCTGTTGGTGTGCCTGGCATATGCTTAAGTTTAACTGTGCTCGTTGTGAGATGTGAAAGCAATAGAAACTTTGAAAGGTCCTTTAACGTTATTGTGAAACATTAGTTAGAGCCATGAACTGAAAGATGAAGAGGTTCCAGGAAAATGAGCTAAGCTTTAATCCATGCTTGTGGATGTCACGTCCCTGCCAGAGACCAGGCTCCTCTTGTAATTGCAGTTGCCATTCTGAGTGACCCGTCAGGAGAGCTGGAGGAAGCAGATGAAATTAAAGCATCGTCAGGTCACCGGAATCAGTGCTAAGTTTCGAACACGGTGGCAGAAACGCTGTCCCTACAAGAGGGGCATGTCATTCCTTGCAACCAGTCGGGGGTAATTCTAGTTTCTCTATGCCATTTAAAATCTGGAAAAATAATTAGATCCTCAATTTCAGGGCAGAGGGGTTTTTAAATTTTTTTTTTTTTTAAGTGTGTTCTGCCATCCTGGTGTAGTAATTATACAGCGATGTCAACTGGAATCGATGATGAAGGCAAAATTTGGGAATAGTAACAGGATGTGTTACTGCTATTGATCAAAGGCTACAGGACTGTTTTTAAACACTGCTCCTCTCTTTGATCTCTTTTCCCTATTGATTGAACAGAGTAGATAAACAACTGTCTGTGTAGCATGAGCATTTATTATGGCTTTTAAGCTGACTAAGGACAGCTTTGAATTAAATATGAGAGTTTAAATGGTGGTTTTCTAATAAGTGCTGTCTATAAAGACTTTGGCGTGACAATACAGTTTCATGTGAGCATGGTGAAAGAAAATGTAAATACAGGCATTCTTTTTCTTTCTTATTCAAAAAGAAGATAACATATTGCAAAATTGATTATAGGAGAGGCAGAAGTGCTATTTTTAATATGTAGTTATATAGGGGCAAAAGCTGTTTTTGTTTAATATATAGTTATGTGTGTTGAGCTGTTAACAAGCTGTATTGTATTATCTTGGCGTTTTTCAGGAGTGTTGTGTAAGTTAGTCATCTTAAAATGTGGATACAAATGGAACTGCAATGTGGTAGTTCTGAGATCACTTCAATGAAATTAATAGAAAACTTTCCATTGGCTGTTTAATGAGTTAGATTGGACCCTGGACTGTCATTGTTAATGTCTTGGAAAGGTCAGGATCGATTTCCTGGCATCCTTTTTGTCTCTAAGGAGGCTCTTTGCAATCCTGTGGAAGACATAGTGATATTGCTATTCCTCGTCCTTGATAACTCTCTGCATAATTTAAGTTCTACCTACCATCCAAGGCTTTGGGCAAAAACAGGCAGACCAAAAAATGTTGCATTTTAGGGAAGTTGTTTATATCTTAAATGCCTAAAATAGTATTTCTGCATGATTTCAAGTTTTCTCCTGCCCTTTCAGGTTATTTTGAATTTTATTCCAGTATTGTACTGCTGTTATTTTTCCCTACTGATTTGGTGTATTAAAAGGGGGAAAAAAAAAAAAAAAAAGGACTATTCCTGCAAATGGAATCAGCGTGCCATGTTGCAGTGTAGAAAGTAAGCTGTGTTGTGTTTAAAGTAATGCACTCTCACTGCAGTCCTCTAACATGGCATGCACAGGGAGAGCTGCACATCTCTGAGGATCCAAATCTTTGGATTCCTACCTTTTCAAAACCACCCGAAGCCTCTGCAAAGTTTCCATCAAGCGAGCTTGTTTGGCTTGCCACGAAAAGGTTATTTCCACTAAGTCAGTGCTGTCAGAGTGCTAAAATGTTGGTGTTATTAGTCTGTTTTGGAAGCTTGCTTGGGCTGGCCTGAATGAGATTGATTCTGTGGCTCTGCTGGGTAATGGGCCGTGTGTTGGAAAGCACGGGGTTTGCTTGTACAAGTAAATGGCCATGCTGGATGGACTGCAGTGCTTGCAACAGGAATATAAAATCCACCCAATAAAACAGAAGGCTTGGAGGGAAGGGAGTCCTGGGAAGAGGGCCAGGGATATTCACTCACAATGCTGATGTTTGAAAAGGATAAGCCATGTCCTCACTTTTCTTCTGAAATGTGTAATGTGCCCCGCTTGCCACAGGACAGGAAGAAAGAGTCAAATATTAATTCTTGAAAATAAATCAAGTGAAGTGTCTAGGGTCTCCTAGATACGACTTCATGACTCACTGTGATGCTTTCTTTGGTTTTCAGGATACTGGGGTTGGGAAATCGAGCATCGTTTGTCGATTTGTCCAGGACCACTTTGATCATAATATTAGTCCTACTATTGGGTAAGTACCACACATAGTATCACTTTAGTTTTCACTGGCCAGTGAGGTTTCGAATCTGATCCTTGAGTGATTTAAGTCCTAGGGTCCTACAGCTAAAACAGTCTAAAGTGGGAAGCTCTTGACAAGACAAAAACCAAAACCCCATAACCCAAGAGGCTGTGATCTGCACGATGGTCATCCCGTAGCTGAGTAATGGCAGGAAGACCATGGGAAGCCCTTAAAGTATCTTTGTTGAGTACCCTGGTAGGCTGGGCTGGAACATGGACAGTGTCTGCTTCCACGTATGGATGTGCTTTTGTCTAAGTTTAGGATGTGTCACATTATCCTTTCTTAAAATAGGGACAATGCAATTTAAACTAAGTATAATTAATTTATACTGCTTCTTTAAAAGCTATTGAGCTTCCGTGTATCAGACCATCAGAATCCTAATAGTCCTGTAGTAGATTTTAATTCAGATTTTTTTTTCTTTTAATATCCGAGGGACAAATCTTCTAAGTCCAGTGAGACTTAGAAAATTTTTAAAGTTATGGATCTCTTATGGGAAAGGAAGCTGCTATGGAATGTACAGAAAGGAGTAATTTGGGGGGAAAGGGCTGATCTGGCGTGTGTGTCAGAGCTGTTTAAAATTGTCTGTAAAGGATTGGTGTTGATTGCTGTGTGTTGTTCAGAGGGTTGGATGGTATCTTCTGAAGCTCTGCCTTTCAGTGCATGGAGGAGTCTCAGCTGGAAGCTGCACATAGAAGTTCCAGGACAGTTTTGGATTCCTGAATGTAATGAATAGAGAAAAACGGACAGAGAGAAAGGAAGCATGTCATGAATAAAATTACTGGCTGAAATCACTGTTTGCAGTGAAGGAATTGATGGCAACTTCAGTGGTTTGGTTTTTTTTTTGCTTCTAAACCATTAGCAGCCTTTTTCCCCAAGTAGTTGTTGTTGCTAAGTAAATGCCTTCTGCTCAATTTGGAAAACAATTTTCCTCTGTTATCGTAATTATGAAAACCAAAGGGATTTTTTTTTCCATTGGGAGATTAAAATGTGAAGGCTAGCTTCACACAGGTGATATTATTTGTCTGCACAGATAAGGGTTTTTTTTTTCTTCCATATTATTCAACTATTTAAAATACATAATCCTTGCAATCAACAGTAGCCACTGTGGATCTATAAAGTTCCCATTTTTGAAGCTGTGAAGTGTTGCTTATTGGTTTGAGAAGGAGAGTGACAACTGAGAGAACACACCCTGAAAACAACCAAAGAAATACTGCCTTTTTTTTTTTCTTAGTATTTTCATGAGCAATGCAGCATTGTTAAATTCAAGCAATTTGCAGATGGCTGTAGAGGAGAACTCTGGTATATCATTCTCAGGAAATGTTTTGTTCAGTCATATGTCATTTGATGTTATTCAGTGCTTTTGTAACGACAGTGCATTGTATCAAATGCATCTTTATGTTACCACAATAAAAATGGTTCTGCAGTACCCAGATAGGATGTGGAAAATAGAAATCTGCCGGAGTTCGGCAGTCCTACCAGCTTTCAAATGAACTGCTGTAATATAGGAAAAGCCTATAAATTTGTAACTTTCTTTCCTAACAGAAAAAACTTGGAAAACATAGAAAAATCTCATTTCCTATGGAAAATAAAAGAAACTACAAAGACTTATTCATCCCAGTTGAAAGGGAGAACAACTTTCTTGCATTTGTTTACCATGTGTGCTCCAGCAGGTGGCTCCTTTCTGTACCCTGGTGATCCAGTCTCATATGTTAAAGTGAAAAGTGGCACATGGTGCTGTCTGTTGCCTTTTTCTCAGGTCCCTATCACCAAGAAGATGGAGCTAACAAGCAGCAGAAGCCGTGTGGTAAATGGCAGGAGCATTTGTGTTCCCAGATCCATGAACAAATGACCTCTGAACTTCATAGGCTTTTCCCTTCTTTTAAAAAATACATCTGTAGGTAGCATATGCCCCATCTGAGAAAAGGGAGACTTCTGCAGGCATTTTATCAAGGTTTTGAGGTTTTCCCCACGTGCCGTCTAATCCAGCAGAACTCACTAAGGTCTACAGGTTACATATTCAGTGTCAGTTACATTATACATTTCTCTTTCTTCCTTCTTTTCAGAGCATCCTTCATGACTAAAACTGTGCCGTGTGGGAATGAGCTTCATAAGTTTCTGATCTGGGACACAGCTGGTCAGGAACGGGTGAGTATTAGTTTGCAGAAAGCCTTTATTATCCTCATCTCTCCTAATGTGTTGATGTACTTTTTCTAAACCTTTCATCTTCAGAAGACTTTGTAAGTATCCACCTCCTGAATCTTTGCAAGGCTCTGCAATGCAGGTGGTCAGCAGGCACCAACCGTGTGGGTTCCCTTTTCATGGATGGGGAAAATGCAGAGACAGGCTGACCATACCACTTACCTGAAAAAACCCTAAACCGTGGTGTGAATTGTCCGCCACCTTCCCCAAGACAGCTTGAGCAGCAACATCCAGTTCCCCTCTGGTTTCATCAGGTTTGTGTGTGGCAGCTCTCATTGTCATTGGAAGGGCTTTGACTTCCAGCCCATGGGCTGAGGATGGTCTGAACTTAGGTGGTGACTCCGGGGCTGTCTTGGACTGGGACATTGAATATGGGCATGGCTTTTGTCTCCTGTTATTGTTTTGGAAATTACCACTGGCAACCTGAACCACTTTGGGTTTTTGTCTTGATTTTTTTCAAGTGTGTGAAGTGAATTGCTCAGATCAAGCAGCTTTTCCTTTGACTTTTCAAAAAAAAAAAAAAAAAGCCAGAATGGATTTTTGGCCATTAGTTCATCTTGTCTGTATGTAAGTCTGGCTGATCATTTTTTTTCTTTTAATAGCCTCAGTGGCAGTAGTATGCAGTAATAGACTGTAGAGCTGTAGATTTCTCTTGATATATGTCCATGTTTGCCTTGAGAAATGGAAATGAGAGAAATGGAAAAATCTGTGCACACTTCTAGAACATCATCAAACTCATGAAATGGCACTGTGTCTCTTCACAGAAAAATGTAGCTATGCTCACATTAGGTTGGGATAAAATGAGATGTTTGGGATGACTGGGATGTCAGTCCTGATGCATCCTACTGTATTCTCCATACCTTGTATGTGTATTGTGGACAAAGAAGATTTTTGCTGTTAAGTGCAGGAAATGCTTGTGCTTTTATTTACAATGCACAGCATGAGGTAAAGTGACCCTGATGAAATCTGTTGGCTCATACCAATTCAGTACGTTATTTATGATGGGAAAATGGACCTTGAAAAACATATTTGGAGTATAGCCTAATTCCTTCCCTTGAATCTTGTTTGTTACATTTCTGCATGGTCTGGAGCTGATAACTGACTAATTATTGCAAGAGGTAGCAAAAGTTCAGTTTTCTTTCCCATGGTTTCAGTTTCCTTGCTTATTCTCTCTGTTTTCCCTCCACTGCCCTGCTCTCCTTGCTTTTTCTTTTCTTTTTAGTTCAAAATACCCAAAACTCAGTTCAATATTGATAACAGTATTAATCTATTTTCCTATATCAGCTAAAGACTCTCAAAGCTCTTTAAAAATAGGTGAATAGTAATATCTGTACTTACTGAATGCCTCATTTGAGGCAGGAAATCTATGACTGAGCTCTGACTCTTGGACACAAAATCCATCCTTCCCAACTAGGCCCTTATGTTTCCTCTCAATTTTTTCTTAGGTCATCATTTTTCAAACATCTGCTTTCCTTTTATTTTTGTGTGTGTGTCAAACAGTGGTGAGCAGTGAACACCACAAACTCTGTTAGATTGCTTAGAATCTATTACAGATAAGATATTTTACAGGTTTTCATTAACTAGTAATCATGAATTAGTCCAGGGACCATCTTTTTATTCTGTTTGCACAGTGTATTCCCAGTCCTTCACTAGGACTAGGGAACTGGAGTGATACAGTAAACAAAGTTAATTGGTGTTGAGTTCTAGCTACAGAGGCAGACAAGTTTCCCAAGGTGAGGTCCATACTGGTCCTGGTCGTTCTCCGTCCTAGAATATTCCTGTTTTACAGCTAAACACATGATGCTTCTCAATATCTTACTCACTTTAATCAGGGATTTTTGGTTGCTTTGTTTTGTGTTGCTCCTTCTGATCTGCTCTTCAAGAACAAATGTCTCCCCCCTGTTAATTTCTTTCTCATTATCCTCTGAACAGCAATGATGACCCAACATTTCCAGCCTATCCCAACCTCTGGGCCTATTGCTGTTTTCACAGTGTTCTGATAATAAATGTCTTCTGAGTGTTGTTTCTGCTTTGAGAGTTGTCCTTCCCTTGTTCTCTGCAATTTTTTTTGAGGCTTTGTGTTCCACTGTCGAAGCCTGGCAGTTTTGTCAGTCTGTACTGCTGAGGGCAGTGTTTAGGACTTCCTGCTCTTTCAACATTGCCCTCGTTTGGTTTTGCTCTCCTAAATGCAAGGCCAGGCATAGGCTTGTGCTTATTCTGGAGCTGGGGTGCTCTGTGCTTCCCCAGCTGTGCCAGCTCTGTCTACGTGCTGATGTGGAGCCTTCACAGCAGAAGAGCCCTGGCTGAGATTTAACTGCAACCTCACTTATGCCATGAAAATTAAACTCAAACTTTAGCCATGGTAGAGCAGGCAGACGGAAACAACAGTAGTGGCACTTCTATGATCCTCGATCATGAGTTTGTCCTTTTTAATGGGTTTTTGCTTCCCTGTTCATGATTTTCTCTGGGAAACTGCTAGCTTGGAGTCAATGCTGCAGAGCGACAATAAGGCAGCAGAAAATGGAGATTAAAAGCATTTCTATCATATCCCTGGTGGGGGTGAATACTGGTGCTTCTTAGGAGGAGACCCTGGAAAGGGGTATGTGGCTTGTGGTGAAAAATTCACATTGTACTTGATTACAAAAGGAGAGAGAGCTTCTTAATCCTTTTATCTTGGTTTTTTTTTTTTTTCTTTCCCTTCTTTTTGACTAGAAAGAAACAAACTGGCAGCACACTTCACAAAATCCTCCTATCTTCTGTGCCTAAGTACTGGTCTCTGTGGACCTGGTTGCTTTGTGTTGGTGTGTTATCCAACGAACTCGCTTTATTTTTTTTCTTCACAGTCACTTTCCCTCCACACCAGTATTTCCCAAATGTCACTTTTTTCCCTCCTATCTCACGTTTTCCCCATTAGCTTTGAATTGTTGCCACAGACTTCGGGATTTACATGCTCGACAATTATGTTGTTGTTAGCAAAGATTCCCTCCCCTAACAAGAGTCTCCTTGCAAGTTAGTTAATGATATTTTTATTAGCATATATTTTGGCTCATGGTGCCCTAAGTAGCTTCTAATTACAATGCTTTGTTTGAATACCTTGGGTGGCTGCCAGCTTTCCATTTTGCCAGCTGAGGAATATTGTAGCAAACAGGGAGTCTGAGGGCCATGTTTCTAGGGCAGGAAAATTTATCTCTGTCCTTTTTAAATTTACGTTTTTGTACTCTGGGACTTTTAATTTTGTTTAATAGAAAAAGCCTCAATTACTTGAGCCCAGTTTAAAGCTCGATAGGAGTTACCCTGAGTTGTGAGCTTTTTCTTTTTTTGTTTTTTAACCTTCTCCATTTCCAGGAAAAGGCTGACTGATGACATGTCCACAGCTCTTTATAGCTCCCTCTTTTCTGAGTGGCAGTAGTTGTCCTGGTGATTCAGAGACAGTGTCACAACACCATCTATCAATGACCTGAATTATTTCCGCCGGCAAGACGCAGCCTGAATTTTGCTCTGTGGTGTTACAAGGGCAGCTCTGGTGGTCTCCCACAGCTCAGTCAGAGTGGGGGTGGTTCATTTTGTGTGGTGTGAGGACCTCCCTGCAGTGAGCTACCTCGTGCATGCTGCAAATGTTGACAGGTGATTTGGTAGTGTGTGAGAGCACAAGTGGCATTAGAGCTGGCAAGTGAATATGTTATTTTTACTATTTTCAGAGTGAGCATAAATTCTCAATCATTTAAGGGATGCATTTGAATGTGTTTTTTCCTAAGCTTCAGCAAACTTGCGGAGTGTGTAGCTTGATGGTGAGTCATAGTTTTGGTGTAGTGTCTTTTGCATCCTTTGTTTCATGACTGTAAATTTCAGAAGGGCTGAGCACAGGTCACTTCTGTGATGTTGCAAAAGTTTGTTTTCTGCTTATTTAAAATATTTTTAAAAGGTTAACGTAAAATGTTGAGATTTTTCCTTCTTCAGTTGAAGAATTCTTAGACATTGGAAAAAATGCTCACTCTTTTATATATATCTCTATATATTTAATCTTCAGTTTAATGAGCAAAAAGTACCTGTAGATCAGAGAGAGATCTTTCCTGATTTATTCAGCTTGCAAGTCCTGAGAACTGTAATTTCAGCCTTCAATCGTGTAAGGAAAACTACTCAAGGTTTTAAAATGCTAAATGGTATCTGAAAGGGGCTTTCATGCATAACATTTTTCTGATTTGCTCTTTGCCAGCTGAGAATGTCAGGAATTTTGTATCCCTCCCTCTTTGAGAAGCTTGTGTGTCAGGATAATCTGTTTAATGCTTTTGGGTTTTGCCTTTGCTTCTGCCTCTGCACCACCACAGTTTTCTGTTTGTTGGCAACCACTGCCTTGAAAGTGACAGGAGTGGGGCATGTAGCTGCCCAGACCTGGGCAAGTGTACTGCAGGTGGGTTTTGAGACAGGACTGAAAGGGTTTTGTGGGGGTGGCCTGGCAGGAAGGGCCACGGGCAGGAGAAACAGGACACCCAAAATCACCTGCAGAGGGGTGGGAATGGCCTGCTGAGCAAGGGGACTGACTTGTATTTAAGATAAGAGTTCAGAAAGTGTGAGTGTGTGTAAAAGGAAGGGGAAGGAAGTTGCAGGGCTATAACACTCCCCGCACATGTCAGCAAGTAGCAGAGCCAGAGGCTGTGGCAGTCTTTGCCATTAGTGGCACCCAGATGAAGAAAGAGTAAGAGTAAGGATCTCTGACCTTGAGAGGAGCCAAGTGGTTTGGTCTAGGCCACTCAGATGCAACGTGTGTTGTCAGAGAGCAGCTTCGTAGGAAAGGGAATGAAATTTAGTCAAATGATCACAGCTGTTGGGAAGCAAATCTTGTGCTGCTGTGCACCTGCAGGTGCTTGAGAAGGCACTGTGTAGGAAAACCGTAGCTGATGTCGAAGTGTGTAACACTTGCTGAGCACGGGTGTGATTCTGCTCATCTGTGCACCCTTATTCTTTCCAGCTGTGCTTATGGGCAGAATTATAATCCCTTTGCAGTAAGAGCAGGTGATGTTCTTTATGGTCTAGAATAGTGAAAGCAACGAAATACAGGAGTTAGGTGGTGGTTGCAGTTGCTGGTTTTGGTTTTGCCTTTTTCCGTCTTGGCTGTGGAGTTGGGAAGAGGCAGCCCTGCTGTGGCAGTGTGCCAGTCCTTGGGACGTAGCACCACAGGATGGTGCAAAGAGCTGCTGACATGAATTAATGTTCCCTGGTGTGCCTGGCAGATTGAATGAATCCCAACTGTCTTCAGCAGTATTCATCAGCATGTATATAAACAGGCAGGAGTGGTAGTTTTTATTTCTGTATTTATTTGGCCTCTGTTTTGCTTTCTAAATCAGCATTACATTAGATGGGGTTAAGAGACTTCCACTACCACAGCTCAGGTGTGATTTACGCTGCATTCCCTTGATTTTGGTTTTCTTTTCTGAGTACGATGTGACAGTTTTCCTTCTTCCCTGTTCTTTACTGTTGGTAAAGAGGAAATGTGATAAGTGTTACTTGTGACCAAATATACCTCTCCATGATGAGATGCACAGGAAGCAGAAAGCAAAATACTACACTGCTTTTAAATAGGTGGTAAATTCCATAATGGCTGCTTGGTCCCATCTTTCTGTCCTTTGCAAGGGCAAAGCTTCTGTTGACTTCGTTGAGGTGGCCAGATGAGGGGTTGCAGAATCCCAAAATACTCCTGGAATCAATGAGAGAAACTCTGGTTGTGCTCAGTTTGCATTTGCACCATGTAAGACAGATTTTGCTCTCTGTGCCATGGGGCTCTACAGCTGTAAAGGGCTGGGCAGCTTCTAGTTGGACCCTTAGAGAAAAAGGGGATCTGCTTTCAGTGGAAATTTCACAATGCACATGTGGCCTCGCTTCTTCCTTAATGTCAGAGATGATAAACCACAGGTGCGAAGTGGATGTGTTGTTAGAGGAGCACAAGGAAGAAGGTGCTCTGACCCCAGTCAGCATTGCACCAGTATTCAGAGGACTGTAGGTATGGAGTGCTCTGTGTGTTGCTAGGGAGGAGAGTCCTGCAAGTCTGCATGAAGTAATTTTGGGTTTTGGCATGTCTTTGGTAAAATAAGCTTCTTGTTTATATTTTGAGTGGTCCTTTCAGCCTGGCCATTGGATTGGAAAATGTACCTCTACAACTTGAGTATTGCACTGTGTGATTTAGCCTCGGCATTTGTTACCAACCTCTCCAAAAGCAAAACGGGACTAATGAGTGATGCAATTGGTCAGTATTTGCAAGTAGGCAAACTTTTTTTGGTGGACACTGAATGAGAGGCATAAAGCTTCTAAATTCCCACAGTAGGTGAGCTGCTAATGGTAGTTTACTCATTATACAGAGATGGGAGGTGTTCCCAGTGCTTAGAAGGTGGAAAGCGATGGAGATGAAGTTTGGTAGTGTAAGTACCAAGGCTCTGTATTTTTTGCTCCCAACAAAAATACATGTTGTGAAGTTGTAGGTGAGTTTTTAATTTTTTTCTTTTTTTTTTGGGAAACAGAGGAGAAAAACCACCTCTGAATGTATTCACCAATTAAAGGATGATCGTGTGAGTGTGATGCAGCCATGAGAAAAGTGTTAGGGGACATGCAGTTAAGGCTGTTCGATGTCTATAATGCTGCATACAAACCTGGTCACCAGCAGCCAGGAAAGACGAACGGAACCTGGACCAGGCACAACGAAAGGCGATTAGACCCTGATTTCTCTCTTTTACATTATCTTCAGAGTGGAAGAGCCTGGTATAGCAGACTGGCAAAGTTAAATCTGCAAGCTTGCTGCTCTATATTAATATTTCAGCTCAAGGCAAGCAGTGATCCCTAAATTTTGCTAAGTCAAGGTGCAAGCAAATTGCAAGTAATTTAGTAATTAGGAACTCAGAGTGCTATTAATTGTCAAAGTAATATGATCCCTGTAGCAGTATAATGAAAAAAGAAAACTAATTATTTTAGGCAGAACATTGATCAGCTTTTGAAATGGGTTGGGAGTGTGATTACTTGTGATGGTGAGAGCTGATGAATGTCTGTTTCTGGTCTGTGTTTTCCTGTTGGCCCAAGGGGATGTGAGCTGCTGCTGGCTGCAGGAAGGGCTGACATCTGCCAGAGCGCTGCTCTTGGCTGCAGGTTATGGAGAGGCTGGCTCTGTGGAAAGTTTAATTTTTTTCTTGAGTGTCCGTGTGGCAGAGCCGGGAGTGGCTGCCTGAGCATTTTTAGGTGGCCCTTCTCAAGCAGAGTTGTTCTTATGCCAAATCTCCCACCGCTCTTGTTTCTCCTAATTTTCTTGGGAATTACTGGATACAGAAATACTGAGCTATAAAATCAAGGTTATAGACATTGTCATTTATAATATAGAAGGTAGTCCCCTGAGATTTAATTTTGTGAGCTGGTTTTTTGTGTGTCACTTGTTTTGGGCATCTGTCCCATGTTTGGTCCTTGGCAGGTGAAAAATGTGCAGATTAGTATTTTGTATCCCTTTAATTAATTTGGTATGACTCTCTTTTTCCAATTAATTAGGCCAGAAAAATGTTCAGAAGACTTTGCTTTTGGACACTGATTTGAAAGAAAAATTAAACATAATGATATTGGAAAATTCATGTTCATAAAGTACATTTGTTCAGAGTCTATCATTAAATCATGAAACTCATGCAGTTAAATTTTTTCAGCCCCTCTTGATTCATTCAGTTTTGCAAAGAGGCTTCTCCTGTTTTCTTGTAGTAAACAGTGATTTCTTGTGACTGGGACATAGTGTATTGTCATCTTTGTTTATTAGCCTGTATAAAAGAACGGCAAAGGACATTTTTTTTGTTCATTTTGTTTGTTTGTTTGTTTTAAATTACTTTTATTTTTGCTTTCTGGCCCTAATACTGCAAATATTCTACAGTGAAACAGCTCTTGAGGGAAGTGTTCATGTCAGCTGGTCAGATGAAAAGAGAGAGAAATTCCCAAGATATTGTACAGGTTCTCAGTGTGCTTTCAGGGCCAGTCTTGAAGGAATTTGGAGTATGTGAATTTAACTGCATGGCTCCTGTGAAGTGATTACTGTTATCTGAGAGGTCTTTGTAAATTCATGAGTACTGTGTAATCTAGATTAAAATGTAATCTAGATTAAGACGAAATCAGCATGTGTCTAGGGTATGCATGTTTTTTTCCAGGAGTTTACAGACTGGGAGGAGTGTGCATACACCATGAAAGGTCAGATGTACCCTCCACAGTTAAGGTTCCTGACTTTCAGGCTACTTTAACACAATGCTTATGTTGAGGAGAAGGTCTTGGAAGTTCTTGAAGTTTGTAGGAGATAACTTCTAGTCACAGGCACTCAGTGAGCCAACCAGGCAAGATGCCCTCCTAGACTCGTTTGCGATTAGGAAGGACTTGGGAGGGATGTGATAGTAGGTGGGATGCCTTGGCCACAGTGATCATGAAACAAGTAGTGATTCAATGTTTTCTTTAGACCTCTTCTGCTACTAACGTACTTGAAAAAGACCTTCTTGTTATCTGAAGTGATGCCCCAAGCTTGTCAGTGTTTAAGAAGCATTTGGACAATGCCCTTAACAAGATGCTTTAACTTTTGGCCAGCCCTGGATTGATCAGGCAGTTGGTCTACATGATTGTTGTAGGTCCATTCCAACTGAAATGGTCTGTTCTGTTCTAACATACTGGAAATTTCTGTCGTGATTTAGGAGCCTAAAAATTCTGGAAAGCATTTATTGCATTAAGCATGCAAGTAATAAAGCTACACACTAAAACCCCAGAAAGCACACATCTACCCAACTCCCTCAGGATCTTGGCTGATCCCATTTCTTCAGACCACGCTTCTTGACTGATTCCTCTTTCTGTTCTCATCCTCTTTCCTGCTGTTTTCTCTTATTAATGAGCTCTCCCACCTGCCTCGCTCCCCAAAACACTTCAGCACTTGACCATCTGTCACTGCTGCTGTGCATCCGTACTGTTACAAAAGAAAGCGCCGACCTTGAGCTGGTGTGCGTGATCTGTGATAAATAGCTTACAAACAGGCAAGTGAACCAGCATGGCAAATAAATTGCCTGATACGTTGCACGTGAAACAGCAAGAAATGTGGGGGCTGCTAAAAGTCTAAATGCTCAGTCAGTAGGTACAGTTCTGAGAAAAAGATGTGTCCAGTAAATGTGCGGAGGTTTGCAGTGTAACACGTGGATCTGTGCATGCTTGCTGGGCAGTGAGGTTCAGACTCTGCCCTAATAATGTATTTGATTTAGGAGCTGACCTCAGTTATTAGCTGCAGCTTAGTATGCCGCTTTTGCAGATAACTTTTCCAAAAAAAAATTATGAAATGGCTGCGTGAGCATAGTGAGACTGAATGCATTTTCCAAGGAAGATTATTTTTGGTTTGTTTGAGACTATGTTTAGTTGAATCAGCAGAAAGACTTTTTTTATTTTCTTTCTCTAATTGTAATTGTAAGCTGAAATTCTAAATCAGCTGCTTAGTCATTGGTAAGTTATGAAAATTATGCTGTTCTTCAATTGTTATAACAAACATATTTATTTCTTGGGGTTTTTCCTCAAAGAATGTTTTCCTTGAAACAAAAAGCTGAAGAGTAACTGCAAGAATCCATGTTTTTTGAAATATCTATCATAGTGTAGGATAGGTAAACAGGGCAGGTGTTCAGATTTTTCTAACAAGTTGATTTTATCCAAGTCATTTGCAACTTTTAGGAAATTCAAACCCAAGTTGAATCCAGTCTTAGATCTACAAAGCAAGACTGTGGTTTCTGGGGGAAGGGGTCTCTATGCCATCAGGTTAGGCTTCCAAGTGCTGGTGATCTTCCTGTCAAAACTTGTCCTCAGAGTCCATGCCCTGTAATGGAAATGATGCATTGAACCAGTAAGTGCTGGTTGCATAAATTTAGTGGGATGAAGAATAAGGAGGTCTGGCTTCTTTGTGTTTGAGGAAAATGAGAGATGAGTGACCACTGATAAGTTCTGTTCTCTATGGGGTGAAAGAAGGCAGGTGGTCCTGCCATGGCAAGTCTTTGAGACCTGGCAAAGCATGTGATAATTCTGATTTATTAATGATACTTTTTGTCGGGGGTTTATGTTTTAACAGTTTCATTCCCTGGCTCCAATGTACTACCGAGGTTCAGCAGCAGCCGTGATAGTGTATGATATCACCAAACAGGTAAGACCTTTGGGATGCTTTTTGCCTGTGGTAACTCCCCTGTTTGGGCCTGAGTTGGAGTTAAACCCCACAACTGCAGAATTTAATTTGTATAGGGTGTATATGCTTCAGTAGTTTGTGTAGGTCTGGGTGGAAGTGTCCAACTGCCTTAAAACATTAAATAAAAAGTACTGCTTTTGTGTTGTTTCAACTTCATGTAGACAAAAGGTTGGAGACTGCATTTTGTCAATGTTTCTTTGTGTTTCCTCTGGCTACATAGATAGGATTAATATGCTGCAATACCCCCTACCACCACCACCACTACCTTTGTTCTCTGTGTGGAGTTGAATTTTTACTACAAAAAGCAGCTGTTAGCTTTATCAGCTGAGTAGAAATTAAGTTGTTTGCGTATTACTGATTTTAAAACTAATTATTTTTATCTAAGTATATTAATTTCATGTTTGTATTACAGGCATCATGTCTTAATTTTGAAACTGGCAATGAAATAATAAGTCTCTGACCTTTTGTCTCAGCATTATTCATTTGGAACAAAAATTGTATTTTTAGATCTCTAACTTCTCTGGCACATTTCTCAGGCAGAGGAGGCTAGGAGATCCCAGCTGAATGCCTCTTTCACTGCTTTTGGAAGAAACCCCTGCTGATATAGCTGAGTTAGAGACAGTGCTAATGGATGGATGGCCAGGACAGTTCCCTAGCATTTTATTCCTTTCTTGCCAATTGAATTATTTACTACTAGGTTGAGAGGGCTGGTTTGGTTCCCCAGTGCATTAGTGTAATGATCTGTCGCTGATGGTGGTGGTCACTGTTGTGCAGCAGTGCTGTTCTCCACTGCTAATTTGCCAGGAAAAGGTGAGGAAGAGTGAATTGTGCTGGATTGATACTTTTGATTTAAATATCTTACAGTTGATCTTGTAATATATTGAAAGAATAAAATTTTGTTTTGCCAGCCTTTCTCCAGGCTTATGTGCAACAGCTCTCAGGATAAAGAGGGGGAAATAGGAGAGGAAGGTCAATGTGTATTTCACTTTCTGATGCTTAATATTCAGTGTTAATCATTAAAGCAGAATGGATTTTTTTCCCAGGTGACTGATAGTGCTCTACCTTCTATGATACTGATGCAGCTACTGTTGATTTAGACACAACTCTTATGTGCATTTCTGAAGGGGAAAAAATTATTTATAATATATTTGGGAGCTCACTTTGTCAGTAATAATTTCAATTGTGCATTATAATTAGAATCTCCAGAAAGAAGTGTGACCTTAATGCTGCTACTTCACTAGTGTAAAGAAATAGAAAAATTACTATTAAAAGGTAGGTAGCATCACAGCGAGTTTGATTTTTGTGCTTGGAGGGGAAAAAAGCCAAGTGAATTGTCATCTCTCTCTTCAGTTTTATGACGAGTAAATTGAGGTTTACCAGATCACAGATTTGGAAATGCAGGGAGGTGGGCATCACTGTGGAAACTCTCCCGGAAATTACCAAAAATATGACAGTGGTTGAGATGGTAAGCTGCTGGACAGAAGTGAAATTAGACGAATGAAGCTCACATTCAAAGTGATGGAAATTAGGTACTAGATGAGCTGGGGTAGTTTCTTCATCACTGGAAGTTTAATATTCGGTGCCACTTTGGAGCGGGGAGGGAGGGAGGTGGAAAAGAGGGAAGCATCCAAGTTCAAGAATTAATTTGAAGAAGTCTTACGGCCCAAAGCTTGAAAAGCAAATTGAATAGATAGATAAATGATCTTCCAGTCTTGTGATCTATATAATTATTTTTGCATTAATACTTTCAAAGCTGTGCTCCTCCACTTTAAAAAATAGGCAAATACATTGGCAGAGAGTGTGCTGGTAGCTTACTTTGTTATTTCTCTGTTGTAGGATTCATTTCATACTTTGAAAAAATGGGTGAAAGAACTAAAAGAACATGGTCCTGAAAACATTGTAATGGCCATTGCTGGAAACAAATCTGATCTTTCTGATATCAGGTAATACTTTTTGTTGTTGTTTTCATTGCAGTAACTATATTGTTTCTTCCTTTCAGGTAACAATTTTGCTTCATTGTTATAATAATATATAATTTTGGCCACCTATAATAACATCAGTGATTCTAGCAATGCACAACCTTAACAACAACAGCACAACCTGAGTTATGTACTTTTTTTTAACCTCCCTTTTACTGCCCTTCCTCTGTATTTGTACAATCTCTACATCCTTTATCTGCTGAATCATTGGGAATGGAAAAGGATTCTCTTTTTTTTCCTTCCTTCCATTCAGTTAGAAGGTGCAGAATGTACTAAATGATGAGCAAAACCTGTAGTGTAAAGCTGGGAGGGTGGGCAAGAGGTAGAAAAATATTAATCACAGAAGTTTGAGAACTTGTGATCTGCAAGAACTGAAACTGTTTCATAATACTGGATGTAGAAAGTGTATCTTGGGGGATTTTTGGAGCGTAACCTCAATTAAAACTTCTGTCACCTATGCAAAGCAAAGAACCTCCTAGATAAAAGAGGGGAATCTACACCCCTGCAGAAGAGCTGAGATGATACTATTTGGAATGAAAGTGAAGCTAGAGTCACTCTTCTGCTTGTTAGCTCTATTTTGGATTTGCATTTATCCTTTCAGGAATTGGAAGAAAATTCTGCTGTACAGTAGTGATTCTGTGTGTCAGTCCATGACTATTATTTCTTGCTTCATCTGTGAGTACGAACTCAGTGATCATATCTGATGCTTTCCCCTTACAACCTCATAGGCTCTCATGGTTGTTCAAATACATCCCCATGTGCTTTGTTAGCGTTACTTTGGCCCAGATTCACCAGAGCTCTGGAGCATGTGTGTAACTTCAAGTAAGTGCTGCAGTGCTTTACTGAATCAAGGCCTACACGAGGGTTTGCCCTGTGTAGGTTTTGTTTTGTTCTTCCCTCTGCCACTGTCAGCCATGAACCAACACAAAGCTGCAACTCACTGCTTTCTGTAAGTAATGAACAAGCCCTAATTCTGGCAAACTTCTGGTTTCTGTTGGGCTAAGAATCAGGGACACAGATGTATTGGCGTCTCCTACATGGTGTTGCGATATGCTGGTCAACATGGTGAAACTGAGTCCTATAAGACAAAAATTTCCAAATGTGAAGGAGGGAAAAAAGAGGAAAGGAGGACTACAAAAATAAAACCAAAAGCCAGTTAGCACAAATCAAGGGTTTTGGTTGCCCTGAGAGTCACTTTTAAATTTATTGTTTAAGTGTTCCCAGCAATACCGTTGCAGGATTAACTCAAGGGTAATATGTTTGGAGATGGTGACAAATGGCAACAGTTGCAAATGAGTCCATAACCAGCCTTCTTCCTGCTTTTAGAAGCATTTGCCATACAGCAAGCTCTTAAATGCTGTTGCGCCAGAGGCAGGTTGAAGACCAAAAAAATCCTGCATCCCAGAAATGTTGTGAAAGTACTGGGGTTCCTCACAGAGCAACTGTGATCTTCCCACCATATTATTATCAACCACTATCTGTAATTTACTGATTGCTGATCATCCAATTCTTGCTCCTGTTTGGCCAGTATAGCTCTTCTTTGCACAAATTGTTTTGCTGTGTGAATGGTCCTCATTGTACTCCATGGGCTAATGTCTCTTAATCTTTTTGGTTTTTATGGGAGAGGACTTTTTTTCTCCGCATAATTATGAATAGTTTTGATAATATTTTTTTGTGCAGTTGTTCTTTCTGCATCTCCCAATCTTTTTTCTTTCTGAAGTTATCCAGTGATGTCCAGCTGAAGAGATTTTGGTGGAAAAATAGAGAGTAGACTATCTCATATGTGATACATTTTCACAATTCTTCCAGAAATCTGATTGTTTATGCAGTGCATGCAGCTGTATGCATTGTCTGTCTGCTTTATGTCTTCAGATTTACTTCAGTAAAAATGGTTTTAGGTGAAACATGTCACCAATTTATCAGATTGCTTCCAACGAGTAGAAAATACACATGCCTTTAGGCACAGAGAATTTAAAAATAGGATGATGTGAGCACACAAGAGCAAGCTGCTGTTTATATGAATTTTTGGCATCTCTTCTTGGTTTTTTAGAGCTTTTGGCAGATGTTTTGCTGGATATCAGAGAGACAGCTGCTTTTAAGACCAATGTGAATGGATGCAAAAGAGGTCAAGCTGACCCAGTTCAAGTTGGTTAGATTCTACCATCTCTTTGAGTGTAAGAGATAGTGTAAGGAGGAATTAAGTATTTCTCATAATCATTGACCGTGTTACCCTCCCCGTTTAGCATCTAAAATTTGGTTTTGAGCTGCCAAGATGTATTTGGGACACTTAGGGGTCACACTGCTTTTCCTTGATGTTGTTAATAGGCTATCAGCAATTCTTGGTGCTCTGTTGAAGTAAATTTCTTCTCCACTTTGAAAGAATTTCTACAGATAGGCAAGCAATTTTATCAAGTATAAATCCTCATCTTTGTTATAGTACTGTCAACTCTTAGAATTGCTGAGTGTTCAGCATACTTCTAAGTAATAGGAATAGGCTTTCTTCTGATGTGTCCTGTTCTTCTGACAGGTAATTAAAAAGTAGTTTCAAAGACAGAAGCTGAAACTTCAATGCTAAAATGTTGTAAGTGTCCATAATACGTTTTTGAGCATTATAGAAGTCAATAGTCGTAACAGCAGCTAAGAAGTTCACTTCCCTAAAAATGTGGTTCTCCTTCTTAACAAATGGCGTTTGCTGGAAATCCTTGGTTAAGAGAATTCAGCAGAATTTCATGCTCAGATCTTCACTCTATGCATCCATAGTATTTCTTTATTCCATGATTTATCTGGGCTTCTGTAAATCCTTTGACACAGTCCCCTACAACATCCTTCTCTCTAAACTGGAAAGAGATGGATTCAATGGATGGACTGTTTGATGGATAAAGAGTTGGTTACATTGTCACATCCAGGGGGTAGTGGTCAACGGCTCAGAGTCCTGATGGACACCAGTGGTGTCCCTCACGGATCCATATTGGGATTATTTAATACCAGTGTTATTGAGTACCTTCAATAATGACCCAGACA
The DNA here is from genome assembly GCA_013397115.1 of Edolisoma coerulescens. Lineage (NCBI taxonomy): Eukaryota > Metazoa > Chordata > Aves > Passeriformes > Campephagidae > Edolisoma > Edolisoma coerulescens. Next base: position 1,032,887 of record VWZW01000659.1, on the reverse strand, counting down.
AAGGGATTGAGTGCACCCTCAGCAGTTTGCTGATGACACCAAGCAGAGTGATGTGCTTGACACACTGATACTGGGAGGAAATTTTACAAGGAGTATCTGGATTGGTACATTCGAGCTGTAGGGTGAAGTAGTTGGTGCAGATTGTGCTGTTGCTCAAAAATCAGGAATGCACGTGGTTACAGATAGCAGAGCACACAGGCAGATCCAGCTTTGCCACGTGGCTCGGGGAACAAGGCCAGCATGGGGCTTGCTTGTTTAAAGCAGAGGTCTTTTGCATGCTGTAAACTGCATTTGTCAGCTTTTAACATGAACTATTGGTTGCAAAATGAGGTTGTTCTACTGGTGATTTTAAGATGGCATCACTTTGGTGAAATGGCACAGAATGGTGTCTTTCCCCAGTGAACTGGCACTCACAGATTGCTGTTGCTGATATGCTCAAAGTTGGTGGCTTTCATATTTATTTCAGAATCTCTCATTTCCTTGCTTCTTGCAAAGACCAAGACGTACGATGCTCTTACCATTTTCATCCACAGCAGTTGTACCCTATCTTGTTTGAACATTTGGCGTGCGGAGAGTGCCCTTCTCATCATAGTCAAATATAAAATACAAAAAAATGTAGTTTTCTTCAAATTATCTTCCTTTTCTCAAGGCATGGATTCAACAGCAAGTCCCAGAAATCTGCAGATTAATCAATTTTGTTGAAATTTTGATATATTTGAATAAGATTATCTAAATGCCATATGAAGAAAGATAGTAGTGCTTTTACAGAGAAGAAGAGACTATTAATGCTTTTCTGATCAGGCTGTGTTTGGGGTTGTTTGGTGTTTTTTCCTAAAAATTAACTTTTTTTTTAAAATTTGGTTTCTTTTATTTATAAATGTTTTAATTTTTTTTCAGGGAGGTTCCTATGAAGGATGCCAAAGAATATGCAGAATCTATAGGTGCAATTGTTGTTGAAACCAGTGCAAAGAATGCTGTTAACATTGAAGAACTTTTTCAAGGAATAAGTAAGGAAATGTTCCCTTTAATTAAATAATTTTGATTGCTTAGATGTTTTCTCTAAATAGCTGTCTGTTTCAGTCTATAAACTACTTCCCCAAGGACATCAGTAAATCCTACGAAGCCTGTGGTATTGCTGCTATTTGTGCAGATGTAAACTAAGAACAACTTTGAATACACCAGAGCAAAACATTGTAGATAGTAGAAACAGGGTAAGCCTGTTCCTTCTAAATCTGTATATAAATCCTGACCTGGGTCACATCTGCTGTTTCAGACCAAGCCTGCTGTAGAGGCAATAGTGTTCATCTTATCATCATGTTGCTTAAAACTTAAATGTTGATGAATGCTCCTGGAGGGCATTGACAAGTAGAAAGCAGTCATTGCCATGGAATACATTAAAAAAACTCCAAACAGATGAATTTCTCTCCAGGCCTTATAAACATGGTGAGACTGGTACTTGTCATGAGGAGAAGAAAAACCATCTTGTTCAGTTTGCGTTCCAGGGGTTCCAGTGCTGGTCACTGTTTGCAGGCTAGAAGGGACCTCACGAGAATTTCAGTCCAACTTTCTGCCCAAGTAGACTTGATAGTGAATTCAGACCAGATTGCTCAGGCCATTGTCTGGCTGCGCCCCAGAGCAGAGGTTCCATAACCTCCTTGGGCTGTTGTTTAAATAGTCCTCATAGTGACATCCCCACATCAAGCCAGAAGCTGTTCTGATTCACTTCACTCCTTGTCCTGGGTGCACCTCACTAAAGAGCTTGATTCAGTTTCTCAGCAGCCCTTCCCATGGGTACTGACAGGCAGCTTTGTGGCCCACCAAAGCCGTTTTGTCTCCAGGCTGAGCTGGCCTTGTTTCCTCAGCTTCTCCTCACAGGGCAAGTGCTCCAGCCCTCATTGTCTCGCAGCCTTCCTCTGAGTTTGTGCCAGCTTGTCAACATTTTTCTTGTGTTGTGGGGCCCAAAGCGAGTGTAACCCATCTGGTGTTAGACCACATCTTAAAGGGCATAACCACTTTGGCTAATGTTCTGTCTTGGCTCCTGTGGGTTGCTGCTGGCTGTCTCTGCTGCCAGAGTGTGCTACTGGCTCATGCTCGGATCGTGTCCCTGAGGTCCGTTTTGGGCAGAGCTGCTTCCCAGGCAGCCAGTCCCCAGCCTCTCTCATAGCCAGGGGCGCTTCCTTCCCACAAGTAGGGCTTGGCATTTGTCCTTTCTGAAGTATGTAAAGGCTTCTTTTGTCCCATATCTGCCTCCAGCCTAAGGCCCTCTGAAGAGCAGTCCTGCCCTCGAGGATACTGAATGCACCTCTGAGTTGGGTGTCATCTGAGGGCTGAACTGGGTGCCTGTTTTTTCATCCTTCAGGGTCTGATAAAAGGTATTAAGCAAGGTAACTGGCCTGTGGGTAGACATATACTATTAACCACTGACCTTTAGGTGTGATGCTCCAACCAGCTACTCACATAACTAATGGCCTGCCTATCTAGACTGTAACATCCCAACTTGGACATAGCAGGATGCTGTAGGAGGGAGTATCAAAAGCCTTGACAAAGTCAAGGTAAACAACATCCAGTGCTCTCCCAGTCATGCTGTCATACAGGGCAACCAGGATGGCTGGACATGGTTAACCCTCGGTAAGTCCATGCTGACTGGTCCTGGTCACCTCCTTCACCTTCTTGTGCCCAGAAGCAGCTTCTCAGAGGATTTGCTCTGTGGTTTTCTCAGTAAGCAGAGTGAGGCTAACCAGCCTGTAGACCCATGGCTTGTTATTGCCCTGTTTGAAGACAGATACAACATTCACCTTTTACCCTAACCTTTCAAAAACAACAGGGATGATAAAGAATGGCCTTGCTCCCTATGCATCCTCAGGCTTGTATGGGTTAAGGTTTCTTAAGAGCTTCATGGTCTGATCTTCTTCCATTACTGGCATTTCTTCCTCTCCCTGAATCCTGTTCTGGGGTTCAGAGACCTAGGAGACAGCATGTCCGGACACTCAACCTTATTTCCCTGAAGTTTTTTTATTTTATTTTGTTTTATTTCACATATTTGTCGTCAGCTGATGTTATCTAGCACACTTTGCCTGAGATGGGGCCTGTTCAACTGTTTGTTTTGCTTACATGGGATGTATTTGAAATGGCTAATGAGAACCAGTATTCCTAGAACGCACTACCATTCTTTTGCCTCCTTTAAAAAGGAGGTGTATGCCACATGGCTGTCTGGAGGAACTGGTTCTTCCCTGTCATAGTTTACTTGTTTGTCTGCATCTGATGGTTGTGGATGTCCTCGCAGAGGAACTCATTCATGCCACATAATTAGATAATTAGTTTCCATCTTTGATAGGCATTGCTGCAGCTGGCGGTGTGCACCATCCCTAATAATGAATATAACAGACGAGGAAAATCAGCTAAATTAAGTTTAGTATGAACTAGATACCCAGGCTAGTGCACTTAATTCCACAGGCAATTACTTCTATATATAGAAATATTTGTCTCAGTGGATCTACTTGTGACCTTATCAAGCCCTCAGCAGAGAGAAAGGAGAGAGCTGGTAGAGTATGCTTATAGAAATATAGTGGAAACCAAGGGAAAAATGCTTGATTAGCAGTAGAATTAATTAGTATGATTGTGACTGGGCAGAGGGCATTGATAAGCAACTTTCTGATGTTTTACACCACTTCAGTCTTGGTGCAATTTCCAAAAGAGTCTGTCTCTGCCCAAGTTGCATAGCAGCATTTCTGCCTTTTCAGAGTATGAAATCCTTGTGTGGCCATGTCTCCTACCCTGTTGACTAATTTTGTTTCTGTGGTGCCCTAAAAGTCACGCTGCTGCTTTAGTTTTGCTTTCATGCTGCCTGAGAGCTCCTGCCCTTCTCCCTGTGCTGCTCATGAAGGACATGGTGCAGCTCCCTGGCCTCTGAACAAGGAAGCAGCAATTTCTGTTTACCTTGGACTTTGCAGGTAGACTGTGTGTGTTGTTTATTTTACAGCCTAGATTTGGAAGGATATTCCAACATGTGTGGAGAATTTCTCTGTTAAATCCTCCTTGAAATTGATAGCCCAAGCGGAAAGGGTAGACTTCATTTTATTTTAGCTAAAAAAATTACCTCCTTCTTGCCTATGCTTTTCATTTCCCAGGGGCATTTTAACATAAAAATTTTTCCTTCCTGAGATGTCTAACGACAGGGACAATGTTGTGAATGGAGTGAAATAGTATGATAGAAAAAATGTACTCATAATGATAGAAAGAAGGTGTAAAGAAAAAAAGGGGAATGGATGTTTTGTTGACAGACAGATAAACCTTGGAAAAATTACAGAGATTATAGAAAGATTGCTTCATTTCTAAGGTTATTATATTACACTGTGCTTAAAAGATTTTTTAAATAAGTTTCTCTCACAATTTGAAGATTTGGCTGTTTAGAGGGATGTCTTCATAGCACAGTCTCAACACAAATCTATCGTCCTTAATTTTTCTCAAGAAAATACAAGATGTGAAAGACTAGAATAGTAAAAGTTTCTGGTTTTTTGAAGATGGGTCAAATTTGGCAGGAGAGGTACTCTGCAGTCACTGGGCAAATAAGGCTGAGGAGGCAGACTGAGCACAAGAGCCAGCAAAGTCAGTGTTCTCTGCACTGGGGAGTTTGCACTGAGCTGAGTAATGGGGCTGCAGCTCCTGGGTTCTGTAGTACCCATGGGATTTCAAATGGTAAGCCACTACACTTAGCCTGGGTTTGTTTAGCAGTGCCTGGCTGAAGGCTTGCCATGATTGTGAAATATCATGTGACTGATTTATGTCTCTGTAAACGTGAAACGAGTATTTTTAATACAGTTGTATATTCCTCACTTGAGCTAAATTTTTGCCCAATGTCTTTCTCTAAAGGTTTTTGGCATAGAAAGGGCTTAACAGTTTGGTGTTTTTTCATTTGTTCCAGTAGTTCTTTCTAATAGCTGAGTTTCTATAGGAACAAATGTTATTAACATTTTATTCCCAGCCTTAAAAGAATCATAGGCACAGTGGCTCCTTGTCGCTGGTTTATACCTTGGCAGCAGCAAAAATGCCAGGAATGTATTATACAATAGCAGTATAATAAAGTTGTGCCTGTGCAGGGGGTCATACCAGTTCTGTCTTGCCCCTTCTTGTTTGTGGGACTTCAGCCCGCTGACCTTTGCTTGTGCCTGGCTGGTTTTCAAAGACTAAACAAGCTGCCCCGTGTGTACTATCATTTAGTGGCAATCATACCTTTGCAATTCTCAGACACCTGTTCATTTACCAGCTCAAATAAGCCTTAGTTACCTTATTCAGATCTGGTGCACGCCCAGCTGTTTCTCTTCGGCCTGTGTGTGTTGCCTGCTACCTCAGCGTGAAGGTGCCCCAGATATGGAAGAGCAGATTGCGTAAAAGCCGCCCTCGGTGAGCAGCAGAGCCGAGGCTGTGGCTCCCAGGTTTATATCAGGCTGCATCGGGAGCTCCCGAGGGGAGCAGGCGGTGGAACAAGCAAGCCACTGAAGAATGCCTAGCCAAGTGAAACGTGACGTAAACTTGTGCTTAAACAAAACAAACGTTATGGCCATGCGTTATTTTCTTTAAAGTCTGGCAAATCATAGGACTATAGAATGGTTTGGGTTGAAAGGGACCTTAAATATCATCTAGTTCAACTCCCCCACCACTGGCAAGGATGCCACCTGGTAAATCAGGTTGCTCAAGGCCCCATCCAACAAAAGTGGGAGATCGATGTGCTACCAAAGGGGGCAAGATTGAAGCTGTTGAGGGTGAGAAGGAAGTGGGGAAGTACATTATCAAAACCATGCTATGGAGACTGTGCTAAGAGTACTTAGCATGCTCTCTCTTGCTGATGCTCGTACTACGAGAAGGAGAGACGAGCTGATGTTTAAAAATCCAGATAAGAACGTTCTTCCTAGATGAGGCTTCCCAATTAGAGCAGAGTTTCTGTCTTGGGATTCAGCCTTTCATGTGGTAAATGCTCAGTTATAAATGTATGAAGCTATTGATTTTCTGATGCCTTGCCAGCAGCTCATATATTGAATATTTAATGTAACCCAAATACTTGTTTCCTAGAAATACTGGGAGATTAAAAAAACCAAATCAAACTCAATCTCTAGAGTTTACAGTTTAACCAGTTGTATACTGGACAAATTAAAGAGGAAGGTATGAAATACCTGTGGAATGGGGAAGGGATCTTTTCCAGCAGATATTCAATGTTTGCACTGACTTAGATGGATTTGGATGGTTGGAATTGCAGATGGACAGGACGCTCTTCAAGCTTTGTGAGTGATCAGTACTGTGGTTTTTGTCTTTTTATCTGCTCATTTGCAGATATCTGTGAAGTACCTTGAAGAGGTCTATGGAAGATATTTTAAGAAGAGAAAGTACATTTAGTTTACAAAGAAATTTCACATATGCCAATTTTTAAGGTAGTCCAAACTCATAATTGAATTTTTGTAGAGGGTGTGAAAGATGGAAGAACATTGTCCAAACTTATTTTTGAGATTATGTTCTTTACAGTTTATGCTCCCTGTGTTCTAGGATTAGTTCTCCTTTTGCTTTCAAACTTCAGTGAATGGAGAAAAACTTAATGACTTTCAGACTGTTCCTAAAGTTAAACATGTGAGGTACTGAATTTCTCTCCAACCAAGGAGAGCTCTTCAACTTAAAACAGTAATAAATAAACTGACACAGCCCAAAGTTAATTACAGCAGGACCTTGAATCAAGGTTGGATCTCTTAGTAATTAAAGTAATTAGGAAAACTGTTGTTTACTTTGGTGCATGCAAGATTTAAATACTTGCTTGGATTTTTCCTGGAGATTTTAATTAAATGAGCAAAATGTAGTTGTATTGCTGCTTCCCCTAGCAAGAACTTGTGTCAGCGATCTATGCTTTTAGTTTAAATAAAACCAAACCAAACCAAAGGCTTTATTTCCTTGCCTGGAGATGCTGTTAGCTGTGCTATTAGGAGTATTAAAATAATTGCAACTTAATTATGTTTAGTTATGCAATAGATTTTATTGTAAAATTTATTATGTTCCCTTGCATGAAAACTTACAACGTGAGTAAACAGTCATCTCTGTCAATTGGGGAAATCTTGACCTCACTATAAGTATGGGGAGGGGGAAAGAACCAGAGGCAGACTAGTGAGCCAAGCTTTATAACCCATGTAGGAAACTTCTAAAATACCACTGAAATGAGTTTCAGAGCATGAAAGAATTTGGGGAGATATGAATTGGGACTGTCTCAAGTCCTACAGATGCAGAAAACTGCCAAAACTGTTGGATCAGATGTGCGTGCTTCACTCGTCTGTGTCTTCACAGATGGCTGTTCTTTATTAACGAAGTTTGCAGGGGCTCATCTTGCTGCGATACAGCTGGCAATTTGAGGAGGAGATTCTGGCCGTTGTATAGGTGTTCTACCACTGCTTGAACAAGTTAACCTTTTCTCAGGTGAGCCATTAGAAAAGCTCACCTGAGCTCTGACAGCTGTCAGGCTGCTGCTCTGGGGCAGAGTGAAATGGATTTCACCTTCCTCCAGCCCCCTAAAAATTGTGTTGTACGTGATTTGCAGGAAGATGGAAAGAAAGGCAGAGAAAGCCACTGCGTGGCACTCTGATTGCTTCTTATCCTTAGCAGAATTGTTGTTGTGTTAGATAGTAGGACTCTGCTTCTTGAATGGCCTGAAGTTGTGTCTGGGGAGGTTTAGGTTGGATATTAGGAAAAGGTTCTTCACCCACAGAGTGGTTTGGCACTGGAACAGGCTCTCCAGAGAAGTGGTAATGGCATCAAGCCTGACAGATTTCAAGACACATTTGGACAATGCTCTCAGGCACATGGTGTGACTCTTGGGGAATCCTGTGTAAGGCCAGGAGCTGGACTTGATAATTCTTGTGGCTCCCTTCCAACTCAGCATATTCTGTGATTCTGTGAGTCTTTGGGACTTGATTTCATCATCTGGTTGTGCCAGCTCAGTTTGATCACAACACATCTGTTTCCACAGTAAATGAGTTATCTGTTCAATGCACTGTTGTGTTTGTCCCTTTGTCAGCATGGTAACTGTTGTGGGTTTTTTACTGAGCCTTACGCTCAGCTTGAAGGCTGATCCCAACCTTTCCTTTCATGCAGTCTTTTACAGGTCAATGATGAAACTAGTTTCATGTTTAAAAACCCAAACAAAAGCAAAAAGCTCAACTCCAAGCCTGATTTTTCTGAGCTAGTGAATGTCACAGCTTCCAACTGGAGCATCACATTCAAAAAGGAATAAAGAGAGCAGCTTTTATCACTGTGATGATGCATCCTGCTTCCAGCTGCAGCAGAGCAGTCCCCGTCCGTATTTCTTCAAGTTCTGCTCACTGAGCTGTTACCCAGTCCCTGTTGTCTCTCTTGCTTCTCTGCTCCAGTTTTCATTTTTTTCATTCCCATTTTGTTTATCTCTTGTTCCACCCTTCCATTTCCCAGTCTCTTTGCCTCTGGCACTCTTAGAACAGCAACACCCACAGTGCTGATTAATCTCTTAACAAATCTCAGATTCAGTAGCAGGAGCTGGAACTCTACCAGGCTTTGGAGAAGACTGACCTTCATCCTGGGCTGCCTCAGCCCAACTCAAACATGCCAGAAAGGAGGAGATGCAATTACTTTAGTGCTTTTTATCTGTCAATCTGGATGATTCACTTCAGAACTGTGACAATTTCTGTAACCCTACATCTGAGCAGTCTCTTGTGACGCTTTTTATTTTGCACACCAGTGTTTACTGGAATGAGAGCATGGAGGACACCAAGACCTCTTCAGGAATGTGCAGAGGTGGATGGTTACAAACAGTTTTGTTACACAAAATCTGTGAAATGTGGTTTGAACCTTAGTCAAATGAAACCAAAAGGTATAATCATATATTTAATAATAGTGCAAAATCAAATTTTAAATTGCACTCAGCAACTTACTCTGTAGGAATATCAGCAGTGAGAACCATATGGGACTTTTATACCATCTCAACAGTATTTTATCCCTGAGTTCCTCATTTCACCAGTTCAGCTGCAGAATTCTTAGATAAATGTGCATGCATTCTCTGTGATTAACTATTTCATCTGGAATCCTAAGACACACTCCTGGTGATCTTTGGCAAGCTGGCAGGTTGTGTCCTGCTCTTCAAAACAGGGTGCAGACTATTTGTGGTCTAGTTTGTAATCCTAAGTTAAGCAAGAGATGAAAACAGGTTGTCCTGAGAGGGTGTGGATGCCCCATCCCTGAAAGTGTTCAAGGCCAGGTTGAATGGGACTCTGAGCACCCTGATCTAGTGAGTTACATCCTTGCCCATGGCAGGGGGGCTGGAACTAGATGATCTTTAAGGTCCTTTCCAACCCAAGCCATTCTATTATTCTGGAGGTCAATCTCTCATGGTCCTTTTTAAGCTGACTCTACCAAGCAGTCTTCAGTTTGAAGAGGAATTGCCTTAATGTTTTTATTTCTTCAGCATGAGAATTGCAGGGCTGGATGTCAGAGGACTGCTGCTTCTTTCTGACATTAACTGCATGAAAGAAATAGCCTACAGCATTATTAATTTATGGTACTCAATACCAGGGTATTTTTTATTGCTCTGGAACAGATATTATGGTTGCCAGTGAGATACAAATTTTAAATGAGTATATACTTTCCAAAATTAATTCAGTTTGCGACCTCTGTTGATCCTGACTCAATGCCAGCTGTATTTGAGTTGGTGTCAGCAATATTGATGCCATATTTATCAGGAGCTGAATGACAAGATGAGATGAACGCAGTGCTTTTGGGTGGCGATAGTGATTGAGCTGGGTTAGAAGCAGGAAGTGTAGATGCAGGCTCAGCGTTTCACTGCTCATCCTTAGTGTTCTGCTGCTGCTGAGGCCTTTCTCTGTTACGGTGCCTACTGTCAGGGAGGCCTAGGGAAAGACAGATTTCTAACTGATTTTTTTATTCACTTTCCCTGATGCCTGATGAAAAATCAGGGTATCATTTGCTGTGGAGCTGGTTCTCAGTTGTTAGACTGAGTTTTATGCTCCAAGGTAATTACTCCTGTCATGGTAAAAGCTGCTTAGGCAGGGATGTCTTGTTACTAAAACTAAAATGATTTAACTTGATGGTTTAATAATTCTGGTAATAAGAGAAATAATAAGTGAGAGAAGAATCACCTACTGAAAAAATATTCTCAAACTTGAAAAAAGTAAAAGTTTAGACTGTTTAAACATTTATTTCCTTGCATTGAGTTCCAGGAGGGGGGTGGTGGTATCAAAACAGCAGAAAACACGGCTAGTTCCTGACAAACAGAACCTAAATTCAAAGGCCAGAATAACTAACAAGCAAATATGTCTAGAGATGTTTTTGTCTTTGTTATTTATAATTGTTATCTGTGTGGGTTTTATTGTTTTGAGAAATTACTAAAATCTGGATGATTCTGAACAATATATATTGTGCCCTGGTCTGAACTGGACAAACTGCTCGCTGACCTTGAAGCCTGCGAGGTTTTTGCTCCAGAGATAAGTTTGCCTGCCTCTTGGCATACACATCAGGAGTACTGAAGAAAAGACTTGAAACTCATAAGAAATATGAAAAGCTGAATGAAAATCAAATAGAATTAACATCTTTGTTTAATGCAGAGTTCTAAAATGAAAGTTAGGCCAGTTTGCACATTAAAGCTCTCCTCTTCCAAAGTTACTGTTAGAAGAACCAAATGTTTAGAGGGTATTTGCTTAATGGCAGATTATGGGAAACCATGTCTGTAGATTCCAGGGTTTTTTGCTACACTGTGCTCTGCCTGGGTCAGATTGACAGGGTTTTATTACCCTGGGAGTGAGTTGAAAGCACTTTGGAAGTGTTAGGTGCCTAATGCAGAAGTTCTTTGCAGGTCTCTATGACGACAGCATTGCCTTCTTGGAAAGCCTCTCACAGATACCATGTTCTTCATATTCTCTAGAGTTTTAAGAATTAGTGGATTCTCTTTGTCTCCCAACAAAGCCAACAGAACTAATGCATGTAACAGCTGGGTGTATAACCACCTATTCTGCTTTTTATTTTACCTTACAAACATGAAGTCTGAACAGAATGTTAAGCAGGATGTGAAGTCGATATTTTAGTGACCTGAATAGAGTTCAGAATTGTAATATCAGTGCTCATACATGCTTTGGCCCCCAAGATACTGTATTTGGTCCAACAGAGTGAAAAACGTGTATCTTTACCTTAGTAATGTGAGGATTTTTCCCTTTCTCACTCAGTTGTACAAATACACAAGATTATCTACTTTAAAAGTCACACTTGTACAGCATACCTATGCAGAATTAACTGAATAAGAGAAAACTTGAATTTTGGCCAAAGGTAATTTCAGGACAAGTTTTAGAGATCAAATTTTGCTATTTGACTTCATTGGGATTGGATTTTACCTGAATGCATTTAACTTGCCCACCCACAACCACTCCTCCAAATAATTTGTAAACTCAGGCTTCAACATAGGTAGATAATTCATAGAACATTTGGTAAGAGAGAGCTTTGAATAACTGGAGCAAAGGATGGGGAAATCTAAACTGTAAAATCCACCTGGATTATGATGAGCTGTTCACAGGAACTCTGTGTTCTCTGAAAGTGGTATATAAAAACCAAATGTTAAATATTTTAACTCATGTTGTTTAACATGGGTAATAGTAAACCAAGGAATAATTCATAAAAAATGGATTCAGCTTCAGAAAAAAATTTTTAGGAAATCCACAAAGTGATGAGAAAGTACATTACCATGACTGTAAGATCTCAAGGTACTGATGGAGAGCTTACACAAGGGTTTAATGCAAAAGCCTGGTGCACACCAGAGAAAGACACAGGATGGATTGGACCTCGGAGAATATTTTTTTTACATTTATAATTCTTATTATTAAGAACATTGTATGTAGTCCACTAATAGGAAGCCAGTTAGACAAAAGATGCAGCAGTACCAAAAGGGCACACAGGGGAGGGAGTTGGAGCAGTGCCCTTCTGCCCCAGGAGAGATCTCTGGCTCTCCTGTAATGGCTGAAATTCTTTCAAACACTTTAAATAATTACTCCATAAGATGATTAAAAAATCAGGAGAGTTTGCAGGGGAGGGGGGTGATGGTGATGTTAAGTAATCGAAGCTGTCAATTGGAAAGGTGTGGGTACCCCTAAAAAGGAGGAAGGGATGCCATGGAAAGAACAGATCTGTTTTTCTTTGTCAAGTATAGGCACCATGTGTTTAGTTACAGTGCTGTGTAAAACTCCAGTGTGCAAGGACTAAATGCCATGCAGCTTTAGGACAGGCACCATCTCATTAAACTTGCACCATTCACATTTAAGTGCAATTAGGAGAAAGATGAGAATTTTCTCTTTCTAAGTTGTAAGAAGCTCAGTAAGATAACTGTTTTTTAAAAATACATGGATAAGATCATTTCAGTGTACTTCATGCCTTCTCAATAGCCATATTGCATATATTTTTTTTAATGTGAAAGTCTTCTTTCATAAGCAGGATACAAGGAAAAATATTCAAGGTACGGTTGTTTTCTTGTAAAGTTTAACAGATGTCATTCTTATGCAAGCTAAATTCTTCTGTTACCTGCATGGAGTGTTGCTCTTATATCAGGAAAATTGAATTAATGTCTCCTCATGTGTTCCAGGTCGGCAAATTCCACCCTTAGATCCTCATGAAAACAGTAACAATGGAGCAATCAAACTTGGAAGGCAGACTTCACAGACGGGTAGGCGGTGCTGCTGACCCGACTTGATCTTTTTAGATTTACTTGAAAAACAGCACCATTTGCTTCTTTTTTTCACTGAGAAAGGACTTCATGATCTCAGTGACGTGGCTCCTTATCTTGAAAGCAGTAATTTCAATACTTCCCATGAGCAATAACGCAAGGACCAGAAGCAGAAGGCTTTACTTCAAAGGGATTTTGCAAAACCCAGTTGGAAAATCCTCTCTAATATCCTGTCAAAATTACAATGTCAAAGTACTCCAATTCTCTGTTTAAACCAGTGACTGTTGTTTTTTTTTTAATAAAAAGTTCAGTTTATATATAAAATTTAGGTTTGCTACAAAAACTTATCTTCTTAAATTTCCAAGTAGACTTGGCATGTTTTTAGAGTTTTCTCTGTAATAATAGGGTGAAAAAACCCCCATAAAACCTGAATTTTGTCTTACGGTTTCTGTGCCATCTTTTTAGCTGGACTCTACTTCATGATTTTTCTAAATCTGCAGCTTCATCTCCTACTTTCGGTAAACATCAGCAAGAAATGGACTGAATTTGCTAAACGAAGAGAAGAAATGGATCCAAAGGATGAGCGCGTGCAGTTTTTATGGACTGGAAGTCAAAATCTGTGTCAGGAAGTGCTGTGTATGTGGAAGAAGGAGTTGTCATGAAGGAAGCTGCTGGACCCCATACAGTTCCAGTGTGCTTCAGAAAGAAGTGAAAATGCAGCCACTGTGCTGACTGGAATGATTCCCTGTGCAGGGTGTGGGCTTCAATAATTACTGAAAATGTAAAAAGAGCATAAATACAGGCTTAATCTCCACTATTTACCAGGGTTCCTCCAAATCTGTGCCCCAGACCAAATTTTTTTCTGTTCAAAGTTGCCTATTCCTTGGTTTCTAAAAGAGGATGCCACAGTGCCCCACTCCTCATGGTCTCACTGCTGTGCTCCAAGAGGTCTTTGAGTTCGAAGAATGGTATTTCTATGCAGAAACTGCATAAGAGAGCACAATATAATGTGGGGTTAGAGGCTGGAATCTAATAAAACAAACCTGAATGTTTGCTTACAAATGTAATTCCCTGAATTTGTGGAGTAGTCTCCTCAATTGTGTGGGGATGTGGTGTGGAAGACCCACTGTGTGATATCTTTGAAGTGTGATGCACTTGGAAATGCAGCATAGGAAAAAATTCCTACAGAGGGTTATGAACTAGAAATAATGTAAAACTGTATGTGTTTTCCACTTCCATCTTTTATGAATGTGTGTGACTGAGATGATAAAATCCAAATTTATCTTCTTCATCAATTTCATTGGAAATGGGAATTAGAGTAAGAAATGCTGGATTCAAAACCAGAGCCCAGCCTGCATTCCACAACATTAATTTGTTCTCTTATGAGGAAAATTATCGTCACTGCACATTTTCAGGAGGGCTTATGAAAAGCACACAAAAGGGAAAAATAACTTTCCACAATAAATCATGAGCAGGCAGCCTAGAGCGTGGTTTCCGTGTTGATACATAAAAAAACCAGACCTTATTGGCTGGTTGTGAGATAGCTTAGATAAAATGTCACTAATTGTTAGGGCTTGAAACAGAGCCAGATAAAATCAACAGGAACATTTTGTCTCCAGAGGGCTTGGAGTAGTATAGGTGGGAAATATTCCTCTGGATTTTATCTAAGAATCTACGCTGCATTGTTTTTTCACATTTAATCAATTTCTCCTATATTTTGGCCTCCTTTGAAAACACTCATACTAGAAAATACGCCCTAGGATATTTTGGGTAAACTTCCAGTTTTCAGCTGTGCTGCTATATGATCCGTGTCTCTGACTCATTGCAGCAACTACTTTACTGATAGTCCAGGGTTATTTAAGTGAAAATTCAGTAATCATCATTGTTGATAGCTGGGGAGGGAGACAGGCTCCTTTAAGGAACATTTAATTCCATCCCAGTACAAGCAAGTCTGCCAGGGATGCCTGGCTCTTTCACTTGGGCTGGGGAGGGAGAAGCTTAACCTGGCCTTCAGTGCTGAGGAAATACCAAAGTTACCAACATCACAGGTTCATACATTTTATGGGGTCTATGACCCAATGCTGATTCCTCCTAAGTAAAACCCAATAAGAGGCTAGACCAGTTACCCAGAAAACAAGGTGAGATCAAACCCATGTTTTTAGAGGTGTCATAATTTTTAGTTCAATGTATAGCAGTTATCCATAATTGATTTTTAAGCTTTTGTAAATCATTGATACATATTTTTATTTTTTTTTAACACGGCATCTCAAAACTTACTGAATCCTAACTGAGATGTCTGAAAGCTTTGTGAGACAATTTTGTGAGTACCTTGTATGCTCTAATTTGTGTTAGAACTGGCAATTGATGCTGATCTTTATGGGATATTGTCCTGAACAACCAGCTCTCACAGCTGGCTTTGAGCAGTATGTGAATCAGAACAGGTTTATGAGTTATATGTTAAAATAGTTTTAAATTGGACGTTTTTACAATGGATTTCTGACAGATTTTAAAATTTGAATGGTGATTAAATAGGTTTTGCTTTCGGTGGGGCAAATCTAAATCACTTTATTCTGCTTTTAGTCAAGAAAAAGATTTAAATTAATAAGGATTCTGATTGTATAAGTTCTTGAGATTTGGGTTACCGGGAGCTTCAGTAGGGAAGTCTGAAGGCAGAAGAAAAATAACAGGCCAATGCAGAGCATCTCACATTTTCTCTGAACACAGGGCTCACCTTTGACAATGTTGTTGCCTCTCCGCTGTTTGCCAAAGCTAAGGGGTGGCTTTAATGTGCCTCTTCAAATGGGGCAACGGTTTGTTATAAAAATAGTGATTTTAAAATGTAAAATTAATGATTTCTGTTTCCATTGGTTGCCTGTGTTGCTTGGAAGGTACCACCACCCTTCATAAACAGCCAGAAAAATGACAGAAAACCCCCAAATCTCAGAGTTGAAAGTTTCAGCAGCAACTGGAATTCCTCTTAGTAGTTAATTGCTGGTGAAAAGCTAAATTACTGTAGTGCAGCACCTGACTGTGCAACTGATCTTCTCTAATAATAATAATAGTAATATCAACACTGCAGTTCTTGGTTAGCCAGCTGGTGCTGGGTTTGTCCAAGACTGATTTTCTCAAGAGAGCTGGCAGCAGGACTGAGGCACAGGCTGTAGTGCCAAGGATATTTGGTGGAGCTTGTTTGCACCATGACTCAAGACTGTGACAGTCCAGTTGTGGGTGACTTGCTTTTCTGGCTTGTCATGAACTAGTTTAAAAAACAAAATTATGAAGGAGCTAGTTTCTGTATATGCTCTGCATATATATGTGTATATAAGTACAGTTTTATATTGTTCTGCTGACATGTAGTGTTTTTTCACTATGTCTGGTTCTCATATACTACACATTGTATTCTGTAAGTACATTGTTTTTGTTAATGATCATTTCACCTTTATGAACTTAAAGTTGTGGATCAAAGGTAGCAAGAAGATAGAGATACACATAGGTACAATCGTTGACTTGCCATTTTTGTGCATGAAAATGGCATATTCTAGAAAATGTTTGTCTTGCAGACTGAGAAATCTAAAAAGGGCTGTTATTATTCAGGAATTGGGATTCAGAAGTAATAAAGTGACACTCAAAAGAAAAAACTTACTGTTTTTGCTCACGGTACAGCATGTCTATCTAAAGTGCTGCAACGTAACCTGAGTCTGTATCAATACCTAGAAAACTTATCTGTCATCCCATGTTTCCAGTAATCCTTCATGGCACATGGGAATAAGTGTGACTAGATAGGTTACATGTGTGAGCATTCTGTCACCTGACTGTTTCAGTGCAGTGATATATTTTACTAACCTACCCTTAATTATTTAAACCAGAGTCAGTGATAAATTGCCAGTTTAAAATCACCTGCTAGGTACTCTTCCTCTGTTTTGTTTGTATAAGGGCTTTGATTGGGCTGGACCCACTCGCTTCATGTATGGGATGCTGCAATCTGTTAATACTTTACCTTCTGTTTTACATATTAATTGTATCATACCTAATAATATTTTTTCCCTAAAATGTAGTTTTTGTGTTTTATTTAACCTACAATGATTAACGCTAATAAATGTTTTAAATGCCTCAGATTTGGGGATATCTCTGGTTTCAATAAAGCAGAACAAAATAGCTCCCATTTTGCGCATCATTTGCTCCTGAGAAAGGGCTGTCTGCACTCTCTGGATTACTTGCCTGGGATTTAAATGCTGCTTGAAATGTGTGTGGCTGGCCTTTTAGCAGAAAGTGAATGCATTCCTGAGGGATCCTGCAGCCCAGGTGAACTCCCAAAAACCAGAAAAAGAGGATCTGAAAATCCTTTTGCTGAGTTATTTGATTTATCCATTAGAAGAGAGTGACCTGAGTGGCCAGCATCTGCTTAGAAATTAAGAATAGTAGCTCTCAGTAGAAAGTGAGCTTCTGGTTACTACTTGCTTTGTATAGCAGCAATGACTGGTATGGCTCATAAGACACTTCCTCTTTTGTATGTTTTTGGTTTGGTGTACATTTATTTTTTCGCCCTACTTTATGCCCCTCTGTCATGGTTTATCATGACACCGCTACACCCTCCCTCAGACTTGTGGCTAGGAGTTAAGAATTAACACTCTCTTAAGAAGTATGCAGTATTTCATTCCCCTTAGTGCTATTGTTTCAAGAGATGTTTAACCACACCAGCAGTTTTTTGCACTGTTTGGCTCATATTTTCAAACTTTTTACCACAACTAGGAGGACTATGAATGAAAAGCTGGGTTTTTTAAGGAAAAACAGGGGTTTTGGACTAAGACTTTTCTGACTACCGTGATAAATTCAACGCACAGCAGTACACAAGAAACACTGTAGCTCGAATAACAGTACAGAACACCACTTGTCTGTGCAATGAGAAACCAGTATTTCAAAGAGGTTTCATATGCTATGAGTTTAGTTACTGCTGGAAGATACCCAGTAGGATCTGTTCCCTGCTCCAAAGCAATTATAATTATCTTCAAAAAAATGATGTATCTTACCTGCAGCTGTGCATAAACAAGAATGAACCCAGGTACATAACTGTAAACTAAGAGGTGATGTACTTAATTCATGGAAAGCCTAAGTAAGCCCCTTAACTATTATCACTGTGTTGGAAAATATGAAATGAATGCTGTTTTGCCCTTAGGTGTTTAAAGAGAGTTGTGCCCTGAATGGATCAGTCCTTGTGTTGTCAGTGGGATGTTTTACTTGGCTTGGAAGCATGTGCTTGTGGTGCTTTAGGTTAGCTTGGAGTTGAATTTAGCGATGAGAGAGGAGCTGAACAATTGGCTGGAAAATAAATCTCCTCTGCTTTCCTTTTGAAGATTGAAGGTTGTGTCTTGAGGTACTTAAGGAAAAGCATTTGACATTTTGGCCTTCAAAATCTTCACCACTGCAGCTTCAGTCTCTGCAAAGAGCATCATAGGACACCCTGCTGTGATCTCCTGAGCACTGCACTGAAATCAGGACAGCAAAGCTGATGAAATAGTTTGTGTAGCTACTTCATACCTCCACTCCCTCACCTAATCTTCAAAACTGCTTAGGCCACTACCAGGTTTTGCGTCCCTTCCCTGAAAGGAAAAGAGTAAGCTGCAGGATTATTATTTTTTTATCCCCTTTTGGTGTTGTTTTATACGAGGCTACAGAATAATTTTCTTTAGAAGCATTAAAACACTCATGGGAGGATAGACTAGCTAAAGGTGTTGTGCAAATGCCTTTGTTAATTGGTGCTGGTTACTCCCTAAGGACTTGACATCAAGGATAGGATGGATGTCTTCGTTGTGTAATGGGGATCTTGGCCATCAATAAGGTCCTCTTTTGATCTACTATTTTTTGCCAGCTGGACCAGGGATAAAATAATTTCTTGATATAAATGCTCTCTCACTGTCCAAAAGTAAGGCTTTTCACTAAAAACCATAAAATCAATAGTTAACCACATTTAGCAGGTTAAACATGAGAAGGAATAAGTAATAGCATAATGTAGCATAATATAGCTTTTTTCGTATCTTTTTCAAATAGGCTTCTTCTGTTTCAATTAAGAAGAGTCCTTATTGCAAAATGCCTGTATTTCTGATATGACCATGTGGGTCCTGATGCAGATTAGTTTGCATTATCACTTACCACTGCTGTGTATTTTGTACAAATAGGAAGAGAGTCTCCTGATACTCAATCATTGTGTTTTCAAGACATAGGCGTGGAAGTGTTACTGGAATTGTTTTGTAACATAGACGTTGTGAAAACTTGAAGATAGTACACTGACAGAACTTGAAGTGTAAGAGACCTGTACAAATTGCATTTAGTGTCACAGCAATTAACAAGTTTTTAATAAGATATCATTATTTAGTTTGGAGAAGAGAATTTTGAGGCTCATGGTTAGGTATTAAACATTTAACAGCTTGGGAAAGACTTCTGTTTTCTGGCTGTTAAATTAATAATTTTTTATCCCTGAGACTGCCTGAAAGACTTAAAAAAAATTTTTTTATCTTTGAAAAGTACTGACCTTCTTTTCTCAAAACCTCCCTGAGAACCCAAGCTTTCCTCTCTCGCATCATCTGTCAAAAGTTCTTTGAGGCACACCTTATTTATGATGAAACACTCAACCTTTCTCTTTGCTACACTGGGAATTTTAGAAAACAAAAATGCCTTTCCCCTAAAGTCCATTTATTTCACATTTATTTCACTTAGTCAGTGCCACTCGTGCTCCCTCCACAGCAGTAAAATACATGTTTAAATAAGAAGATAAATACCTAACAGCTAAATCCCTATTCCCCTACATCAAGTAGAGTACCCTGGGGAAATGATCTGTTACAGACTAAAACAGAAATGATCCCTACGCTTCCAATTACATATTGACAAGAACCAATCAATAAGGGAGTCAGCTTACATGTCTGAGAGATGCCCTTGAGGAAAATGAACATCACATTCCTTCCTCTTGGTCAATATAACACGACTTGGGGGGCAAGCAATAGCATTGTTGTTACTGACTAAAAATAAATAAAAAATGATTAGGAGGATAGGAACAGTTTCTCTTCACTTGTTTAATAGGGTTGAAATGTAGGTTAATCACCTTATAAAAGAAATCCCTGTTTCCTGTCATCTTCAAAGACACTGGCAGCTTTGCTGATGAATATATGTCGGGAATTCTCACAGGGGTTTAGCAAGAAAGAGCAGTGGATGCAGCCTGGATGACACAGTGCATTTCTATATTCTAGCTCTGCAAAAAACCAAGTCGTCAGCAAACCTATAGAATCACTACCAAATACCCAAGTTCTTGTGTGTGTTCATCACTCATCACGTGGGACAATTTTGCACCAGAGATATTTACCTAAAAAGCACAACATGTGTAGAAAGAATCTAATAAAAGCCCTCAGAAAGAAGGACATTCCAAATAAAGATGTAACTTTTATGTGCTATTTCTTGAGGCAGTCAGAAACACAAATGTGAAAATAAATAGCTTTCCTGGCAGCATTCCTTTTAGAGATACTGTTTGTCCTATGAGTTTTGCCACACTCTGTAAGTCATTCCTGATTCTCAAGGAAAATTTGCTTTCAAGGTGGCAACCTGAACTGCCTGCTGGCACCCAACCAGCTCCCCTCCTACACCACAGCCTTTGACACCAGAATGGTTCTCCTCATAATCTCAGTAAGAAAGGACAGAAGTCTTGAGATATCCTGGAAATACAAACTCATATTGATGTAGGAAAAGGTTACAACAGATTAACTTGTTCTCTTGTGACAAAGATATGAGAAAAGAAAACAATTCTTTTATATGTTTAAGTTTTTCACCACAGTATTTTTTTTTTCAATGTTTTAGGTGGTGAAATTTCTGGAGGAGAAATAGGTTTTTTGGAATGAGAATAAAGCCAGAATGCCTTGTTGATTACAAAATTCTGAAGAGGGAAAATAATGTTTTGAATGGAAAAGAAGGGACAAACAACATTAAGATGTCCTACCCTGGGTGTTACTTTTCATGGTGGATCACAACCCCACTGAGGTGATAAGAGACAAAAGCCATGTCTGAAGTACAAAATCTGGGTTTGGGGTAAAAAGGATATCATGTTGTAAATGGTCAGAGTGCATATACACTCATTTCATGGCACAGCCATGCCACCTTAACACCATTGCTACTTGAGAACCCTAGCTAATAAATAAGCATAAACAAACACAAGATTAGAGTACATCAGGTGCCTATGCTCCACCTATAAAAAATGATACCATATCTTTCCCTGTGGGTATGCTTGAATTTACCAAGTGCAAAGTCCACGGAGTAAAAGATGATACCCATTCATGCAGTCCATGACACACTGGTTACTGAGCTGGAACTCTGGACAAAGGGCTTTGGTTAACAGATTCCTGTACATTTATGTAGCTACCCTGCCCGCATGGTTTAGCTTTTCACAAAGCTTGATGCTGTCTGAATGATGTCTTGGAATGATGGGTGGGTTTGCACAAACTGTTCCAGAGAAGACTAAAGAAGAAAGGATGAGGTGGTGACAAAGGTATCCAAGTAGATTTACATTGACTGATTTAACCACAGCATGTAGTATGTACTTACGTAGTCGCTGCTGGCAGCATAAAGGCTTTACAATAACACATCCATCACTGAAATGTAAAATGGAGGGATTTTTATTTTAATTCTCCCAGGAGGAAATTGATGCCTTAGAAAATCCACAAGGCTTGAGTCATCAAGTCATCACTGTCAGCGGGCATGTCTTTCAGACACTTCACCTTATCTCCCTGTGACTCACACACCATGGAAAGATGCACACCACGGCAAAAAATTGCACCCTCCCCTATGTGATAGACACAGCTGAAAAAATTACAGGGCCTGAAGCAACTACTAGATTAGAAGGAGAGCTGCCATCTGAGAAGCCTGTTTCTCATCACATCCATGACAGCGAGGTAAGGATGTCTGGAAGCCACAGGTTTCAAAGCTCAAAGAAAGTGGTTACTTGGCTCTTTGGCAAAACGACTCAGCCCATGTCTCTGGCAGTGCATGAGAGCCTGAAGTTATTGTGGCTGCTTTCTGACAGGTCTGCTTTCGAAGACAGCTAGCTTTCCTGGTGAAATGGTGCCAGGATTCCCATGAGAAGTCCTCATTTCTCAAGAAGTTCAAGGAAAGGCACGATCCCCACCATTTTCAACCAGCTTTGCAAATCTTCCTTCCATTTAGTGGGAGCTCCAAGCCGTAACAAAATCCTGGATGTTAGATAATTCCAATGTATATTTCAAACCAGGCAGCCACAGGCAGGAAATCAGACTTCAGGAACTTGTGATTTTCTACTGGTGTCTTCAGATCATTCTGGAAATGTAAGCAGGCTGTGTTTCAAGCTAGGCCACCTGATTTTATACACAACCATGTCATAGAAAGTGTGTGATGAGGTAATGGAAAAATTCTATCAAATTTTGTAGTTGTCACCATTTTAAACATAACCATTACTATAATGTCACAGTTGTTATTTGCTTGCATCTTTTATACTCAGTGTTGGTCTGTGGAGACTGTGCATCAGTAACAAAACATTTAACCAAGTTAAAATATTGGATGTTCAATCTTAGGGGTGGCTAGGCCAATAAGATTACTCTTTAGGCCATTTTCACATTCTGAGTTGGGTTTCCAAGCCTGGAACGCAACCTTCAGCAAATCTTAGGAGGATTGATCTGGATAGCTTTGATGGGCAGCAAAGCAAGGAGCTCTATCATTACATTTTTATAAGCCACACTTTAAATCCGAGAATTAGACTCTTCTTTAAAAATTGTCATGTATTTAGGAAAGCAAATGTATTCCACTGACATCATGTGTGATATTTCTTCACCATTTTCTCCCTTTATATTTACTGAAAAGTGAAATGAGGTTTTCAATCTTACATTGGTCTCTTAGAGAGGGAACTGGATAGAATGTGAAAATGGCCTAAAGAGTACTCTTATCAGGGCTTAGCCACCCCTAAGATTGAACATCCAATATTTTAACTTGGTTAAAAGTTTTGTTACTGATGCCTAGTCTAAAACCCAGCTCAACTCCTTCTGTCACAATTGTATAATCACTGAATAGCCAACAAGAGCAAAATGCAATGATTTCTTTTTTACCTTTGATATGAATTCATGTAGGGACTAGTTTCTGGATAATAAAACACAGTTTTTACTAAGCTACTTTGAAAAGTTGGATTTTTTTTTCTGTTATCACAATGAAGTGATATATTTTTTTCCCCTCTCACTATATGTGTGAGAGAATGTTCATCAGTGAAAACAAAACACATTTAAATCTTCAGGCTTCAATGCTCCCAGAGAGTATGACAAAAAAATGGTGGAAATACTGTTGGAGTCATTCATCTTCATTCTGAAATAATATTCTTGGTGCACAGGGGAGATCTCAGATGACTGGTAAAAAGTGAATGTGGCACACCGTAAAGAATAAATGCAAGGGGTTTGGATAATTATAAGCATTATATAGACTCTGGGCAAAATATTAATGAAAACAGATTATAAAGAAAGACATAAATAGAAATTAATTCATAGGTAGTATCTTATGTAATGTTAATAAATACATTTTTTGTGTGAAAATAGATGCATTCAAGCAACAAGATGAGACTAAAATGCAGCTGCTTAAGATAGATGTATTGACTTAATACACATGGATTACTTTTAGTCATTTGATGTAGCCCTGCATGACAATCTGGTAAAAAAAGGCAGTACTACACAAAATCAATTTACCTATATCAAATGCTCTGGGAACCAATTAGCAGCTACATCAGCATGTTTCTACTCTCTTCTAATGGGTTATTTAACAGCTTCAAAGGAGCTAATACAGCTCAATATCTTTATCAGTGATCTGGAAGAAAACATAAACTCTGCTGATAACTTTGCAAATTACAGCAGAACTGCTGGAAAGGAAAGAATGAAGAGAACAAAATGACATAAAGGTATTGAAGATGGTGCTTCAGATCTTAAGCATTAAGCCGCTATTTAAAAATAGGATGAATCTCAATGTGGAAGATACATTAGCTGCTGTCTGCAAATGTGGGATCCTCTGAAGCTTCTGGGGCTGGCCCAGGGTGGTTAATGAATAGACACTACTCTCTAATCCACTGTAGGTTCCCATTTTCCTCATTTCTACTATTTGTCTTACTCATACAAGGAAAAAATGCAAGGAACGGCCCGGTACAGGAAAAAAGTCGCATTCCAGATTTGCAGTGGCTAACTCTGTTTTTCTATTAGATTGCTATTCATTTCTATTAAATTTCTTTTTCTCATACGAAGGAAAAAGGAGGGGAAAACCCACCGGCCTCCTTTGAAGAGGAAAGCAGGGGAAGTTTGCTGGCCTGGCTGCTAGCTAGTGGGAACACAGAGGCAGGAACAATGTGAATTAGGAGAGAAGGAAAGGGAAAAAAAACAGCAAAAGAGGACAGAATTAGTTTTGGGGTGATGGACTGGGAGCAGAAGAGTTTCTCTCCCACTGTAATGTGTTTCCCTCTGAAGAGCAGAATTGAAACCAGGAAACCTGTGGCATTAAAATAGAGACTGCACAGTTAAAATCTGTATTAAAGGCATGCTCACAAAATATTTACAAGCATTTAACCTTATGAATTTATCATGAAACGTCTATTTATGTTTTTGTCTGCAGCAGGTACGTACGCACAGGGCCAAAGTAGTGGGTGAATGGGTACAGTCTCCTAACCTTCCCTGTTAGTGCTTGGTGTTGGAGGAGGAAAATGGTAGATATTCATGGTTGTAGGTGGAAAGCCCTGCACATGGTTGCAGTGTCCATAGCACAGGTAGAACTCTGCTGAAGGACAGAAGGGACTGGGTTGCCCACAGGGAAGGGGAGCATCAGAAAAACATGGCAGATCTCTGGCTGGCGAGTGCACATGGGCAGGGAGTGGAAAGGTCCCACATGGGCTAATCCAGGTCAGAGCATCATTTGCTACATGGGGCTTTCTGCAGGCCCTTTTACCCCTT
Organism: Edolisoma coerulescens; assembly: GCA_013397115.1. Classification (NCBI taxonomy): domain Eukaryota; kingdom Metazoa; phylum Chordata; class Aves; order Passeriformes; family Campephagidae; genus Edolisoma; species Edolisoma coerulescens. The sequence continues at coordinate 1,008,191 of VWZW01000659.1, read as the reverse complement.
GCAGCTTCAAAAATGCTGTCAGGTATTCCTGCTTTGCCTCTGCAAAGTGTTTGTACCTCTTTTTAAGGTGACCCACCAAAGTACCAGAACAAAGTCTGAAAGACACGGCCCTGGTTTTGTGCAGTGTATCAATTGCATATTGAAATCTAACAGGTCCTCATGGATATCATTTGTACAATTAAGCAATAAATAATTCAGTATTTGGCAAAGACTCCATCCATAATAATATGCAGACTTTTTTCTTTTTTTTTCTTCCCAGAATGCAAAGTAAATATTTCATAAATGATCTCTCAGGTAGAGTGTTCAAGCTTCTGTGCAGACACAGAACACATCTGCAACTAACAAACCAGAGTGGAGAGATGATTCCAGAAGCTTTGTGTTTTTAATCTTAGACATAATAAATCAGTCAAAAGCAAAGAGTTTTGACATGTGTATTAGCCCCACATTAGTAGGGGCTTCCTGCATCAGCTAAAGACACATTAGGAGCACTTGCCTGTTTCCTGCCACAAGACAAGGGTAACAGTGAAAGAATTTCCACAAGGTGCCCACAATCCACAAAAGCAGAGAGGCTATGGATGCCCACAGGAGCCGTGATCTCGTAAATATTCAAGCTCTTAACTTTATGTAGAGCTTCATGTATCCAGTATTCCTCTCAATTGCATAGAAGTGCAATTGCAGAGGCAGACCTTTAGCTGCATAAGTGCTTGTGATTTAATTGATCATTCAGAGTGGAGAAAAATCCTTATGTTATTTGGTAACAGACCATGGGAAAATGGATATTTCCTCATCAGTCACTACATAAATGATTGAATCCACTGACAGTTTTATGTCTACCCTTCTTTTGCTCTGCTCATTTTCAGGCTCTCAGCTAATTTGATCTCTTGGCAGAGTCAAACATTTAATTCTCGTGTTCATGATACCTATTTATTTTTTTAAGTGTTGTTAACGTAGTTTCAGCTGTCTCCTTCTGTCTGGCCCTGTCAAATTGATGTAAAAAATAGCTGTCTAAAATGTTCTTCCTTGAGAAAAGTTGCTAATTTCCCCCCAGAGATCTTCTCCTTGTGTCTGCTTTCAGTCAATTCCACTCAATTTTGTAAGAAAAATCTAGCACAGCACCTTCAGAGTGTGTTTACTTTCTCTTGTAAAACCACTGCAAACTAACGTGCCCTGGGAAAAGGAGTTGGATTCTTCCGATTTGAAATACCATTAACAAAATTGTGAACCAAATTCCACATGCAGCTCCAAATTACACACTCAATTAGGGCCTGATCCAATGCTTATTAAAGTCACTGGAAAAATTCCCCCTGATTTTAATGGGCTGTAGCCCAGACCTTGGGAAGCGGACATTACCACTGCAGATGATCAGTTTAATCTTTGAGCATGCTGGAATTCATGCAATGATAGACTCATAGGGCTGGAAAGCACTTCAGAGGTCACATCTCAAGGCAAGATTAGCTAAATTTACATCTCCCTACAGATGTCTAACCTGTTCTTGAAGGTCAGTGACTGGGACACCATGGATTGCGCTTCCAGGCGATCTTTTTTGTTAATTATCCGTACTCTTAAAAAGTTCTTAATATCTGCTCTAAATAAATTCTTGCCCTGATCTACACTCATTACTTCCTGATTTATTCAAAGGAAATGAGAGAAGACTGATTTTTTTCTCTTTGCAATAGCTTTGAATGTATTTGAAGACTATTACCGAACACATGAGACCATCTTGTCTTCCTTAGGCTAAACAACCTTGGTATTTCAATGTGTTCTCATGTTTCAATCTGTCTGTTTTCTGGATCTTAGTCAACACAGATCCTTTCTTCTGGACTCCACTTATCCCACATCTTTTCTGACAGATAGTGCCCAAAACCAGACAAATCCATTCAGCACAGGTCTTATCAGGACTTCGTAGAGGGAAAGCAGTTCATGTGTCAGGCACAGTCTCAGCACAGTGCTTGTCTTTCACACGTTGATATGACACTCTTTGCTCACATTTACATTGTGACCCATTAGAACTGAAAGTGGGCATAACTCAAAAATATAATTTGAGGGCTTCCTGGGACCACTGGGGAGATGCTGAAGGCAGAACTAGCAATGCAGAGCTGCTATAGAGCAAATGAGAGGGGGAATTTGAATCCCAGTTACCAGATGAGTTCTTCAAGGTGAGATTGAGAAAGATCATGACACTGTTTGCAAGACTATCAGTTCGAGAGAGATGTAGGTGATGACCATAAGGCACTATCACGCTGGTTCTGCAGAATTACTTCTCAGGTTATTTGAGTCTTTCAAGAGTCTTTAAGGAGGCTTTAAGACCTCTTCTGGAAGCAAGTTTCATCTATGTACTTATGCTTGTATACTTAACTACAATTTTGATTTTTGGCTACTTTTTAGGAAAGTCTTTGTTGATTTTTAGACACGCATCATCAACAAACAACAGCCAACACACACACACACACACACACAGAGTCTGTATTTTGTGTATTGAATTGTCTCCTTACATCCCTCATGAATGAGTATGAATGTAAGAATCAATTCTTGAAACAGTGTTCAAAACTTTACTTCATTAATAACTTTATCAAAGGACTAATGGCTTTTAGCACATTTGAAATTGTCTCAGGACTCATTCAGTTCTTTAAATTGCTCTGTAAACCACAAAGACAAGGTAACACTTTTGCCTTGCTCTTGCAGAAGTTAATGGTCTGGGGAATTTTGTGTTCTGCAGAACAAAATTGGGTCCAAAATATGAAAAGCACATTAAATTTTGCACTACAGCTATTTATGAGAATGCCATTATGTGTTATTGGCTTCTTTCTTAATGAATATTCAACATGTATTGTGTGTTTTTTAAATAATTTACTGGGGTAAAGAAATACACTGTAGTTGAACCAAGTTGAAGACATTCAACTAAGATCTACTTTTCCATTCTGTGGCAACATTTCAATAGTGCCATAAATCTTCAATAATAGTATGGACTGTGACTTAATCTCTGATTTACAATATAACAAGTGGGCCTAAAATTATATATGGACCTCTAGCAGTCAAGTAAATGATGACTAGAGCCTGCTGTACGAATAGTTTTGTGTTTCAGAAGAAAAACAGCAGCACCAAAATGCCAGGTATTTCCTTAAAGAGAAATTGGAACATATTCTTAGCTTTATACCTTTGCATTTTGCAATATTCACTGACTCAGCAGTGCAGGATGCATGAGATACTTTACTGAGTGAGACCTAGAATTTTCTCATTAACACAACAAGTAATGCAGCACTTGGTTACTCTTTCTGACAGTCTCAATAACACCAAGAACTGGCAAAGAAGGTTGTGATATTGTTTTATTGCAAGACATTTTCAAGTTCAGAATTGGTGGGACTGAGCAAACAACCTGCACAATAAACAGTAGAAAAATCTATTAAGAAACTGAATCTATTCTATTACTTCTCAGGTACAGAGAATGCTTATTTAATGTTTAATAGCAAACAGTTTTGAAAGATGTCAAACTATCTCCAAACTGAGATATTATAACAACAATACTGAATTTGCAGAGTGAAAAACATCAAGATCTACAAATATGCAGGACAAATGTTGACCTCAGATTAAGCAAATGTTATCATTTTGCAAGCAGTGAGGAATACACTAAAGGCACTTCTGGAATGACGTTATCTCACTGAAATCAGTGACAGGAGTTCTATCGACTGCAATAGATCCAAGGTTTCATTCCTGAGCTGTGCTGTGAGGTGATGAAATGAAATGAATCAGATGCTGGAGAAGGTTGTCAGATATTGCTGATCAACAGCACAAGTGTTGTTTTAATATAAAAAATTACATCAGTCTGGATGCAGACTGGAAATAGAAGCATTAGATCAGAAATGATACTAAATGCAATAAAACAGATCAATACATTATTAAGGTTCAAAATGTGTTCAAACAACAACACAGACCACATTAAAAAACCAGCTCTGAGTTGAAAATTGAACTGCGGCCTTACTGGGGTCCTCTGCAGCCTTGATGATGATGTGACATTCCCCCACAGCTTGGGGCTGTGCCCTGTCCTTCATTCACTGCCTCTCAATATGCTGCTGCTAAGTATCAACCCAGTCTTCTCCCAACCCCTGCACACCCCTTGATGTCAGTCCCATCTACTGCACAGCCATGTCTAACAAGAGGTTTGCATGGGAAAACCTGTAAGTCCTGTAATCATATTAAGGAGAGATTCAAACTTCTGGTTATCCTCAGTTTCTCTTAAACAAGAGGTATGTAGAAGAATTACACAACAGAAACACTTCTGTCCTCTAAATCTGCACAGCGGAAGCTTCCTTTGCATTTGTACCCTTTACTGTTATTTTTTAACCCCATTAAAAGGAGGAAAGTCAGAAACTTCTGTGGCATTCAGCATTTTGCAGCCATTTCCCATGTCTTGACTTTTCGCAAGCTGAGACCCAGTTCTTCTGGTACGAAAGCAGCAGGTAATTCTGGAGCTGAATTACTGCTTCTGAGAAGTGTGCACTATGGCTTAATCTTTGCTTGATTCATGAACAGAAACAGAGAAAGAGTGGAGATAACAGAGTTAACATTCTTCTTTTGTGTTAACATAGAAGAAGAAAAACCTCTGTTTTCCAGTTTATCTTCTGGATCCCAAGGGTAAGAATGCATAAACAGAGTGGAACACTGGTTTTGTTAACAAAGCCCAGCAGACCACCAGATAACAACCTTAAATATTGCACTGCAAATAAAAGATGTAATTTAAGATGCTGTTTTATGTGCATCATAAAGTAAGTCTGGATAAAGCCTGCAGCCAGAGTAGTTGCAGAGCTCCAGTGACATTTTCACACATAGGCCATTTTATTCCACCTATTGAAGCCAATTCCAGTCAGGTAAAAGTGCTCCAAGGTGCTTTTCTAGAGCACTTTTTACTTGTTTCTTCTTCAGTCAGTGATGGTATTAAAAGCCACGTGGGTATTGGCGTTGGCAAGAGTGGTGTGGAGAAAAGCCCTAAGCAGGCAGGAGTGATGGTGGCAGGCCTGGAAGAGGGGCAGGCAGCTGAAATGGAGGGTGGAGGCTCTGCCACAGCCAAGGCAGAACCTGAACCTAAATTACCCAGAGGGTCTCCCCAGCCCAAAGGCCCCACAGCCCTTCCTTCATGGCTCGGCTGAACTAGAGGTATTCACCAAAGAAATTATGTGATCCTCAAGTAGTACTATGAAGAGCTGATTTTGAATGCAAACGATTTAAGTCCTCTCAATGTATTTATTATCAGGACCTATTTTTCGAATGGCTTACTATGTCCCTATACATGTTCTTAGCATACCTACACCAGATTTTGCAGGAGAGGAAAAGTGTGTTAATCCTTCTGACTTAATTTCCATCACCTGTACTCCAACCTTGCATGAATACAAACTTATACATTCTTCAGAAGCAGATTTAGGACATAGAAATCATCAAGGTTTGGATGGATTTGGCTGTCTTACTGTTTTTTCTTGTTTGTTTGTTACTGGTGTATTCAAATACCCCAGGATGCACCATCTGCTTGAAAGTATGGTACTAATGAAAAGGCCCACTGTGACAACACTGTATCTGACAAAAAGTGTTAGCAAGGAGGATGGCAAACAACTCATGTTCCTGCCTACTAATAAACAATGGCACTTATTTTTCATTCAGGTTTTGCAAGAGCCCAATCTCTCTCAACTTTTCACAGAATTGCAGAATTGTTAGTGTTGGAAGGGACTTCTGGAGATCATCTGGTCCCCCCTCCCAAAGCAGGGTCACTTAAAGCAGGTGACACAGGAACGCATCCAGGTGGGTTTTGAATGTTTCCAGAGAGGGAGACTCCATAACCCGCCTGGGCAGCCTGTTCCAGTGCTCTGCCACCCTTCTTCATGTTGAGATGGAACTTCTTGTGTTTCAGTTTATGGCCACTGCTCCATGTCGTGTCACTGGGCACTATTGAAAAAAGTCTGGCATCATCCTCTTGACACCCACCTTTGAGATACTTATATGTATTAATGAGATCCCCTCTCAGTCTTCTCTTCTCTAGATTAAACAGGCCCATTTACCCTCTGTTAATATTCCTAAGGCTTCATGTAATGACAATTTTCCTGCTTTAGTGTTTTTGGCTGTTTTCAAGGCCGGAGGCTCAGGTCCATCCACATCAGTGCCTGGGTCTCTTTGGACTGGACCACAGCCGTCCAAACGAGGGTACGTGAGAGCAGCTAGGAGCTGCCTCACCCACGAACAGCACTGACCCGTGTCAGAGCCACCAGCGCTCCCGGGACCCACCACCCAGGCTCGCTCTCCCTTCTCCAGTTTCGAGGGAAAGGCCGGTCAAGCCACTGCCCCTGAGGCCCGAGGGAAGGGAGCCGGCTGCTGGCCTCCCCAAGACTACAAGTCCCGGCAGGCCCCGCGCCCGCCGTGTGGCATGACGGGAGCTGTAGTTCCCCCAGCGCAGCGCAGTTGCCCAAAGCCGGGAGCCAGCGGCGCCCTTCCCGCTCCCGCCCGAATTGTGTGCGCTTGGGAAGGCGGCGAGCGGGGGTGCCGCTTCTCCCCGCTCCGCTCCAGCCACCGGTGCCTGTGGGGGCCGGACCGGGCCGAACCGCGGCGCGGGGGAAGACAGGCTGGATCGATGAGCCGAGACCAATGGTGTGAGGTTCAACAATACCAAGTGCCAGGTCCTGCACTTGGGTCACACCAACCCCTGCAGCGCTACAGGCTGGGTGAAGACTGGCTGGAAAGGTGCTCAGCAGAAAGGGCTCTGGGGGTGCTGGTCAACAGCAGCTGAACACGAGCCAGCATGTGGCCAAGTGGCCAAGACAGTCAATGGCATCCTGGCCTGTATCAGGCATAATGTGGCCACCAGGACCAGGGCAGTGATTTTCCCCCTATATATGGCATCGGTGAGACTGCACTTGAGTACTGTGTCCAGTTCTGGACCCCTCAATTCAGGAAAGACACTGAGGTGCTGGAGCGTGTCCAGAGAAAGGCAACGATGCTGATGAAGGGTCTGGATCGCACATCCTGTGAGGAGCGGCTGAGGGAGCTGAGGGTGTTTAGCCTGGAGAAAAGGAGGCTCAGGGGGGTCCATATCTCTCTTTAAAACTGCCTGAAAGGAGGGTGTGGCCGGGTGGGGGTCGGTCTCTTCTCCCATTAGCAATAGGATGAGAGTACAATACCTCAACTTCCGCCAGGAGAGGTTTAGGCTGGACATTAGGAGTAATTTCTTCACAGAAAGGGTGATTAGGTATTGGAATGTGATACCTAGGGAGGTGGTGGAGTCACGGTCCCTGGAGGTGTTTAAAGAAAGACTGGACGTGGCACTGAGTGCTGTGCTCTACCTTACAGGGTGGTGTCCGGTCATAGGTTGGACTCGATGATCTCGGAGTTCTTTTCTAACCCAACTGATTGTGGGATTCTGACTCTCTCGAGCCGCCAGCGCGGGAGGGAAGGGTGTGTGTGTCCGTGTGTTTCTGTGTGTGCGTGTGTGTATGTGTGTGTGTCTGGGTGTCTCTGTGTGTGTGGGAGACGACCCCGCGGCGCGCGGGCGCATGCGCACAAGGAAGGCGGGGGGG
>VWZW01000659.1:935073-1000481 GCA_013397115.1 Edolisoma coerulescens | reverse complement strand
GGTGCCGGGCGCTGCCCGCCCGCCGGGGGATGGGGGGCGCCGCCGAGCCGGCGAGCGGGATCGGCCGCCGCCATCTTGGGATCCCGCGGGGATCCGCGGTGCCGGGTGGGATCGGCCGCCCCCTCCCTGCCCCTGCCCCCGTCCGCCCCGCCGTGTCACCGCTGCGCTCGTAGGCCCGGCCCCGGAGCAGCGGCACCTGGGGACGCGGGTGTCGCTCTCTGGTCGCTGGCGGCGCGGGCTCCCTCTGGCAGCAGCGGGCAGGAGAGGCCCTGGAGCGGGCGGTGGAAGCCTTGCGGAGTTCCAAGCTTCACGAGGCTGCCCTCACGCCTGGCCTTGTCCCACTTTTCCTTTCAGGCGTGTTGGGGCCCCAGTGCCCCCGCGGGGCTGGTGCGGCTCTGCACCATCTCTGCCCGGCACCCGCGCCCTCGCCCCGGTGCATCGCAGCCCGGCAAAGGGCTCCCCGCCCTTTCCCCAAAGCTGTCATGTCTCAGGCAGGCTATCGGAACGTAAGCAGGGAGCTCGCCTCTTCCCTGGCAATGAGGGAAAAGGAATGCGTGCGTTTCGGAAGTTTTATGTGTGCTGTGTGTTGCGTGCCGACCGCATGGCTGTGACCGCTGACGTGCTGCTGTCAAAATAGGTCCCAGCTAGTGCTGGTATCGTGTGTGTCTGTGGTTTTCTCTCCTCATCAAAGAGATAGTTGTGGAAGGGAAGGCTCTGTCAAAAATGTGTGATCATTGAAAGGCAAGGGCATAAAGCAAAGCGTGACGGAACATGCAGTTTTTGGTAGTACCCCGTGATGATATCTTATACCTGTAAGGGGCATTGAGAATAATCTCAGAACCTTTCGGATTTGGAATCATCAGTATTAGAATTTTTTTTAAAAAAGGACTTAATATTATGTGAACTTACATTTTTAAATGTTGTGACTGGTGTCAGCACATGTACGTGCCTAATCCTGTGCGTGCTTCTGTTTTTCACTTTTAGTAGGCTCATTTTTCATTGTTTTAGAGGACAGAGTGGAATTTGTGATGTTGTAAAAATCTTCAAATGGACAGCTAGAACAAATGAATGTTTGTAGTAGAAAAGAACACTGCATTCCCCCAAAATACCTTTGGTCTGGCCTAGCATTGAGATAAATTAGCAAACTATACTTGTTCTGTTGATCCATCAAATCAGTTAAACCCCAAAATCTGTCTAATTATGCATATTAATTTCTTGATAGCTTCAATTTTAAGATTTTTAAGTTGCACTTTCATACACAGAGTCAAAACCATAGGAGGAACTTGTCATTTTCACTTGGGTTTTCTGTTAAAATGCTGCCACTCATATTTCAGTATGTTGTGTTGTTCTTACTGCAAGAACAGGTTGAAGGAAAACACATGATTTTAATTTTTTTTTAATTAAAAAACTACTGTGTCTAATTCAAAGCCTGCAAATGTTGAGCTATCTTCAAGCTGGAACTAAGCCGTATTGGTGTGCTATGAAACAGTGTGTTGATAGAATAAATACTAGATTAGAAATTCTGTCTGTGTGAAGCTGTTGTCAGTCTGTGATCTTTATTGTGCTGTGTGTTTATGCACTTAGAGCATGAAATGTGTATTCTTTAGGCATAAACTTTGGTTTCAGGCTAAGGCATATATTAGGAGAATTTCTGTAGAGCAGACTAAGCAAAAACAAAATATGAGGCATAATGAGACTGCAGCACTCTCTATTACTGTACTATTGCAGTAATATACTATAGAAAGTGCTATCAATTGAGAGAGCATCGAGTGCACTCTCAATAAATATTTTCTAACTGCTTATTATTTAGAGGAGTTTAAAAAGGTTTGTGGGCCACGAACTAACCCAATTCTAAAGTACTGTGTTGAAGAATACAATATTGGCAGCAGGGAATTCTGAGTGTCACCTTTTAAAAAGTAATAGGTTAGTAAGAAAGAGAATATATGACTCGGAATAAACGTAGCATATTGTAGGAAAAGCATAAAACTTTGTTAAAAGACTTAAAGTATATATTTTTTCAGTGCAGCAGGTTATTCAAAGTTATTTTATTGGTACAATCATCCATTATTATTGCCTTAATACTGTTGGTGCATATGTAACAAAGATCCAGTTTAAGTCTAAAGATTTGAGGGGGACAAATAATTTTGTTGGTTTTCTTACCTCAGGAAGTTATAATGGATTTGCTGACCTTTAGGGTAACAGTGAAATGTGATAGTGTGCCCCTATACAAACAACTGTTTCAATTAAAAGATACATAGTACTTATCGTAAGGAGCTGTTAACAAGGCTTTAAATTCATCATGGCCTGATGAAAATGCTTTTTTTAATTAATGTAACCTAATTTACTCTGTCAGCAAAAATAAGGTCTGTAATACATTTATCCTTTAATTTTATTCAGCACCATTCAAGGGGAGTTCTAAAGAACACTTCCTGTGGTGGCCTACACATTACTTTTTTCCTTTGGTGTCCAAGATTGCAATCCTGTTTTTATAGTGCTTTATAGTCCTAGAAGTTTCAGTCATTAATAGAGTTTGGGTCGTTGTTAATTCCTTCTGTCCCCCTATGGTAGTTAGATTTCTTTGGATTCTAAAGCTATCAGGAATATCTAAGAAAAACCACAAAACAAATAAGTATTTTTCATAGTGTTGTGCAAATGTGACAAGGGGAAAAATTGTACTTAAAAGTGATGAAATCAAGAGGCAGTTGATAAACTATGCAATATCACTTTCAGACACTCAATATGGAGCACTGAGAATTTGCCTTGTGGTTCTTATACCCAGTTCTTCAGCCATATTGCTCCTGTGGGTTGGCTTTCTTTTGTATTCTAATGTATTTTGTTTAACTTCTCAAATCTGACATTGTTGGAGTTTATTTAGGACTGGATAGGAAGAATTGAAACCCAAGACACTTAAAAGCAACCCATTTGGAAGGTGGAACATCTGCTTCTTCCTGGTGTCTTCTTCACGTGACTCATACATGTAATCGTTGTCAGGAGCTCTAGTTTAGTGAAGATTATGGGAATCTGGAGTTGGTTCCCTGTGAGTGAATATGCTTGTTAATACTTCTTTTTTGTAAGCAGTCACGTAGTTTAATAGCAACATTTAAAGTTTTAAGGTCAAAAATTTGTAGCATTTTTATGGAAACTCCTTCTTCCTTAAACCAAAGAAGCCAGTTCTGCAATTTTAAATAACGTGTATTTAACTTGGTCTTTGATGATGGTCCTTTTTTAAAAAAAAACTTAAAAAACCTTCGCCAAATGTTTAAATCAGTCATAAGACATGCTTCTACAACACCTAATTGAAAATCAACACTAGTGGATTTGATGAGCTTTGGAAGATTAGTAGACAGTGTTTAGAATTTGAATTTCATGTGATTCAGAGGTGTCTGACTAGCAGTACAAAATTATAAAAATGTCTGAATATTCTAAATTGATATCCTTTATTGGAGTTTTTGCTTACAAGTGTATGAAGTCCAGTTATGTTACCTTTGTAAACATCTCAAAATAATGAGCCACTCTTTTCCTTTAGCAGACTAAAATAAAATTTTGAATGTGTCTGTGTGCAGTAAGTTTCACTTGGGTTTTCTTTTTGATGGGTTGAGTTACTAGGAGGGATCAGTATAACAGAGGATGTTTAATTTCTGATTGTTGATCTGAATCATAGTCTAGAATTGTCAATGTATAAAATCACCTATCAGCTGGTATATGTTCAAGTGACTTTTCATGGGCAGTAGAGAGCACTTCACTCAAGTATGGTGGCTTATTCTCAAATGCAGATTTTGACAACCTTTTAAATAATACAAAAATATTGCTGTAGATTATTTTGCAATCATTACACTGCTGTTGGTAACATTGAAAGCCACAGGCTATGTGTTGCTTCAAATTGAGAAGGTGGAATTTAAAGGCAAAAATAGCTCAATGTTAAATGCATCCCCTGCCCTCAAGGTCTGTTGCCAGAATTGGCCTAGGATGCCTTTTGGTGTAGGCAGAGCTTGAAGTCCTCAAATGTGATCTTACTGCTTTACTTGTGCGTATCTTGACTATTTCAAATTTTATGTCTGTTTTCACTTTCTTCAAAGTACCAGTAAATTTCTGATGACCCAATTTTCTAAGATAGGTTTGAAAAAAAAGTTGATTGGAATGTCAGTTTTCTGGTATCTTCATTCAGGAACATTTTTGAAACTAAACAGTGGGAGTGTAGAGGGGGAGAAACTGGTTGTAAGTGATTGCTAATATAGTTGTGACTTTCTGATACTTTGAAATGGTTCCATTTAAGTTAATATTTTTGCTGGTTGAGAATTGCGTAATGGCAATAAAATGACTCAGTATTCAACACGTAGTCTGACTTTTTTTTTCTTTTAAATACAAGAGCGATTCTTGGCATTGTTTCCTCTTCCTATTCGTATACTTCTATCCATTGTTTCATGGCTCGAATGTAGTATTTGTTAGTATTTTAATGTCTTTAAATTACGCATATTGATGAAAATTGAGGCACAGGATGATTTGTGGGAATGTGTTGAGGAAGAAAAAGGACGATAATGAAAACATTATTATTTACCTGGTGTTGCTTATGAGGTGGTGTTAGAATCATTTCTACCACTGTGCTAGACTGTGTTTAAAACTGCCTTGTAAAAAGGGAGTTGTATTGATCTGTGAAGATGTATTATAGTGTTAGATTATATTTTGGCAGAACTAGTTTGTCATTTGTTTTAAGATTCAGTAGTGGAATATTTTCCTGTGGTGATGGAGGAATACAGCAGTGAAGATTCAGAAGTTTTGTCATTTACCTGAAATTTATAGGGCTCGATTTTACTTAATATTGCTGTTGCTTCACTAAGCAGTGAAACACTGTCCAAATCTCACATCTTGTTCTTCTACTGTGTACCAATGATTATTGGTATAAAAGCTTCACCTTTGTGTTGTAATTACTATAAAGTGCCTACTCATGCTGCTTGTTGATAGCATAAGCAAGTGTTCTAGATCACCACAAGACATTTTTATTAATATTATAAAAACATTCTGTATTATGCATGAACAGTGTACTGTTGTTCAAGGCCAGGTTGTAAAGTAGAAAGTTTGAGGGGATTGAGAGGAGCTGTTTTATTGCATCAGTAAGTATGTCTGAATATTTAGTGCACCAATTGTCCATTGTGGAAATACAAATTGTTCCTGTTTTGGCTTGACTGTGGTTTGTGAACATTTTACTTTCTGACCAACTTTGTCTTTAGGAGATGTTTGTTAACCAGATCTTTGTGACCATCACTAAAGGGTTTTATGTGCTCCCCTTATAAGCCATGAATTCAAATAGAAAAGGTTTCTGAAGAGAACTTGCTGTATTAAAAGTGGAAAACCTACCCTGACTAATTAGATAAGTATTACATTTTCCAGTTTAGAAGTTGTCAGTTTACAAGGCTTGTGGTGTCAGATGAACCTGATAAGGGAGTGTAAGCTAATTTCTTAAAAAAAAAAAAATCAGCAAAATGACGCTACTACATAATTTCTGATGTGGTATTAGTGAAAATAAGGATCCATAAACACAAGTTAGAATTTTACTAACTTGGTTTTTCTTAAGGTGGTAAGACTTGGGGCATGGTTATCTTGGCCTCTAGCTTCTCTTGCCTTTTAGTGTTGTTTTGTATTGTATAAGGTTATATCCTGGCATTTTAAATTATTTGGCAATGTAGATGTCGTATTTCATTTTAGTATTTGAAAGTATTTAGAAATAGGTGGTTATGTAAATTAAAATAGATAGTTTTAGTTCATTCCTGTATGAACAAGGTCTTGTGAATTAAGATAGTTTGCTGAATATTAACCGGGTATAGGACTTCATGTGTTTAATAACATGGAAGAGGAAGAAAATTGAAAGAGAAATAAGTGTTTGCCTGAAATTTAAAAAATTAGTCAAATCAGAGTTTTTCTCTCCTTTGTTTCTCAAAATGTGGTCTCGGAGTAAAATCTTAATCTGACACTTCAACACTGAGATTGGTCTGGCCTCAATAGTAAGCAAAGCCTTAGAGGAAAGAATAGTTAGAGACATGGAGGTAGATGGAACATGGAATAAAATGCAGTGTCCCAGGTACAATGTGGCAGTCTGATCTGAGACCTTCTCTGTCTGTGGTATTGGGGACTGCCCTGACCCATGTGCTGGAGCTTGCACTTGGCCTTGCTGAACCTCATGAGATTTCCATGGGGCCACCCTTCACTCCTGTCAAGGTCCCTGTGGATGGCATCCCTTGCCTCCAGTGAATCCACTGCATCGCTCACTTGGTGTCACTTGCTGACGGTGCTCTCAGTCCCACTGTCAGTGTCATTGATGAAGACATTGAATAGTACTGGTCCCAGGATGCATTCCTGAGGGATACCACTTGTTGCTGGTTTTCACTTGAGCACTCAGGCATTGACTGGCACTCTTTGGATGCACCCAGCCTCCTTGTCCATCTAACAGTCCATGCATCAAACCCATATCTCTCCAACTGAGGTGTAAGGATGTTGGGGGGGGGCCATATTAAAGGTTGTACAGATGTCCAGGTAGATGACATGTGTAGCTCTTCCCTTGTCCATTGATGTCCACCATAGAAGGCCACTGAATTAGTCAGGCATGATTTGCCCATGCGAAAGCCATATTGGCTGTCACTAACTCCTTGTCTTCAATACATTTTTATACATCTTCCAGGAGGGTCTGTTCCATTTTTCATTAATGACCTTGGTATGGGTGGGAGTGTGCTGGTACAGCTCACTGGTAATGCAAGGTTAGGAGATGGTGAAATGAATGCACAAAAAAAATTTTGTGTGTGCTAATAATACATTTTCTTAGAAGTGTTGAAAAAGAAGTAAAACTAATGACTAGTACTTAATCATGGGTTTATTGTGAATGTGACAAATCATGAAATGGGGCAAATACAGGACTGTAATTTTGTAGTGAGGGAAGTATTAATGTCAAGGTTTTTGGCTTTGATGAAGCTTCATCTGAATGCATCCCTGGCAACACCTAGTCAGATAAAATGAACCCAAATGGGAATGGTGCAAAGACAACTTTATTAACACACGTGAAGCAGAATGGCTTTAGCTTGTTAATCCTAGCAAAATGAAGACTGAAAGGGGATCTGATTGCTATCTATAAATATATCAGCAAGGTAAGCACCGGGGAAAAGAAAATCTATCTAGACTAAAGGATAGGATTGGTGGAAAAATGAATTTGCTTGAAGTGGCTATGAATGTATTTAGATCATTAGAAACTAGCTGAATCTGAATCATGTCAGTCTGAACCAACCTTCTAAAAATTATGTGGTCAAAAATAGTTTTAAATTCATCAGATACCATCTTACAAAATTATTAGATTCGTGTGGACTGTAGAAAGCTTCTTCTGGGTCACGAGTTTACAATGTTCTTGAATGTTTGGTAGGACATTAATGGTGTACAGTTATGTATTTGAGCTAGAGCAGGTATGTTGTGTTACATTCCAAGACATTAGAATAGCTTGACTGAGATATGTTTAGGTTTTTTCTTTGTAAAAAGGGATACTCATGAATTTAAAAATCATATATGTGGGAGTAACTGCTCCATATGTGAAGTAAACCTAGTAATTTTAGTTCATAGCGATATGATGTTAATTTAACGTTACCATGTTTAACACTGTGATGCTAATAAGGCCACTGAACGTAGTAGACCCACTGAAAGTAAGAACTGTTTAGTTTTTTAATTTGAATGTCCACTAGCCATCTACTAGACACGTTCTATGTTACAGCTCAAGTTGGAACTCCAACTGCTTCTGTAGAAGTGAGCTGACTGCTCCTGAGAAATGTGGCTGCATTAGCTCAGCCCAGGACTGGGATGTGAAGTTGATGAAGAAGTGGAGTTTGTGGTCCTGTCTGATCAACAAGACTGACTAAATGCAACTTCTTTGAAGCAGATGTTTGTTTACCTGAGTGACTGTAGGGAATGATTGTGCTTGGCTTTCCGTGGCTTGGGAAATGGAGACCTGTAGCCTATGCTTCCGGAGACTGAAAAGTCACCCTGAAACTGCAGTGAGATGTTGGTGTGTTTGGGAGGCAGTCCAGTGTCAGCTAGACCTGTCTGTAGGAGATGTTAATGTCTGATATAAAAGTCTGTTTTGACCAGGCTCTGTGTTACGAGCTGAGGTTGGACACCGTGTAGCAGTCCAACAGCTAAAACCGTTTGGTTTTTGTTTTTTTTTTTAAAGAACTTTCTGGGCTTTTGTCCATGATGGGAAACTTGTGAGTTTATTTTTAAAGTTACTTTGTTACACTGTTGGGATACTGCTTGAAAGGAAACCAGTGAAAACCACAAGAGCTTTGGTGGTCTGTTCAATGTTTGTGTCTGGCCTCTGATGTACAGTTCTTGGAGCACATTGGGAAAAATGCAAGGCAATTGTTTTTGATCAGGTCTTCTGTGGAAAGACTGATTTTCTATGTGCCACTACAGCTGTCATCTGAGATGATTACAAGTGTTCTGATTACTGCTATAGAGTTTGAAGAGTATCTTGTGTGTTGCAATGCAGATCAGTTAGGTGTATCCAATGGGAGATTTCTTATATGAGGATGCATATGGATTTTAAGCTGCTGAATATTTGAATATATTAAACAGCAGATCTGGGCTTTTCAGCATCACTGAAACCATTTGTAAGCTATAGCAGGTTAAATACAAAGCAAGTTTAAAGGGAAAAAGGAAAGGGCTGAAGTTACTTGTTTATTTAGTTCTGTTGATCAAATATGCTAGTATTCTGGAAATCTAAGAACATCTGTAAATGTCAAACTCATTAGTTATCCTACCTTATGCAGGCGAAGAGAATAGTTGCTCCACCAGGAAAGGTTTATAACATAGCCCTTGCTGAACTAAATCTGTACTGAAAGATTGTGTGTATATATTAGTTGCTTCAGGACTTTGGGGGAATAATTCAATGGTTTAAATATTCAAGTTTAGCACCATTGAAATATTTCTACTGTTCTTATTATTTCAGCAGTGCTTTGGTATGAGTAATACTTTATGATTAGATCCTGAAAACTTTATCCTAGTAGAATTAAGAGCTACCAATTCTAGTGTGCTCTTAATGTGTCTTTGGCAAGAATAACAATGGAATCAAGTAAAGCTAAATTGCAAGTAAGAAATTCACAATATTATGGAGATTAAGTTTAAGTTACAAGCATCCCTTTGATGTTAGTAACTAGACAGTTCTTTAGTAATGGCACTCTTTCAGTAGGAAAAATATCAAGAATAGACATATATGACTGACTTGGGCCTAGACTGCTAGATTTTAAAGCTTAAGCTAAATACCAGCACTAATATCTTTGGATGAAGTTATTCCATGTTATACCATCTTGTTACTGGTGGTGTTTTGTTGTTGTTAAGGCTAAAGAAACCATTGCCCATATTTAACATTAAATGCAGGGCAATCTCCATTTAGTCAGTATTTTATCTAATATATACAGAAGATAGTGTTCTCTTTAACAGAATTCCTGGTAATGATTTGTGGCTGTACTTTACCCTTGAGATAGATGCTTACTGCATTTTTACTGTGGTTTCTTGGCTACTAACAACATTTCAGTCACAAGCTGGGGTGAGTAAGAAGTTTTGATCGAAAAAATGTGTAAGGAAATGTTTTGTCTGCTTTGAAATGTCACTGTGTTGTATTTTTGTCTTTTCTCTGTCAGAATGGCAGGCAAAAGGTTTCCGCTCCCGTTTCTCTTACACCATCTCCCAGCAAAGCATGTGTGGCAGCGTCTGCACAAGCACCTCTAATAAGCTGTGTAGCCATATGCAGGCTCTGCCCCTTTGACAGAGGAAGATGAGCTATTTTAGGATTAAAAAATGGGCATTGTCTCAGCATTTTTTGGAAAGAAAAATCTGTGATAGACACAACAGCATCATGAATGCTGACAGCATGTCATCGTGGGGAGATAAGATAAAATATGATGTTACCCCTGGTGAACAGTGGTAGCCTAGAATCAGCCCTCAGGAATTGTGGACATTGAGGTGTCTCAGCTTTCTTAAAAAGCCTGTTTTACATTCTATATTTTACATGCAGGTTGATGATAAAACAAAACTAGTGCCAGGGTAGAATAAGAAGTGAAAGATTCTGTGATACTGTTCTAATATATGAATATCTTCCTGAGAGCCATGGTTATTTGTAGGTAGTATTAATCTCTCACCTTCATCCACTGATTATTCCTGATTATTCATATCCATGTTTAAGTATTAATCCATGAAACCTAAGCTATTATGCTTCGTAGACCATGAATAATTTTAATGTAGGTGATTTGTTAGAGTTGGGATATTTTTTCCAGTTGGAGAAGGTATTTGAGTGGTCATGGTTCTGGTATTTCAAGGGAAAGGAGTTATTTATGTTCATTGGCAATGCATGTTATATATTCTCTTCAGATCTTTTTCACAGATGTCTGAATATTAATGTCTTAAAATTAATTTATGGAAATAACATTCCACTTGCTTTCTTTTGTGTCAGCTGTGTCACCTTCTGCTTTTTTCAGAAAATACTATAAAATTTGATTTTGAGCAATTCAGTGCTTTGTATATATTTCAAGATTAATTTTCTTGTCTGATAGTCAAGGTAGTTTTGAGTTGCCACAGAACACCACTATTTCTCATTTTTAGATGTCTTTCCTTCAGTACCTCTGGTGGAAGATGATCAGGTCAAGAAATACTTAAACAAACTGGACCTAATAAATCCATGGGCCCTGGTGGAATGCGCACACAAAGTGCTGAGGGAGCTGGCAGGGGGACAAACAGGCTGACAGGAACCTCGTAAAGTTCAACAAAAAGTGCAGAGTCCTGCAGCTGGGGAGGAACAACCATCCAAGCAGCAGCGCAGGCTGGGATCTGACCAGCTGGGAAAGCAGCTTTGGGAAATGGCCCTGGGTCGTGGTGGCCACCAGAGTGTTCATGAACCAGCGATGTGCCCTTGCTGCAAAGAAGGCCAGTGGTGTCCCAGGCTGCATTAGGAATGTTGCCAGTAGATAGAAGGAGGTGATCCTTCCCCTCTGCTCAGCACTGGTGAGGCCACAGCTGGAGTGCTGGGTCCAGTTCTGGGCTCCCCAGTACAAGGGAGACACTGACATAATGGAGAGAGTCCAGGGAAGGGCCACAAAGAGGATGGACTGGAGCATCTCTCCTGTGAGGAAGGGCTGAGAGAGCTGGGGATACTCAGCCTGGAAAAGTGAAGGCTTGGGAGAATCTTACTGATGTACAAAAATACCTGAGGGGAGGGTGCAAAGAGGCTGGAGCTGGGCTCTTTTCACTAGTGCCCAGTGACAGGACCAGAGGCAAGGGGCACACAGTGAAACACGGAAGGTTCCCTCTGAACATCAGAAAACACTTTTTTACTGTGAGGGTGACCAAGCAGTGGCGCAGGTAGTCCAGGGAGGCTGTGGAGTCTCTGTCCTTGGAGATATTCAGAAGCTTCCTGGCCATGGTGCTGGCCGGCTGGTTCTGGGTATCCATGCTTGAACAGGGAGTTTGGCCCAGATGACCTCCAGAGGTCCCTTCCAGCCACCACCATTCTGTGGTTGTTATGTCAAATGATGGGAAAGAAAAACAGTTAAATTTTGGCCTAATTTAAAAATTCTGTATTACATCATACAAATACAGATTACATGGAGATATGTTAATTTAACTTATTCTTTCTTTATTCCATTGATACTTTTTATTCTGGCAGAATGAATTGATGGAGATCTTACTCTGTTCCTCTCAGGTCTATCCTAAAAGTCAGTTAACTTTTCACAAAATTTGTTGTGCTTGATTTACAGTATTACTGTTAGTTTTTGTTCTGCTGACTTGAACTCATTTCTCATTCATCAGGGCTCAAGCTGTCAAATGCAGTAAATGAGTTTTCTTTGTCTGCCCAACCTGACTTTATCGTGCACTGAAAGAAAACTACCCTAAATTTGTTTTAGTAAAGGTGCCTTGAAGTGTTCTGTATGTTTCAAGTGCTCTTGGAATTTCAAAGGTGATGCAGCAGCTGTGAAAAAACAACATTCCGCTTAAAGCATGTAATCCCCATAGTTTGAAGTTAATACTGTAACAGATTTTAAGGAGTGTGGATTCCTTTTGCCAGTCTGTGTACTTTTTTTATGTGTGCTTACGTTGTTTTTAGATGTGGCTGAATGTATCACTTTGCTGTGCCAATTTACAGCTTAAATAAACTTTAATTCAATGCATGAACTCAAGTGTTTTCTGGCAGAGTTGGCTTAAATATTGGCTTTTGCAGCAGCTGCAGTTCATTGTCTTAAATTGAAGAGGGCAATATGCTTAATACTTCAGATGTTTCATAAAACGTTGTTGATTTTGTTTAATAATGCATGCTCATTTTTGTACAACTCTACAAGTGATCTGCCTTCTAATTATAAAAGATTTTGTGTAACTTAATAAAATTATAATTTCTTCTTTTTCAGTTTTAGGTAGAGGTGATTTTTTATGACAGGCTTTGTGTGTGCATTATGACAGCCTTACTAATTTTGAATGGAGCTTCTTGCCGACCAAACCTGCCCCCTTCTCAGAAGTGCTTTGTTTGCTCTGTACTGCCAACAACTAGAGATACTGATATGGGTCTCTCACCTTTCCCAGGGGTACCACAGCCTGTGGAGGTTTGTCTAAGCTCTTCCTTCCCACATTAGGAAGGCATATTTGCATCATCATTTTTTCCCTGATGTTTGACCATCTCAGGTGGTAGAGGAATGGGTTTTGAAGCTGGGACAGTGAAGGAGACCTGAATCTGAAGTGAAAATGACACTTGATGAAAAAGATCTCTGTACAGGTCCTACCTGTCCAGTAATACATAGTGTTTTGGTCTTACTGCAGCATAACTAGCAAGCTTGTGGCAAGCTGGGAAACTTGGCACTGTATTTCAGCAGTGGAAACTGGCTCTGCAGAATCTGTGGCATTTCTTCCTGCCCACTAGTTGCTGTAGTCCAAGCTGTATAGTTGCCAGAGGCAACCCTGCCATTAATGTGGTGACTGTGCTGCAAGATAGCTGAAATAGAAATTCATATTTCACACACATTAAGTTTTTGGGTATGTCTGGTATTTCTGAGTGTGATTAGGCAGGTGTCTGTCCTTCTTTTCTAAGGCCCTCATAAGTCAAAGTGACAGGAAAACTTGTGGCATGAATTGTCACTGCTCCATTCAAAACCATTGGAACAAACTGGCACTCTCACAATCTTCATTCCAGGAAGATGCTGTAATTGGTGTCTTGAATTTACACTACTAAGAGAGTTGTTAAACTCGCTGTCCCCTCTAAAGTAACTCTTGATTTCCAGAGGTTATTAGATTGAAATTACAGGTTTATAAAGTAATGATCTCTTGTCATTCGACATCATGTTACATTGATATATAGCCTGAGTTATTAGTTGAATTACCACAGCTTCTGTGTGTGCAGTTAGACATAAGCCTGTCTGAGGTTTAAATGCTTAAATAAAAACCTGCTTGGGCCTGAGTGTCATGCAAACAGCAGGTGAGATGCTATTTTTGAGATCATAATGCTACCCTGGTGTAGCTGAATGTTTACTGAGATGAAGTGGGTGTGCATTTGTCCATTTTGATGCATGTGCAGAATGTTTGTATCCATCTTTGCCAGTTCTTTTCCTTGTTTACATGCAGTCTGTGTAATATGATCCAAAACATTTCTCCTTCCTGGTTCTTCTGCCTCTGCCCCACCTTTTTCCACAAGAACGGTCATAGTTTAGGCCTTTGCGTTTAGCCTTTTGCACTTAGGCTGTTACTGCCAGCTTGTCCTTCATTTCCTCACTCCACCAAAGGTAGTGGTGTTTATGTTTGTGTAATAGTGAACTCCAGAATCTTCTTCAGGTGTTGCCGTTTCTTTTTTGAAGGGTATGTCATGCTAACTTGGATCATATGGCTCCTCTGAAAGCTAATAGATTTTTTTTTTCTGGTTACTGTCCTTCTGTCTGTTCTTGCCTGTCCCTGCTCAGATCCATGCTGTTGGTATACTACTTAACCACCAAAACAGCTGGGTTCTGCAGGAACAGTGAAATTCAGTCATCTTTTCGTTTTGTGCACCAGTTTGCTGCCACCTATTTATTGAATCTGATGGTTGCAAGTCTTGAGAGGCTTTATACAGCTATTTTCTTTAAAGCTTTTAGAAAGCAGGTGAAAAGTAAAGCTGTCATAAGCATCCTCTAGACCTTGAAAAAGATTTCAGTCACTGCTGAAAGAAATGTCTGATTCTAAAAAATGTCCCCGAGCTAAAAGCTTTTTTTGCTGAAGTATCCAGAAAATGCAAAGGAGGTCACTGCATTCATGTACCTGGGAAAGAAAAGCAAATTTCTTTTAATTATCTAGGTGTTGAAACTGACAGTAAATATCAGAGTAATTTGAAGAATATTTTGAATCCTATCTCATTATTGCACATTTTAAAAAGGCAGGCTTGAGGAGACCTTTCATGTCTCAAAAGAAACGGAACATCTTCTATTTTAGTTTAAAAACCAGTTTATCATCAATTTATAAATTCACTGTTATTTTGTCATGAAACAAACTGGTTTTGAATAGTATAGCTCCTTTTCTTGACGACTGTGCTTTTCAAAATGAGCCTCTGAACTGTGTCTTTTTTTTCCTTTGTGCAGAATGTCCTTAGAAAAAGTAGTTGACAAGATTGAGAAGCAGAGCTCCTTAGGTTGCCTAGAGTTGCAATTAAAAAAAAAAACAACCAACCCACGAGTTTGAAAGCCAGATTCAAGATGCTGTTTGCCTCTGGGCACTGCAAAAGCAGTGGTTATTAGATGACTAATAGCTTAGGTCGTTGTTAGGAAAACTCCCAGAATAACTTCCTCAAAAACGTGTGTGTAGCTTGAAAAAAATACACGTTTGGTATGTTATGAGTGTATCACCAGTCTGAGAGTGAGAGGAGTATTCAACTGCCTGATTTTAGTTCAGTTTGTGGTATGGGTGATGTGAGCTCTTTTTGGATCTCTCTCTATAAGTAAAGACAACTGGATCCTGCAAGAGCCATCAGGAGATGAGTGGCAGGAAACTTTCAAGTCGTTTTGTAAATCTTTCGGGCTGCATCAAATTTGCCTGAATTGAGAGGATGAGTTATTTAATCCACCATATAAAGTCAGATTAGAAGTGAAGTTTCAGACAAATAATACCAGTTCCTATTTTGTCATAAGAACCTCACTGAATCTAAACCTAGCTCACATGTATCTTCATCTACATCTCAGTATTCTGGTTGTCAATAATTCTCTTTTTAGTCTTTATGTATTTGTATCTTGGTGTTTTGTGTTAAGACTGTTTAACGCTCTCTCAGAATCAAGTATTTGGAATGAGTTATAGAAACAAAGGCATCAGTCAAATAGTGAGCCCTCTAGTGTAGCAACGTGTTTGATGGTGAGCAGAGCTATTTCCTTCAGAAAAGCGCAGACACCTCTGTGGAATAAGGTGTTCAGAAAAGAATTTACTTCCTATGTCTCATGCAATTAGTGGTTTTGTTGTACCTTACCACTTGTTCATATCACTTATGTTTTTCATCCAATTTAATCTGAAGTTTGCTTTCTTTGTAGTTTTTTAGTGGAAAAGTTTTTGTTGTGTTTTCAATACTGATAAAAATTATTTTGTAGTAATTTATTGTGTAACTTTAAAGAACTATAAAGAAGGTTCTTAAAAGTTAATGTACGCATGAAATACTCTTGAATAAATTTCATGTTCATCTGAAATACCATTTTTCTAGAGCCCTTGCTTGCTAGAGTCTTGCTTTCAGATGACAAAAGCATAAGGGAGATTAACATGGCTCAGAATGCTGTGAACCATTTTTTTTGTGCTGTTACTGTGTGGCATTGAATGAAGGTGATCTCTGTTGGAAGATATGCTTTTGCAGTTTGATATTGAAATGATGCCTCTTGTCCAAGTCTTGTCCAGTCTTGGAAGGAATTCCTATCCTGGAGGTTTAACATAAATACAGTTAAGAGAATACATTGCATCGAATACATAAATATAGCAACTACAGCTTGCTTTTCTGGGAATCAGTGAGAGTACATGCATAAACAAGAGTATCATTTCTCTTGCTTATTTTGAGTTTAAAAGAGGAGATTGGTGCCTTGTTCGGTCAAGTCTATAGGAGCTCAGAAGCCAACAGAAGTTGAAATATAGTGAAATATAGCAGTGACTATATTTTAGTCTGGTTTTTTTCTTTAAAAAATTGAAAGAGTTCCAAAGAATGTGTTGCTTCTATTCCTAAAGAAAAATTCAGCAAAATTTACTTCTGCATATGACCAGTACCTTCTAGGTATTTCAGATATTAAGAGTGATTTGGTAAAATTAGCATAAGCATATATGAACCACTTGTGCCAGCAGCTTGAGTCTGTTGTACTATTTAAGAGTTCTTGATTGCTGTAATGTATATTGTTATAACTAAGGTGATAGAGCACTCTTTGCATGTAACACAGTGTATGTGCCTAATGGGTGTATGATTTAACCTGCTTTTAGAAGTTTGTTGGCAACAAGATATATTTTAAGAGTTACTTGTACTGTATGAACAGACTTCTTCTCCAGAGATACATGCATATTTAAAAAAGACCAACCTTTTTTTCAGGTCCCTTTACAGATGTAGTAACTACAAATCTTAAACTACGAAATCCATCAGATAGGAAAGTATGCTTCAAAGTGAAGACCACGGCACCTCGTCGATACTGTGTGAGGCCTAACAGTGGAATTATTGACCCAGGATCGTCTGTAATTGTTTCAGGTAAAAACAAATACACGCAGTTGTAGGTTAAGTGTTTTTAAAGCCTTTAATGAAGTTCTGTAATGCTTGATCTTAAAGATTGTTTGAAGTATGTCAGCTTTTTAAAACTTTTTTTTTTTAAATAAAAGTGATTCTCTTCGTTAGTGTGGTGGCAACCTAATGTAGAGCTGCAATGATACGTGAAAAAATCCTCCATATAGAAATATGTGCCTTTGTCACATTTATCTGTGGCTCTCTGAAACGAGGAAAAGCAAATTGAAAATGGGATGTGACATTAACAGTACCTTTACTTCAGACTACCATATTCATGTTTGTATCCTGAAGTAGAGCATTGCTTGGCTGCTCTGATGTGCTAAAGTGTAACATTTCATAGTTAATTGCATTTAAGAAAAAGTTAGTTAACAATTGTAGGTAGTTGTTTTTCTCAAAAAAATGGGAAGACTAGATACTAGTCTTCAGATTTGGTAAGTGATTTTTGTAGATCATTCTGACCATTTTGAGGTAGAATCTCTAGAATAAGGGATATTCAGGTTATAGAGATCACAGGCAATACCGGTATGAACTCCTAGGTCTCCTAGGTCTAGAAAATGGACTTTTTTAGAACCCTTGGAGACCTCTGTAGCAAAGCAAAAGGGAAAAATGGAGCAACCCTCAGAGCTTTTCAGATTCACATTCTTACACCCTTTGGGAAGTTTAAAAGAAGCTGGAGAACTATCTTCAGGTGATATGTTCAAATGATGCAAAGAAGAACCCAAGAAAACGTTGGTTGATTAAAACCTTAGAGTAACTTTCTTTGTAGGAGTTTTCTGATCTAATATGATCTGTAGGATGGGGCCCTTTAAAACTTCATTATTGCTTACCATGGGCAATCCAGCATCTGGACTCATATGGTACTTATTCACTGACTCGGAAAGATCATTTTACTGAGAATTGGTTTAAGATTCAAGGAGTCAAAAACTTCTTTATTTCCATCTTCAGCTACAACTTAGAGCCCTTTTCCCTTACCTGTGTGTTTGATCTGGGATCTGGGATCTTTCCAGTGGGTAGTTTGATACCACAGTCAAGATCTTGCTGGACTTTCTCTTCAGGGAATTAAATAAATTGAAGGATTACATCCTGTGTGTTTTCACAGTTACAGATCATCCTTTTAAAGCTTTAAATATTTTGGTTTTTTAAATGAGTCGGTACTGGAGCTGTAAACAATATTGTGGCTTCAGGATCACCAATAAAGAGAAACAGTGTCACACTGCTCGACTCTTCAGTTGGCATAGCAGGAAGTCTTTGATGTGCCTGTTTCTGTATTACTGGATTCTCCTGCAGTTATTCAGCTGCAGTGACCTCAAGATGTTTTAAATGCAGTTGTTGAGTTACAGTGACTCCACAGTGCTTTTCAGAACTAAGTTCTCTTCCCCAAAGTGTCAGCTTCATTGTTTTCTTTTTAGGCATATAATTTCTTTTGGGTAATTTGCTAAGATAAGTGCGCAGATTGTTTTTCTGGTGACCCACTTTATCTCATCAGTGTCTCAACTGAATGTTTTCAGTGCTGAGTCATCTTTCATATAATTAAAAATAGATTTCTCTCACATTGTTGTGCAGAGAGAAATAACTATAGGATACTGTGGGCTGAAGCTCTTATGTTCAAAACTGAACCTTGAGGTAGTGTTAGCTGTTTTCAGCCTGCTCAATGCATCGTGCTGATTCAGAGCCAAGCCAGTTTTTAAATTCATTGTTGGAGATGTGATTTCACAGTCATTTTAAGGAAGTTCACAGACATTTTTTAATCATTTATCACTTTTCAATTGTGAATCACTAAGTAACCTTCTTCAGCCGTATTTATTCATCTTTTTCCAAAAATACAAATTTGGTCAGAGCTGTTTTTCTATACCTTGATGCCCTAAATTTACTATTTACTATCCTGTCATGTATTGTTTGTTGTTAACTTGTTAACTGCAATTGCTTGTTGTTGTTTTTTTTTTTCCATAATATAGCATGTTACTCTTCTTCCTTCTCTACTTGTTGCTGTTACTTGTTACTGTTTTTCCTTCTGCTTTTGCATTTTTCTAGCTGTATCAGTATCTCTGCTATATCTTTTTCATTGCTATAAAATAGGTACATATACAGATACCCATTATAGGACTCCATGTAATTTTTCGTATATTTTTCTGAAACTGCTTCTGCTTCTCTTAATTTTGTATAAAGATATACTGAACTGGAATTCCCATTCTGTGGAAGACAGGTGTATGTACGCTGCCAAATAATTCGTCTCTCCGGTTCACTGAGTCCTCATCCTCTGGTAGATCAAATTGCAAGTCTAAATACACATATTTAGATGTACTTTTTTTTTTCTGTCTCTTACAGGATCTGTTTGTATATGAAATGTCTTTTCCTATAGTAATTACAGAAATATTCATGTCAGCTACACCAGACTCTGCCCTCTCAGTCCCTGTTTCTAGAGTGTATGCACTGCCTTTGCATTTTAATTTTCAGTGTCTGTTCAATGAGGAATGAATCTAAAGTGGACAGCATGCTTGCTGTAGTGATTAGCTGAAGAATCAGTTTTATTTTTCTCTTTGGAACAGTAATGCTGCAGCCTTTTGACTATGACCCAAATGAGAAGAGTAAACACAAGTTCATGGTACAAACAACCTATGCACCACCAAATATTACAGATATGGAGGCAGTGGTAAGTAAAAATGGAGTAAAATGACTGTTGTATTATTTTTTCTTAAAAACTTTGGCTTAACTATAAGCGATTCACGTCTTTGCAGTTTCTTTTTGAAGAAGAATTGGGTTTTCTCTGAACAAGTGTGACTTCAAATGTGATTCAGGGTTTTTAATAGGAAATACAAGGTCATTTCTTAGAGCTTGCCTCTAGTGATTATCTTCGAGGTTACCGAATGGATATAGTAGTGAGTCTAAGGTAAGGTCAGTTCAGTGTTAAAATACAGGCATGTTATACCTTTATGCTCAGCTCATTTGAAGGGGATAAACAGATTGAATTTGAAGGAATCAAGAGCATATTCAAACAACAAGCCTGAAGCTGTACGAAATGGGTTCATTTGGTATGAAAAGTGTTTAACTGAAATGTTGAATGGGATTATAATGGATTATAACATTTTCAAGACTAAGATGTGTCTCCCTACAAGACACCAAGTGGCTGAACGCAGCACAAATGATAGATTTGTTTTCTGTTTTAATAGAACATGTAGCTTTAGTTCTTAGACTGGATTGATCTGATGCAAGATCCAGAAAGAAGATATGTAGGTTTGTGCTTGTTAGTTCAGAAGTAAGGTTCCTGTTTCTGATTTTACTGGCTGGCAGCAATGGGAGTGAAGCCCTCAGTTGTCAGAACGTGCCTTTTCGGGTGTATGTGGACTCATATAAGTATGTCCTAAGGTGGAGGTCAACATTGCACATGCTTGTAACTCTACAAACTATTTTAGGGAATGCCTGTGTTTACACAGGTACGTCTGATGTTCACTCGAGGCAGAGAAGGAGAGGGGAAACAAAGGACAAAGATGAGATTTTATAAATCGCTGAAATCCAGGAGACCTTTTCAGGTTTAGGCTCTGTCCCCTAATATGAAAGCAAAGACTACTGTGGCATCACTCTTCACTGGAAGCAGTGGAAAACCTTCTAGCTTTTGTGAAGCTTTCGAGATGTGAAAGTTAACATCTGTCTGCCTTTTTGAACTGGTTTGTTTTTCTTCATATGCTCTAGTAGCTCTTGGTTATGTGTGCTAAATGAAGCATGGCTATTTGGTGAGGATATAAAAACCAGCTTCAGAAATACCTATGAGGTAACTTCTTTCTTAGTGTGTTCAGGTATACAATACTGAGACATGGATCTTGCAGGAAATTGATAATTGTAGTTATAAGTTACTGTATAAATAATGGCACTATGAAAAAATATAGGAAGGATGTAATGAAAAATCTGAATATTTGAGTCTGTAACACCTACAATTCTAAGGTAACAGTAGAGGACCTATTAGAAAAATTGCTGCAGACTTCAGAGCAGTCTCAGCCTAAGAATTTAAGGCAACTACATGAAGTGCATGCTTTGAAAGTTAATTGTCAGTTGAGGAGAGAGATTCCAGCATATTTTTGTTATTTAAATATACTGATAAACATTAGAATTTAAAATGTTTTTTATAAACAGCTTTGAAAAATTCCCTAGGCCCAAATTGTCACATGATATGCAGAAAAAGGAGAAAGTGGTTAAAAGTCTAAAATTTGAAGAACTAAAGAAGTTTACTCTAGAACAAATACAGAGTCACTAAAAGGTGTCTTTCAGTCTTTTGTTTAAAATCAGCGCTTCCAAGATGGGATAAAAGAAGTACATTTGCTGAGGCATAATAGGGCTAGAACTTTCTTCTCAAACTGACTCAGATACTTGTTTCTCATTGTGTGTTAAGAAACCACTGTATTGTCCCCTCCCTTTTTCATACAAACCTCTGATGGATCCATCCTTGTGTTCAGTTTACTCTTTTTCATTTCTAGACTTGAATAACTATTTCTAGATTTTGTTGCTTCACAGCAGTGAGTGTGAAGAAAAAGCATTGTTCATAAGCAAGTCTGAAAATTGCAGGGAGGGTAAGCATGGTATTCAGCTGTATAGGAGGCCAGAGCCGAGAGCAAGCTTATGAGCTATTGAGATGTTTGCACGAGTCCAGCATGTTAAATAACTGTATTAATTGTTGTCTTAGTGGAAAGAAGCGAAACCTGATGAGTTAATGGACTCCAAATTGAGATGTGTGTTTGAAATGCCCAACGAAAATGATAAACTGGTAAGTAAGGAGTAAGAAACTGTAAGATCTGTTGGTTGGATCTCACAGAAATTTCAGGTTTTTTTCAACCTCTTTGATTTAATGATTAAATGAATTGAAGGAATTTGTACTAAATTAGACAGGAGGGGTGTTCAGTATATAACTTTTTAAGGATTCATAGAATCATAGAACAGCCCAGGTTTAAAGGGTCCTTGAAATACCATCTGGTCCAAGATCTTGTCCGAAAGGGAACACTGTTCAACCACATCTTTTAAAAGCTCCAGCAATGGAGACCAGTGCCAAAAAACTGTATTTTTGTTATTTTTATACTTTATAGTTTTCATATGCAATCTCAGTATAATCTTGGGGGGAAGCGGGTGTAGCAGTTGCTTTGCAGTCTGGGTTTTTTTGGTTGGTTTGTTGGGTTTTCTTTCTTTTTGGTAAAGAATAACTTAGGAGATGAGGATGTAAGCTTCCAAAGTGTGTTTTAAACAGTAAAAACTTAAAGGTTGAGCATTTATTATCAAGTGACTTAGTTATCTACTTTCTGGCTTTAATTTTATAAAGTGTGTAATGTAGTGAGGGAAGTGTAATGGGTTATACAAAACTACCTCCTTTTGTACTTTTTCCTAAGAAACTGTCCCTAAGGACAGAGAAGCTGACTTTTTAATTAAAAAGTCGGCTCTTTACAGCCACTCTTAGGGGGCTTTAGGCGCTTTTAGGGCCAACTCTTTAAGGCCATTTTCCTTAGAGTGCAAGAGCTCTCCATTCTGATGTGTAAGAAATTAAGGAAGGCAGGCCAGAAAATGGCATGGCTGAGCAAGGATCTGCTCCTCGCATTGAGGAGTAAAAAGGCAATGCACAGCCACAGGAAGCTGGGACATGTGACTGGGGAAGTACAGGGGTATGGTTTGGGGGTGTGTAAGGGTGGGATCAGGAAAACCAAGGCATAGATGGAATGGGTCTTGGCAAGGGATGTGAAGAGTAATGAGAAGGGACTCCGTAAGTGCATATGTCAGAAAAGAAAGGACAAGGAGAGTGAACCCCCCTGATAAACAAGAAAGGAGAACTGGTGACAACAGGTATAGAGAAGGCTGAGGTACTCACTGAGTTCTTTGCCTCAATCTTCATTGTCTTGGGGGTTCTCGTGGTTGAAAAGCTGGACGTGAATCTACAGTGTGTGCTCACAGCCCAGAAAGCATCTTGGACTGTATCACAAGAAATGTGCCCAGCAGGTCAAGGGAGGTGATGCTCCCTCCCTCTGCTTTGCCCTTGTGAGACCCCATCTGAAGTCCTGAGTCCAGCTCTGGGTTCCCCAGCAAAAGAAGGATGTGGACCTGTTGGAGCAAGTCCAGAGGAGGGTCCTGAAGATGCTCAGAGGGCTGGAGCACCTCTCGTATGAAGACAGGCTGAGAGAACTGGGGCTGTTCAGCCTGGAGAAGAGAGGGCTCTGTGGACACCCCGTTGCAGCAACTTTTAACAGAAAGTGATAACACAAGGGGGAGTGGTTTTAAACTAAAAGATGAAAGATTTGGGTTAGCTGTTTGGAGGAAATTCTTTACTCAGGAGGTAGTGAGGCACTGGAACAGGTTACCGAGAGAAATTGTGGGTGCCCCATCCCTGAAGGTGTTCAAGGCTGTGTTGGATCAGGCTTTGAGCAATCTCATCTAGTGAAAATTGTCCCTGCCCATAGGGATTGGAACTAGATGTTCTTTGAGGTTCCTTGCAACCCAAACTATTCTATGATTCTGTGATTTTGAGCAGAGCTGTGGGAATTAGATTTTTAATTTTAATACTGTTTTTTTCACAGCTTTTTGTGACTTCTCAAAATTAGTAATATGGATTTCAGATACCGTGAGACTTAAATTTCATGTTTACGGAGCACTTTATTTTCCTTCGCTGAAAGGTGTTTTAAATGCAAAACATTTGTGTCATACATGCTTTATAGGAGTTTGTGACATGACCTTTTGGTTTTACTTTGTTTTGTTTCTTACTATTGCAGGATTACTTTCTTCCTTTTATTTTTTTTCCTCCCAAGTTCAAATGATATTTGGTGTATTTTATGCCCTCTTTTGGATGCCTCCTGGGTCAGTGTTAAGCAGCTGAAGTATTAATTTGTTTCTCAGTAGAGTGTAGTAGCAGGTAAACAGTGCAATCTTCTCTTGCTTTTTTAATACTTGAGCTAATCAGAATTGAACTGCCAGTGTGTCTGTTAGCTTACTGTAAACATAAACTTAGTTGAACTATATTGGTAGCTTCATTGTTTCACTTTTAAGCTGTGGATGATTTTTCTCTAGGTAAGTAAAATTCTCAAATCATTCTTGATATTTGTAGAATGATATAGATGCAAGCAAATCCGCCCCAGTACTGAACACATCTAAGCAGGATGGACCGATGCCAAAACCACATAGTGTTTCACTTAATGATACTGAAACAAGGAAGCTCGTGGAGGAATGCAAAAGACTTCAGGCAGAGGTTATGAAGCTGACAGATGAAAATCGGCACCTGAGAGTAAGTTCTGTGTCCACATTTATATTGAAGTGGCTTCACTCTGCTTGATTCAATGGTCTGTTTTGTAATTTTGCCAAAAGATGTGTATTCCAGCAAATAGATAAAACTGTTAGAACATCAAGATTGATTCGTAATATGGTTTTACTGTCCTGTATATAATGTATATCTTGAACTTGTCAGTGATTGAGACTTTGTGATTGTCATGGATGAGACACTGAAGCTGCATAATCTTCTTTTTAAATGAAATGGTCCTATTTAAGACTTTTAAGTCTTAAGGTGAAGCTACTGAATTAGTAGCTTTTAAAAAGTGCTTTATTTTTCATTAATAATGAGTAAATGAGATCCAGAGCAGTAACATTTTGTATTACAAACAGAGAATAAGAACAATAGTCTGGTTAGAGGAGGTAAGCAAACACTACTTTCTAGTACCTTTATGTAAAGGTGTCATTTCAGTGACTCGCGAGTAGTCAATACATGACTTTGTGTCTTTTCTATATATTTGCTTTTGGAACAGTTCTGACAATTTCACTGGCTGTGGTAGTCTTTTAAAGAACTATGAAAAAATATGGTATCTCCACACCTGTAATCCTGATGACATTGAGCAGATGTTTCTCTTTAACATAAGGAATCACTGCTATTTAATTTTGACACATATTAAGTAAGAGCAGGATGCTTCATTGGGCCTAGCAAGATTTTAGGAATATTTTTTAAGCAGACTAGTGAACTACGGTCCTTATTTAAAATATGGTTTTCTATGTCCGTGTTTTGGATTTTGGTGTGGTGTCGTGTTATATGTGTTGAGGTTTTTTTTTAAACTTTATTTAAATATTCACCAGTAAATATGGCCTTTTGACTTCAGTTTTTACTATTGTAATGGTGTATTTATATTTTCTTTCCATCTATGTTTTTTCCTCCCCTCAGGATGAAGGCTTGAGGCTCAGAAAGGTAGCGCACTCGGATAAATCTGGATCACCCACAGCTTTGGCCCTCAGAGATAATGGCTCTAATTCTCTTCCTTCACTTCTTGTTGTAATTGCAGCCATTTTCATTGGATTCTTTCTAGGGAAGTTCATCTTGTAGAAAGAATGAGTGAGAGAAGCATGCAAAACTGCAGCTTCTTTTCCTTTTTTTTTTTTTTTTTTTTTTTTTGTTTTCTCTTGGCCAGAAAAAGGTTTGTTTACCTACCACATCATGGGTAGTACGGCCCAAGTGGCTGTTCTTGTGTACAGCATCATAACAGGCTTTGCCTTTAATGATCTCGCACGGTTAGAAAACACAATCTGAAAAGACAAACTGTTCAGCTGCTGGACAAAATTGTACATTCAGTCATCAATAGCAGGTATCAGTTGCACAGTCAGTCCTTTATGAAAATTCATAAATAAAGAATTGTTCTTTCTTTCTGTGGTTTTAATAAGAATTCGAAAATTGTTCAGAGTCTTGTAAATGTTATTTTAATAATCCTTTAAAATTTTATCTGTTGCTGTTACCTCTTGACAAATGATTTATTAGATTGCTAATCCCACTCATTCAGGAATATGACAAGAGGTATTCTGGGGGAAATGGTGCCTCTTACTGTGTAAATTTTCTCCTTACCTTACTTTGCTAATATCATGGCAGAATTTCTTTCTTATTCCTTGTGAGGCATTGTTGAGAGTTCTTCATCCTTAACAGTCCTGTCCCATAATATTTAACATGACAAAAGAAATAAAATTGTTAACAGATTTTTCTGCTGGGTAGCCTGTTTGTGTGTGTCGTGCTTTTAGAGGGGATTCTTAACAAGTTCATTGTTCATGGTAATTTGCTACTTGTAACAAATGGCTATTTTGAAGTTTATTTGCTTAAGTCTCTGGCTTTGACTGTTGTAATTGAAGCTTGGGAAAGAAAAAAAAAAGGGTTTCCATTCCATTTGTTTAAAAAAAATGAACTGTTTTCTGGCTGCTTTCAGCTACGAAGAGGATGGTTATCAAACTTGTTTTGGGACAGAATAATTTGGATATCCAGCAGGTACAAATACCAGACATGAATGTTTTCAATATATTAACAATTTGCTTGGATTGTGCAGGAGTGTAATAATCAACCTTCTGTTCCATCTTTGGATCTTCTGGGTGTCTTCCAGGAGTCAATATTATTTTTTGATTTCTTAAGGGTACTTAATTCACATATACTAACTTACTCAGTTTATAATTCTGTCTTAGCAGATATTAAAAAATGCAAGTTGAATCATTCAGACACCCACAGTGAATTCCATGATGCAGAAGAGTTGGTATTTGCTGAGTTGCTCACCTTTTGCTCAGTTGCTCACCTTTGGGAAATAGAAATCAATTTATGCAACTCTTGGCAGATCTACCAGTTTTAACCATGTATAGCTAAGTTTTAAAAAATGTATTTTTGGGGTCTGAAATGCTTCCCTGCACTTAATCTTATGTCTTGCCTCATCTCTGAATATGTCATAAAAACAAACAGTAGTATTGAAACAAAATATTATCTCTACTTCTGAGTAAGCATAATCCAATACAGGGAATTACTTGTAAACTTGAAAAATTCTGGAAGAGGTATACTCCTGTAAGCAAAATTGTGTATGCTCTTGAACAGCTTGACTTGATGTGGTGCAGCTAAGTGTGTTAGACCTTGGTATATGCACACCTTATGTAGCTGAGAAAAATGTTCTGGGAAAGATGTACGTTATCTTGGTTGCCTTTGATTTCTAGTGCTTTTTAAAAAAAAAAAATTACATCAAGTTCTGTCATAGCTCTCTGTGATAAACTTTTTTTATAAAGTCTTGCACATGTACAAGGAAGATGATGGAGAAAATGCAAATACTGCTTATCTTTTCACTTAAGCATGCAAGCACTGATGTTTCCAATTACTTGTTCCAGTGTCTGCATTCAAGTCTCCTTCCATCCCAGTGACTGGAAAAAACTATGTTAAGGTTTTGATTATTTTGGTTCCACTGGTTCAGAATGGTGTATTTCTCCTGATTTTTTTTCTCTAACAGAACATTGCCACATCAGACTTTCATAGCCTGTTCCAAACTGATTACGTGGAAAATAACGAAAGCAATATTGTGCAGGATGTAGTTTGCTTCAGACAGAGCAGTCATTCCTGCGTTGAAGGGAGACAAACCAAACAAAACC
The DNA here is from genome assembly GCA_013397115.1 of Edolisoma coerulescens. NCBI lineage: Eukaryota > Metazoa > Chordata > Aves > Passeriformes > Campephagidae > Edolisoma > Edolisoma coerulescens. The sequence continues at coordinate 973,348 of VWZW01000659.1, read as the reverse complement.
CTCTGGAAGATCTTAAAATGTTTACAGCGTGGTGTGCGGAGGTTTTCATAGGTGCTAGCACTTAGAGGACTTTAAAGCAGAAAAACAAGTCATTGCTCAATGCAGCTGACTCAGGTTTAGATATCTGGCGGCAGAAATATGGTAAAAATGATAAAATCAGAATGAAATAACTTCTTTCATAAATAAGAAAACAGTTGGTGGTAAAACTTTGGTCATGGTTTAAGTAATGTTTTCAAGGTGAAAGTACAGCGCTCTCGTAACCAGAGTTCTCAGTAATGGTCTAAGGAGAATGTCTTGGTTTCCCGTAATCCCTTCATAGCTGTATATAAAATGTAATGCTAAAACTATTTTGCTCTCAGGAGTCACTTTGGATGAGATCAACTGTATTCAGTGAATTATGTACTATGGATTAAATTGTTTGTCTTTGTTCCTGAAATGGTTAGAACTTCTTGCTTTGTCTGCCTGCTTACTCGTGTGTGTAAGCACAGGGAAATACAGTCTCTCCACCTGCTCCTGGTGATACGAGCAGACGGTGATGCCCATAAAGTCGTGTGAAGGGAAATGCGTGACTTCAGTTAAATACACGTTGCAGGTTGCTCTTCTGATTTATCAAAGGGGCAAGATAATACAAGTATACACTATCAAAGTAGTTATTTTAAAATTTTTATGAATATAGCACTTTAAAGAAGAGTAGTATGGTTCAGGGGGAAAAAGAAAATAAACCTAGTTAACTAGAAGATACAGCTTCTGTAGTAATTCTGGGCACCAAATTTAACCCACTTAGAATATATATATATATATATGAAGTTTGTTTAAGAAAAAATTATTTGTATCAATGCACAAGTTCTTTGTGCGTTTCTACTCATTCTCTAAAAGCTGTTGACAAACACTATTGCCCAGGCTTGCATGTTTCTGCTGCTATGTTTGAAGTCAACTTACTTAAAAGAAGCAACCAAACAGTAGCTTGGAACTTCATTATCCTCCTGGGAGGAGGGAGGGTGGAGGGAGGAGTTGCAAGGTGACATTTTGCCAAAGGGGAAAAGACAAAGTCAATAAGCAAAACTTATCTTTCAGGCCTTCTTCAAAGTTATTAAAGGTTGAAGTGTTAATAAACTATTAAAAATGTAGCGGTGTCCTTTTTATTTTGGAACTTCTCCGTGACTCCATTCTGTGGACTGCTGCTAGTGAAGAGGTGTATCTGGTCCCATGGGCAGTGTGATGCTCTGCCCTAGGTTCTGCTGGTAAATGGCAAGAGGCTGCCTTGGATCAAGAGTCAATGTTGGAGTGAAGAACAGGTGCCTCGATCCAGGCAACACTGAGGATGCTGATGGGTCTTTCAGATTTTTAAGAATCATTTTGACAAATCATTTTCCTGTTGGGAGTCTCCAGGTATTTATGTGTGAATTGACTTGCTGGAACAAACACTTGTTTCAATCTGTAGCAAAAGATGGAATGAGAGCTGCGCAGTTACAGAGCAACCCCAATAATGCTGAAATGTCCTGCTCTCCGAGTTTGCAGGCGGGATTGAAATTCTGTAGCTTTTTAGCCGCATTGCTGTGAAGGTAATAGTTCACTGCCTTAGCTGCTACTCTGGTTGCTGTGGAATGGCTTTGTGGGGGGTGTCCTGGAAGGCCCATCCATGTGTACCACTCGCCACTGCTGCCAGCGAGCCTCTGTCTTTGCTGATCCTGAGCTTCTGTGGTAGCTTTACAGTGGTGGCACACTGGAGTGTTGGACAAGAGCGGGAGCTAAATGCAGGAGTCAGTTTTCACAAGGGTTTGAACGCCTTCCTGTGGGAAGGACTGAAACTAATGATGATAACATGAGGTAGGTTTTTTCCTGTCTGAATGCGTTTCACAGGGGCGCTCAAATAGTGTAACCAAGTGTCTGATTGAACTTGGTCTGTTGTGGTTTTTTGTTTCAATGTGTGTTAGGTACGTTGAAGAAGAATTGCTGATTCTGATGGCTGCATAAGCAGAGGTAGTGCTGGTATTGTCACCTCTTATTTATTTGCCCTGTATGTGACAAATGATCATGTCGAAAGGAGGTCTTGTGCAAAGGCAAAACAGTTGATTCTTATCTTTTATCTGGCTTTGTCATTACTGCCAGGTGGTGGTAAGGTTAGTGCCTGTGCCTCATTTGCTGGGACAATGGTTTATATGTTTGTATGGTGAACTAGATCTGGAAACTGCTTTGGATGAAATTATTGTTTCATCCCCTACAAATTATGTTTTAACTGAATCCTGGTATAAGCATCTCTGCCACATTGCAGTGCCATTTTATTTAAAACTTGGTACCAGGTTATGTAATGTTGGTAGCCCTGCCAGCAGGGTATTGACTCCCTGTTTGCACCGCAGCTACTCTGTTGCTGGCAGTGGTGGAAGGCTGATCTCCTCCCTCTTTAGAAAAGACTTAAAAGGATGTTTGTGGTAACCAGGCACAGACGTGTGAGACAGACAGCCATAATTACAGCTAAGCAGTCTGAGCTCAAACACTTGAAATAAATGAAACAGTAATTGAAAGGTGGCTGAAATAGTTATTGTTACCTTTCAAATTGGTTGATAAGAAAAAAGCCATTGTGAGTTGTTTTGTTTAGTTGGGGTGATTTGTTCTTTTTTTTTTCTTTTTTTTCTTTTTCTTTTTTTTTTTTTAAGTTAAGACTTCAAGGGAAAAAAGCCCCAACAATCAACCAACTGACAAATTGCTGTAGTCTAGGATTAATTATTTCAGGATATTATGGAAAGTTTTTACTAATGTTGGTGCAGGCTCACATGTGGTGAATTTAGAGAGACTACTGCTGGGGAATCAGTATCTAGGCTTTTCTCACGGTGGGTAGTAGTTAAATAGCAGTCCTTGTGAGTGTCTTGATCTGCCTTGTCAAGGATGGGTTATCCTGGCTTTTGAGATGGGGAAACTGAGGCATGAGTGTTGAAGCAAATGACTGGGTAGTTTAAGCACAGCCCCTATTCTCTAGCACATAATCTGTCCTGTTTCTCATCAAGTACTCCTTGAGCCATGTCCAAGTATTTTTTTTTTGTTGGATTTCAAAAATGCTGCTTCATGTTGCTTAGACATCTGTAATAGTCTTTTAAAGCAGCTTCCTAAAGACTTAGCTGTTGCTTTGTCTGTTCCTGGAGCCAAGTGTTGAACAGACAGAAAATGTAACTGTTAGGTGTTTAAAAGTGGAATGTGCTCACTGGGATTATAATGCCTGACCTCAGCCAAAGATAGTGGGGAAAAAAGAGGTGGGAAAAAAAGGAAAAAAATATGCTAAACATTTGGGTGTGTTGTGTTTGTAGTCCTGAAACATAAAAGTCAGTCTGTGTTGCAAAAAACTTCTGTGGAGCCAGTGCTGTTTGCACTTTACAAGTAAAAGAAAGCAAACAGTCCTAAATGTGCACAGCTGCCCTGTTAGTGGGGGTATATATTGCTGCATTGGGTTTCTGTGGCAAGGTTTTGGAAGCAGGGGGAGGGGGGGCTGCAGGGGTGGCTTCTGTGAGAAGCTGCCAGAAGCTTCCCTGGTGTCCTGCAGAGCCAGTGCCAGCTGGCTCTGAGATGGACCTAATACTGGCCAAGGCCAAGTCCATCAGTAATGGTGGTAGTGCCTCTGGGATAATATGGCTAAGCAGGGGAAAAAGGTACTGCACAAGAGCAGACTGCAGCCAGAGAGCAAGAATATGTGGGAGAAAGAGCCCTGCAGACACCTGGGTCAGTGAAGAAGGAAGGGGAGGAGGTGCTCCAGGCCCCAGTGCTGAGACTCCCCTGCAGCCTGTGGGGCAGCCCATGGTGAGGCAGCTGTGCCCCTGCAGCCCATGGGCACTCACGGGGATGCAGAAATCCACCTGCAGCCCATGGAGGACCCCACGCTGGAGCAGGTGGATGCTTGAAGAGGCTGTGGCCTTGTGGGAAACCTACAGTGGAGCAGGCTCCTGGCAGGACCTGTGGACCTATGGAGAGAGGAGCCAATGCTGAAGGTTTTCTGGCAGTGCTTGTGATCATGCTGCAGTCTGCTCCTGGAGGACTGCACCCTGTGGAAGGGATCCATGTTGGAGCAGTTTGTGAAGAACTGCAGCCTGTGGGAAGGACTCACGTTAGAGAAGTTTGAGAAGGACTGTCTCTCATGGGAGGGACCCCATGCTGGAGCAGGGAGTGTGCAAGTCCTTCCTTGAGAAAGAAGGAGTGGCAGAGACAACGTGTGATGAACTGAACCTCCATTCCCCATCCGTCTGCACTGTTTGGAGGGAGATGAAATTGGGTATAAAATTAAGCCTGAGAAGAAGAGGTGGGTGGAGGGAAGGTGTTTTAAAATTTGGTTTTCTTTTTCATTATCCTACACTGATTTGATTGGCAATAAAGTAGTTTGCCCAAATATTCTGTTTTGCTCATGATGGTAATTGGCGAGCGATCTCTACCTGTCTTTATCTTAACCCATGAGCCTTTCATTGTATTTTCTCTCTGAGGGGAGTGATAGATAGCGCAGCTTTGGTGGGCATCTGACGGCCAGCCGGGGTCAACCCACCACAATTGCTCTGCCCATGGAAGTGGAGAAGTGTTTTTCCTTTGCTGCTTTGATAGCCCAAACATGGATGATACAGACAGCTACTCTGACTACTTCAGAAGAGCCAAGCACTTCTTTTTTTAAAACCTAAACGTGTTTGACTCCTGCAAGCAAAGATGCTCCGGAAACCATCTGACTCAGAGATTAGGTCCATTGATGCATTTTCACTCAAAATTAGTAAATGTTGCTACTACTGCTTTTCAGACTGCGGTAGACTATTGCGGTGGTATGAAGGTTGGTCTGAGGAATATTAGTAATGAAAATAATTATCTTAATTATAAAGATGGTGCTCTGTTTCTTAATGGTTGAGAGGCATTACTTTAAATCCTTATGTAGTTTATAGAACCATGTATTTGAAAGGCTTAGGAAGAAAGTACAGAAAACAAAACCTGAACCTTGGGTCAAATAGATAGTCCTCTGGAGCTGCAATCAGAGGTACTAAGAGTGCAGCTTTGATAATGAAGTGAGTGCTTCTTAGAAGATGGGAGCTTATGTAGTGGCTATTTTTCACTGCTCGCCTTAATCATATCTGGTTAGTTTAAAATGTTGAAGTGATAAATATGAGATATGTGTCCCATACCTCAGGAGTGGTTGGTGTCAATGTAGAAAATGGGAGTATGGTAGGAAGAGATGGCCATGACAAAAGTGAGGTGGACTGCTTCAGAAGTGTCTTTGTGATGGTTTTATAGTTCCAGGACACCTGGACTATTAGAAAGGTCTGTATGTGCTGCCTTCTCTCCAGCTGTATCCTGGAAACTGCCATGCTGTCTTTAGGAAGGGGAATTTCTCTCCAATTTTAGGGTGTAAAGCCTCAAACATGGTAGTTGCTCTTGTAAACAGGAGAATTCCAGGAGAAGGATTTTAATTTTATTCATGCCCAGGATTGTCTAACCTCAGATTTCCAGTGCAGCCTTCAGCTTCATGGCAGTGCTTTCAGACTGCACTGAATACCTTGAAATACTTTAGCCCTTGGGCCTCTCATTTCACATCCCAGCTTCAAGAAAATGAGAACAGATTGCCTTCCTGATTAGGTGAAATAATCTCTTCATCCTGCCTCCACAGGAACCAGGTTACAATGGCAAAGGAAGGTCAGCGTATTTGTGGAAAAACCTGACTTAAAAGAGACAAAGAGACAAGATTTATGGGATTGCAGCATTTTTATGCTGCTGTTCCCTGTGTGAATTTGAAATCTAGTTCAAGCCACGTTTGATAGAGAAGGTGTGTGTTTCACAGATACCAATTACTGCCAATTAAAGGAAGACTAGAGCTCAGATGAAAGACATTTAAATTGAGTCTCCCAGCCTGGGCAGGCCTGCATGGCAAGCTGGAAAGATACCTGTACTTCCTGCTGCTGTTGGACCAGTTAGTACTGGCCAAGATCCTTGAAAAGCTGTGAGCACGGGCACAGATCAAACACCCTGGCAGCTGCTGGCAGTGGCCCCACTCTTGTCAGCAACTGGGGGGGACAGATGAGCGGGCTACAAGGGAGCAGGTTGGCAGGCACAGTGGGGGCAAGAGCTGTCACCAGAGTAAGCTCACGGAGGGGGTGTGGAGGTGAGACTGCTTGATCTACCAGGGAGCGGGAATGGGTGATGCAAGAAACCTGCCAAGAAACGGGCTGAAAAACGCTAGAAATTGGAAAAAAATTTAATCCTGCATGTTACGCATCCTCACTTCTCTGCTCTGCTCTGCTCAGGCACTTCAGAAACACTAATGGTTCAGTGATTGCAAACAGATGGGAGGAGTCTGCTGTTCAGAGTAGCTAAAACCGGGCTCAAAGCTGCTTGTAGACCAGTGCTTTTTTATAAATTGTGGGTTTCTAAGTCCACTTTGTGAGGTGTGTAGAGGTTGTATTTGTGGCAGTAGAGGTTTAGAAATGAAGCAGCTAATCAAAAGTAAACCAGCAGTGTATGGAAGGGATCTCTCAATTTCCTTGGCTACTGCTCAGGGGGAGCAGCAGGGCACAGCAGTGTGTGACCCGAGTCCTCTGGTGCTCTGCACACACAGCGGGGTGCGTTAGGTGAGCCACACCAGCATGAGCTGCCCTGTGGGTAGGCATGACAAGGGGGTTATGCAAAACCATTCCGTGTGTCTGTGTAAGTTCGTATTTACATCTGAGTCCTGAACACCAATCTTTCTGGGATGCCTGTATGTGGGTGGTGGTTACCGCAGGCTGGCTTTCTACAGGACTTTACATTGTATCGTACATTTGTAATTGCTTCAGTTGCCTCCAATCCATTTTCTTCCTTCAGCTGCTCCTAATTTTTGAGTTACTTTAAAATTGCTTATTTTGAGGGTGGCTGCATGCAAAAACACTTCCTTCATTCTTGCCAAATTGGAGCCCTCTCGTCCGAAACTCTGAAATGCACTCTGAGCCTCTGCAAGTGTTAATTTGAGACCTTCAAAGAGAAACATGAGGCTTAAGCAGGAGAAGGCTCACACAAGGCAAATTTCCAACATCCTGGAGCAATTGCTACTGCTTTTGTGAAGTGCACAGGTCTCTACTGTAAATGCAAAAGCAATTTTATATTTAGGAAATTTAAATATAGATTTTTTACTTTTACAGGAGATCCTTCCCAGTCTCATGCCTGATGGCCCCTAAGTCCTGTATGCTCCCTTCTGTGTCAGTGTATGTAGATAATTATCTCGTAATCCTGGTTAGAGTCATGGAAACTAAAACACTGGCTTTTATAACAGGGTAAGACAATAATAATGTGAAATTTAAAATTACAGTGTATCAGTCATAATTCAGTAATTTCCCCCCACATATTTAGTGTATCTGAGAGTTTATGTAGCTCTTAGTTTAATTTGAGTGTGTGATACTCCTCATTAAAAAATTTGGTAATTCCCTGGATAAAGTACTTTCATATTAGCTGTATATGTATCATTACAAATTTCAGTTGCTACATATATACATTTCTGGACAGATTTGGAATATGGACAGATGGTCATATGTTGAGGCAATGCAAGGCTGGCAGTTTAGTAACAGTATTTTCCTTCTATGGAAAATGCATAAATGCCGAACTGATTGGTACAGCTTAGACCATGTAACAATTTCCCCTGTATTCCTTGCAGACTGTGGAGAAGGGAATCGTTTAGTGCATAAGTTCAACAAGTTTTGCCCTGATCATAATGGCACTGGGCACGCAAGAGGGGCTTCAATGAAAGCTGCAGGGGCAAAGCTTCATTTTGGCATTTCCTAGCTTTTGAAAGCATAACTTCACAGTTTTCTGAGTGTAATTCCTGATTTCATTTATCACTACTGCTCCCATGGATGGTGCGCCCGTCTGGTAAGGAGACAGCATCACGTGGAATTAAACTGTAGTGTTAGTCTGACCCTCAGGGAAGACTTGGGAACTGCCTTTAAAAGATGGATGTTTTATTTTCTGTACGCTAAAACCATGGCCTCCGCAGAGAAACTGGCTTCGTTACTCATTCAAGTTTTTGGGGTTTTTTTGCTGCTTGTGCTCGATAAAGGCGAGAGAGCCTCACGGCTTGGCAGGGTGTGGGCCCCCTCCTCCCCTCTCCCCTCGCCGTGTTCCCGCTGGATTTTGGCGGGCGGACGCTGTGAGGGCAGCGGGCGTCCCGCAAGCTCCGGCCGCCAGATGGCGCTGTGCCTCCGGCCCGTGCCGCTCCCGGGCGGATCCAGCGCCCCGCTCCCGCCTCCGGGATAAGCGGCAGAGTGTCTGAGGGCTTGGGTGTCTCTTGTTTGTAGTGTTGAAACTATTGTTTGTAGTGTTTGCTGGAAGATGTGGTTGTTTCCAGCAATGCCTTAGAGAATCCTAGAATGGCTTGGTTTGGAAGGGACCTTAAAGATCATCTGCTTCCAGGTTTCTCAAAGCCCCATCCAACCTGGCCTTGAACAATTCCAGGAACGGGGCATCCACAGCTTCTCTGGGCAACCTATTCCACTGCCTCACCACCCTCACAGTAAAGAGTTTCTTCCTAATATCCAATCTAAATCGACCATCGTCCAGTTTAAAGCCATTGCCCCTTGTCCTGTTGCAGCAGATCTTGCTAAACAGTGTGTCCCCATCTTTCTTATAGACCTCTTTTAAGTATTGAAATGTGGTAATAAAGTGTCCCTGGACGCTTCTCTGAAGTGAACAGTGCCGAATTTCTCAGCCTTTCCTCACAGGAGAAGTGCTCCAACCCTCTAAACATCTTCATGGCTCTCATCTGGACCTGCTCTTACAAGTCCATGTCTTTCTTTGCTGAGGACTCCAGTGCTGGATGCAGCACTCCAGATGGAGGTGGGGTCTCATATCGGGCAGTTAATAAATCTGATGCCCATACGTAATTCTGATTACTTTTTTGGTCTTTGGTTGGTGCTAAGAGGAAAATGGTCCAGTAGTTGGGAAATTATTTAAAGAAATTCATAATGCATGTATCTGTCCAGCAAGAATCTGTCGTTTGGATGAAAGTATAAAGGTCTGATCCTGTTTTTTTTTACTGTGTGTTAATCTAGGAGATCTAATGCCCAACATTCCCAAGCAAAAACTTTTTTCTCCCAGCTTTTTAAATTTATTTATTTGAAGACAGCACTACTCTGTGCAGCTCGCTTTCTCATTTTCCAACAGACTGTCTTGGAAATGGCAGAAGACAAGTAGCATTGTGGTTCCCATGGGAAAGGATGTCTGCCTGCTTTGAGGCGGTGATCATGGGCAGTTCCCATTACTGGATGACATGCAGGAATTAATTAATGTCCTCAGGGCTTGGTACTACCTTAGCTAGAATCCATCCCATGGACTGGTCCTATACCCTGGAACAGACTTGTGAAGAATATGGATGGGCAGAGGGTGTCTGATAATTAATTGCTCAGGCCAACAGCAATGCCTGAGCTTGGCTTCTGCCTTGGTTATTAAGGGTACCCATGGTATGATTCCTCAAAGCTGTGTTCATCTCTGCCTGATTCAAAAGTGGAGCTCCTTATTATCATTTATTGCTGGTAGCAAATGGCAATGAAAAAAATCCAAAGTGATTGCACTAGAGGAGAAGACTGAAAGGACAAAAGTACTTATAGAAAGCGGAAAAGGTATGGAAAATTAATGAAATGGAATGAACCAGAATGAGTGGTGCTAGTTTTTATTACCTGTCCTTCCCTGTCATGTCAGGACTGAGTAAATTATGCCAAGCAGAATCTTGCAGAATTTTGCAACAAGTTGCCTGAACTCATCCATACTCACTGCTTTGTGAGGAAAGGAGACCACTTCACAGGCTGTGGCTACTGCACTTGGAGTACCTTGTAATTTAGGGCATACTTCCTGAAAACAGAACTCATCTTTCAGGGATCTCCTGAGTCACTTAGGAAAACTCAGGAACTGGTCAATTCCAAAGCTTTTGATGGTGGTGGTGGAAAGCTCAATGCCTGCATTTCACCTCTTTCTGTGCGTGAGGCAGGAGTGAAACTGCAGAGCACTGAGCAAAGATACTTTTGTTATCCTGTGTCTTGCTTTCCCTTCACAGTTTGTTTCAGGTTTTTCTTTCTTTTTAAGAAGTGTCCTTTCCAATCCCTCCCTGCTTCTTCCCCCAGGTTGTAGCCCTTAAAGCTGGGATGCAATAGCAGAGCAGCAATACTGGTTTGTTTGCTTACATCCCACTTATGAAAAATACTTGGTTTCTGTTGAACCATACCCTTTGTCCTGACACAGCTGTTCTGACCACACTCTCCTTGCAAGCCCACACTATCATTACTCACTGGGCACCTCCAGCCACGATTTTATTCAGAAAACCTGAAGATGTGCTGTGAACCCCAAATCCCATATCTGTACCCATCAGAGCTGCTCCTAGTGACAAACATGTTCTGCAACAAAAGATATTTTCTTGTGTATGTAGTAAAAAATGAGCTCTGCTGTGCATAAGTTACTCAACAGTCAGGTTTTTGGATGTTTCTTTCCAAGACACCTAACATTTTTTTTTTTACACTTAGAAAGTCAACAGAACAGGAAACCAACATGTAGAGGAGGCAAAGAAATCCTTAATTTTTCAGTTAGGCTTTTTTTATTTCAATCAATAGTTTAACAAGTGCTTAAACTTCCCCAGCAGTTTAATCTGGAACATAGTTGAGAAGAAAAATATCTTCTATAACTTTACAAAAATAAAAAGATTTTTTTTTCTTTTAAAATCCTGCACTTTAGGCAAGCACGCTCCAACTCAAGCAAGACTGCCATTATATCCTAAAATACAGACTTCTGTTCATAGAAATGACATTCTACCCCAGGGCAGCAGGCACAATATGTAAATGGTATAGAAACAGAGCAAGAACACTTGTTTTGACTTTTCTGATCCCTTTTGTCCTATTTCTTGAATAAGGCCTGTTAAAACAATTTGCCTAAGAATTTCTTTAGGTTGCTATTTCTTCTGTCAGGTGGATCCTTGAGTAGGATATTACTGAGGGAAAAGCTTTCACCTGTCTTGGCAACACTGGCAGCTACTGAAGATACCAACATTAATGGATTCATTTTTTTTAAACCTTCTGCATTTCAGCAAGGGACAAATCACCCAGTTTGCAGGTCTTCCACTGCTTAAACCACTTGCAGCTTAACTTCTTTAGCAGCCAGGGCTGCCAGCACATGAGGTCAGGTTGGAGAAATAAAATGAATGGAATATATTGTGTCACATATGTATGTGGGGCTGTGCAGCAGTTAATTTAGTGCGTGATGAAACCAAAAGAGGGGGTAAGCTTAGCTCCTCGTTCTGTGCCTGCAAGCAAGGAGAGGCCTTGCAGAAAATATGGACTAGCACAGAAACTATGCACTCTGAAGACTTACAGCTTTGTCCAACTTGACTTGTATTGGCTGAAAGAAAAATAAAAAATATATAGGCACGTGGAGGGAAGCTGGTGCAGCATACGCTAAGAACCAAGATCATAAAATTATGTTTCTACAAATAAACTACAGAAGTCCCCAATCAGATTTCATATAATGCGTTGTGAAGACCTTTTTAAAATACTTCCTTTTTAAGTGTTTTTAAATGACAGGGAAAAAAAGAGCATTTATTGTACAATTTGTACAGTGAGTCACATTTTCATGTAGTCTAACCATAAGCTTTGGAAAACCTAGACCTTTGCAAGTCTGTGATTCAAAACAGCTGAGACACAAATGTGCTTTTAGAGGTTATAACAAGATAGATCTTTCTCTTGAAACTGTTGTAACATTTTTGACATCAGGCAATTTACAGAGGAGCCACAAAGCACTAACAAACTGTAGATGATTGCCCCGATGAATTTTGAAAATCGTGCTGTGGGACAGTTCCTTTGGTCTTTGCTTTCATCCTGCATCACAAGCATGTGCAGATTTCAGCTGGGATCGAGTTGTGTGTGGCACTTGCACAGCCAAGGGACACGGTCTGACAACTCCTAACCATGGATATTTTTTCAGAGATAGGACCACATGGGAATAGTCGATGGTGGTGAAAGCAGCTTGTCTTGTGTGATCTAAGGAATGTCACACAATACCCATGCTCTTAAATAAAAACTAGTCTGAATTCACTCATGCCGCTAGATCTCAAAGAGAAGTCAGAAATGAAGCAGGTACTTGAGGACTTGTTTGACCGTAACAGCTCGGTAACCCAGTTAGAGATATGCTGGTGTCACTGCTGACTACAAAACTCAATCTAGAGAAAACCAAATTCCATGCTGGTTCATAACTACTCTGTCAGAGGCATTCTGTCTCCTTCTTGACCCTCTAGTTAAAGCTGTGCCCCCCACCAGCAACTGATCCAGAGCTGGCTCTTCTAGTAGGTTTGACTGCATGGAGCAGAAAACCATCAAGAAATGCTGATCAGAACAGCTGTTGTTCATAGGGCTCAATTCACCACGGTGAGTTGGCTTTCAGATCCTTCCAACAGGTTGAAGGAGGATCTGACATCAGATGGATGGATAAACATCCATTTCTCTGGTGACTACTGAGCCAGGCTGAGCTCCATTCCTGATTCTTACTTAAAGAGTTTTCTGTGAATTTTCATTTGTCTGAGAAAAAAGTGTGAAAGATGTGGTCTGACTCGGCAGCGAGTCTATGATACCGCTCCTTCCCTCTCTCTTCCTGCTGTCTCAAAACCAGGTGAACTGATTCTGTTCCAGCTCTGAGGAAACTCACATCCGTGTTTTCAAGGAATGCTTTTGCTATAGTAGTCAGTATGAAGACTCACTATGTAAAGTTGAAGGACCTTCATTCAAAACATTCTTTTCCTAGGATACTGAAAATAATACATTAAAGGTTCTTCTTCTGACATAGTACCAGGCTGGGCAGCTAGCAGCTGCTGATACTGTGAAGAAACGCTACAACCTTACTCCTTATGTTTCTTACAGATCTTCCTGCTCCTCCCGCAAGCCAAAACACGTATACATAAGTAAAAGCCACAGCCCAAACGCTGAAAGGTTAAGCTATGCCCTCAGTTCGCTCCCCATTAAAACAGGGGAGCATGGTTCATCTATGAACTTCTAACTCCTTGCTGGCCTTAAACTCTCCCCTACTGCTTCCAGAGTCTGCTCTGATTTGCATCAGTGCACAGAAGGATGTATTCACCACTGAGGGAAACCTGAGAGTTTCCAGGGCAGGCTCTAGTCGACAAATGCTCTCTGAGGGTTGTGTCTATCCACCTTCCCAGCAGTGTGTCCCCAACCAATGCTGATTTAAGCTCTATGAAACCACTGGGACAGTTCAGCAAGGAGAAAAGGAAGGAAGCGGTCGCATTACTGCATCTCTTGCTCCTCCCTCCGTAAGACTGGGCCGGTGGCTCTCCATCTGTGGGTCTGTTTCCAGCTGCTTTCTTGCTCTACCAGGGACCACGGTGTGCTTGCTCCTGTAACCCCTTCCCCTGTTCTTACATGAGGTCACATGACTAAAAAGATGCTGCTAAATAGGGCTGCAGAACACATTAGATCCCACTTTGCTTTACTCTGCCCACCCGGCTGACACAAGTACTGCACGTGGAGTATGTAAGGCCTCAGGAATATGGAAAGAGAAGTCTTTCCTGCAGCCTTGTATTGGCAGCTTACCTGCCCTCTGTGCATCCGACAGGAACACTGCTGCTGCTGGCTGGCTTTGAGGGGGCTTGGTTGTAACTATGCACTAGGTACAAAGGGACGCCTCAAAGCAATTACATAGCTAAGTTAATTGAATGAGAAAATACTAAACCACTGGTTATTTTTACAACTTAATGATTGTAAAAATAGCTTCAATTACTTGAGTATTTTTTTTTAATTAGGGGTATCAACCATTTAGCACTTTTTGAACAGAGGGCTGTTGATTTGCTGATTCTTTTTCTATTATGAGCTGTGAGATAATGGCAAGATAAATCTTTGTGGGTTTCCTCCTTATATACATATCTACATCAGAGCTGTGAAGTCAGAGGGGGAAGCTGCTATCACAGTACTGGCACAATACCGAGCCCTTCCCCAGAGCTAAATTCTGATGAGAAACCAGGCGCTGGGGGTAAGAGTACCACAACAGTAAGATGGCAGAGATGACTGAAGCAGGATCTTAAAGTTCATCCCAGCAGTTAAAAAAAAAAATATTAAAAGGAGACCCCCTCCCTCCCCCCAGAAGTCTGCGGTCCTAAAGTGCAATTACTTTTGTGCAGTCGTGTCAGGCCAGGGATCAGACTGGATGAAGTTCAAAGCACAAACATCAAACGAGTGCCGTTCGGGATTCACGGAGGAAGAGGGAAGTAAGGAAAAGAACAACAGTTCTCAGGCATTCAAGTGCATCAAGAAAATAAATGTCCCTTTCTCTCTGAAGAAAAACAACCCCCAGTCTGGTGGAATCCTGGCTTTGTAGTCATGAAAAATAAGTTTTCCTCGCTTCTAGCTGAGAATGTCCCAATATGACACAGTACAAATAAACAACAAAGCAAGAGCTGGGGCGCTGGAATATTTTTCCGGTGCCCTGCTGCTATACAGCCTGATTTTATTCTCCTCTGGTGACTCTTCAGATCTGGGTACAGATGAGGCGCACTGAATTAAAGGCATCTGGTAGGAAGTGGCTCTTTTCTCAGGTCGGTCGGGGCTAGAGCCGTCGCTCGGTCTCTGGCCATTGTACAGCAGGTACCTGCCCCGGGCATCCTGCTCCATCTTGAAGATTTCGTACTCGGTGTGAGGTAGGCGGATGCCGAGCGCGATGCAGCCGTTCGTGTGGGTGACGTCCTGCTGAACCCCAACCTGCCAGGATCCCTGTGCTCCGCACTCATTCCCATTGAAGACGTTGAGCAGCGAGGCTGTGGATATATCCATGGGAGTGACCTTCATGTGATTCACTGTGAGAGAGGAAGAGGAGAACTATTAGCAGAGGAACAAAAACAAAAGCAAAGCCAACACGCAGATTGGAGCACACCTGTTAAATCAAAATTGTCTCCCCTTGTTCCTTCTTAAATTAATTTTTCACATTACAGGTGTGGCCAGGAAATCTATGAGCATTGTTTTATGTCTTTGACTTTGTCAAAAGCAAAAACTGTTTTTTGCACAAAACAACCCCCCTCGAACTCAGTTGAAGAAAACCTGATGGCCACGTATCTCAGCCAGAGATTAAGCAGAGCTCTTCATAAATTCCAGACAATCCTTTACATAAGGCCTGGTTGGTTATACTAGGAGATAGGGAAAAGAGGAAACAATAAAACTTTACTCATGTTTTATTACCATCTGTATTAATCCGTAAGTAGAGCATTTATCACATATTTTTCATTTCTTAACATTTTCTACCCTGTAAACCTACTAAAATATTTAGTTCCAATTGGGAAATTTGGGAAACACCACAGTTGCACTATCATCCTATATTACCCGTCCTTTTTTGCATGAATTATAAAATATAGCTGACCTACAGAGAGATGTTTTTCCTTATCTCTAAACATTGGCTGCAGCTTGCAGTATCAAATGCAGAATTGCTGCAGCTTCTTCAGTTCTAATCTGCCAGTATTTCAAAGGAGTTTAAGGCACATAAAGTTTCATTTTCCAGCCAAGTTAAAAAAGTTGGGAAAAGCCAAAATGAATGAGCTTGCAGAAGCTGAATACAGATTTTTCCTGGTGTGTGTCTGACACTGTATATCAAGAAAAGGTGATCTGAATGGATTGGTGCTGACCAACACATAAGCAAATAATCAGCCCTCATGCCTCCCAACATATCAAAATCTCAAATGCTCTTGCAGATAATTATATAGTAAGATTTGTTGGGAGCTTTTCCTGAGTTTTCATCAACAACCATTTGACTCAATGGTTCTACAGTTCACATTACTTACTCTAGCTGGTGTAAAAGGTAATTTGTAGAAATTGAACCTGAAAGTTCTACCTAAACCAAATTAGTGACCTTGATCTGCAAGGTAAGTTGGCACAGCACAAACCAGAAATGCAAGCAAAAACTGGATTTCACCCTAGGAGCTGAGCTGGGACATGCTGCACATGCAGCTCTAAAGAGCCGAAGTTCTGACAGGCAAGGGTATCTCCCACCTCCTATAAAAATCTCAGATTAGTAAATTATTTCTTCTAGTCAGATGCTTTTCTAAATTAGACCCATGTGAGACGTTTTATGCTTCTCTTGTGGTAACTGAAATAAGGAGGAGAAGAGCCTAGAGAGGGCTTGAGGCTACCAGAGGCTCTACTGGGGCTGGTGCCATGGTGGGATGTTGTGTTTTGGAGATGTTTGTTTGTGTGAGTGGTCCAGGCCCCTGAGCTCTTTTTAAGCAGGGTGCCATGGGGCTGTTTGCACAGGAAGGCTTCTCAGCCACAGGGACCCGGGTGGCGTCACCACCGAGAGCTGCTTTCCAAAGTACCCGAAGGGTTTGGATTGGATACATCTTGTCTTTGCTCTGGCGGCTTTAATCAGAGCTGTCTTTAGGGACACCCTTATTCACTTGAGGGCCCCTTGAGAGCATATGAAAAAATGGATGCTGCTGCATCTGTCTTCCACAGAAAATTATTTATACTGCTTCAGATCTGAAACGCCTTCTGAAGATGCTTTTTTCTCTCTACTGAAGGAACCCTAGGATACAGATCTAACCACTTCTCTTAGAGGCTTGAAGTCTGGCCACTGGACTCCAAGATCACTTAGTAATGTGAAGTCTAATTTTCTTGTGTGTACTTAAAGACCTCTGCCTCAAATGAGTATTGCTTCAGTGGTGTGAAATGCCATGCAGCTGTATAGTTTGGCTGGGCATTCACACAATGCCTGCAAACTTCCCAAGAAATGACAAACTCCTGAAAATCACAGAATGAAATCATCAGCAACCAAGTTGTTATGAGCAAACTCTGCTCTGGTCCATAACTACCTCCCCCCCTCATTGTATCAAGCCACTCTACCTTTGAACACAAACTCCGTGCCACCCATGACTTTGGACGAGTGGACTCCCCGGCTGTAGCGTCCCTTGGCATAGATGGTGAAGGTGGGGTGCTTGCAGATGGGGTCAGAGTAGTGGTAGTAGTGGCCCTCCCAGGTGTTGTTGTTGTCGTGGAAGATGAAGTGCCGAGTCAGGAAGAGCACCTCCGGCCGCACCTCACAGCGCTGGCTCACCCACTCTCCGTGCAGCCCGATGGTCAGGTCCGCCTTGGGGGGCAGGATGGGTGGGTGGTGCTCGTCCGAGCGGTAGATGATTCTGCACGCGATACATGTGCGGTCATGGTTCTGAAACAAAGCAGAGAGAAACCCTCGGTAGGCATTACCTGGGATACAGCGCGATGCATCAGGCCAGCCACTTCATGCTGGAGTGACACCAGCTCCACATTTTAAGGAATGCACTGTCATGTCTGATCTTGTTAGTGGTACCATTTGGTACGGTATGTGTAAGACTGAACAGCAGAGGAGCACGTAAGAGATTAATTCCCTTGTCTGCATTTATCTGAAATTAACATTTTAGTTCAGGATCTAGAAAAGGCTGATTTTATCCTTCAAATTGTACAAGAAGCTGGCAGATGGTAATTTATTGTGATAGGGATTTTGCAACACTTGTGTCAGAAATCAATACATTTGCTGAACTCCTATTTATCTTTCTTTTAGTTGATAACTTTAAGTACTGTAGATAAACATGGGTGTCATAAGGATTTTTTTGTTTTGGATGGCACCTTGGGAGAACAGTAACCAGTGCTTTTTAAACTCTTTCAGCTTTTCTGAGCCCTAAGACAAGTTTGTGAAGTGTGTGATATGGCTGGTTGCTGCTGGACACGGTGAAAGCTTTATGGCCCTCTCCAGCAGGAACAGGGTCTGTGGTACGTGCTGAGCTCCAGGGTGGCTCACCACTGTGGGCCATGCAGCAGCCTCAAGCAGCCAAGTACCCCCAGCCCCAAATGTGTGTACCTGGGGTGTCTTAAGAGGGGTGTGCAGGCTCCAAGTCTGTGGCAGGAGCAGAGGGAATTTCAGGCTGAAGCTTCCACCTCCTGAGCAACATCATTTATAGTTACTTTGCACATAGACCATTATTCTACATCCCAGGGACATAGAACAGTGGCCATTTCATTGATTTCACTATTGCTGAAAAGACTTTGGATGACTACCTAGTCTGGGATGGGGCAAATATAAACCCTGTTTAATATGTGTGAAAGAAATATATTGTGGGTGTTCTATGTTGATTCTCTGAAGCTACGTACGGTCATTTTACTGGAGAAATTCAGGGCACTAATGAAGACCGTGTGAATGTCACCCCTAAAGTGAGCCAGAGCTGAAGGCAGTGAGTGGAGAAACGCTGACTTCATAGCAGCTCACATGGACTTTAAAGTAAGAGCAGTGACTATGAGCATTTATGTTATGGAGGGTGCTCAGAGAGACCTCAGAAATGAGGGCCGGAAAGGTGTACAAAGAAAAAGTATTTCTATAAATCTCCCAGATGGCTGCATGTTGAGCTTTACCTCTTAACTAAACGCACCTCAGGAAAACACCTCACAGTGTGAACATGGTGGATGTGAGTAACCCCCCAGTGCAACCCCCTCTCCCCAGGAAGGATCGTGGAGTGTCCTTGAGAGATGAAGGCACAAGGTATCTGTGTTGGTTGATCTGAACCAGTGCTGGCCAACAGCACTGCTCTGAGGAGGAAAGAGGTTGGACTTGGTGACCTCCCAAGGATCTTTCCACCCCAAAACACCCCAACTGGTCTTCTGGGGACCGCATGTCAGCACGCTCTTAAAGTGGATGTAGTCCTTTCCCCCTGTGGAGCTTGTTAACTAATTTTAAGATACATTTTTTCAGCTAAATTCTGCAAGCAGGTGCAAGGTCCACTAGTACCTTAGTGAAATACAAAGAACATTTAATAGAGTAATTTAACTGCAACTGGTGAAGGTAGTGCAGATATATACACAAAAAGTATCTTTCAATTGTAATAGAAATAACACTTTTTTCCCTTGAGATCAACATCCAAAGGATGCCTCCACTACCTTGCATGGACACCCACGGGGATCCAGGCCAAGGGGTTGCTCTGTGGAAGATGCCAGTGCCTTTTAACCGCACATTTCTGTCCTGCCATGGGGCAGACTGTCTGTGCTGTTCCCTGACACGTTAAGGGCACTGATGACAGTAACTTTATGGCTGTGATTGCTCCACTCACATAAAGTGAAGCCAGAAAGCGAGAAAAAGACAGTGCTATAAAACTAAACATAGCTTATATAAGCTGGATCCATCAATAGGAGAGAATTTCTGCTACAGTCCCTTCTCTATTGAAGTGAATTTGAAGCTTCTATCATCTCCCAGAGGAGACTCTGGCAGAGCAGTATATTGATTTGGTTCATATTCACTTTTTCCTCCCAGGAGTCCATCCTCCAAAAACAGTTTGTGAGCCAAGGCAATTTAACCTGGGAACCAGTGATTTCTATTGCCCTTGTTCAAAATCTGAAGAAAACCAAACAGCAACTCAGCTCGTTTTCTTTTTTGGTCACAACTGGCCAGCATTACACTGTGAGCAGAGGTGACTCCTTTGGCAAACTCTAGGAAGGTCCTTGTTAACTCTCTGTTACTTGTCTGTAGCTCACCTGGCTCTTTGACCTCTGTGGTCCTGAACTGCTGTAACTATGTGCAGCCCTTCTGATTCTGAAGGGTTTGCGCCAGCTGTGAAGGTCTGGCTGGTTGGGCTGCTAAGGAATGTCCAGCCTGAAGGCCTTCTAGTCACTGATGGTGTGCCCGGAGCTAACCAGGCACTGGTTGCATCAAGCTGCGAGTGTGGCAGGGAGAGGTTGGGGTGGAGGGGGAGGAAATATCCCTTTCACAGCAGTGAGACACCAGTCGGCTCCGGCCCCTCACATGGACATACCCTGAACGCATTGCTTTCCTGAGACCAGCACTTGAACCTAAGCCCACATAAACATTTTTTGCTGTGATACTATCTTTCACAACATTATAAACTTCTTAGTGGAAGAATATGCCATGTATAAACTCCCTCATTATGATTTTTGCCCAAGTAACGGGCAAAGGAAAGAGCTAGTTCTGTTATGAGGCAATTTGACTTAATTATGGAGTAATTTATGTTTAACAATTGACTATATTTTGCTCTTGCTTTTTTAGGTCAGCTGCTCTTGGCTCTTAATTACACTATCTGAGGCTTTGCAAATCACTCCCTTTCCATGTGTTTCAGGGAAAGACTATTTTCTAAAAACAGGCGTTCAAAGAAAATAGGGAACAGAGACAAAGGACATTTGAGTCCAAACACGATTAAGAACTCTAATAAAAAGTTCATTTGGGCATGACATAAACTAAAAAGCAATAAAATGAGCAGAGGACAGGATGAACATCTGTTCTACGTTTTGATTATCTTAGGCGCACAATGCAATATTTTTAATAGTGGGGCCTTGCTAGAAGGACTGGGCCCTGAAATGGCTGGAAGATCCCTTCCCATGATGGGTGGCTCCTTGCAGCTCTGCAATGCCAAAGCCATAGTGCCACCATTCCTCACCCTTCCAGGTGTTTCTTTAAAGCCAATTTCTGAACTAATCCACAAAGCCACATGTGCCAAAACAAGCCTGAATCTCTGGCTGAAAACTCAGTTCTTGTAGCTGGGGAGAAAAGAGCTTATGATCTGAAAATTCCCACCAACATTTTCTCTTATCCCTCTCTCCTGCTGTCTCAGCTGAAGTGGTAATAGAGCAAGAGAGCTCTGGAAGCCAAGCAAGGGGGATTCTTACTAAAAAAAGCAAACAAGAATAAGGTTCTTTCATCTTTTTCCCAATTGCTGTGGATAGTCAGAAACATAAACCCTCCCAGCAGTTTAATTTTCTCTTAAGTTCTGTGGCATTCTATGGCTGCCTGCGACTAACTGTCTGACATTGGCTGTGCCACACAGCATGTGACTGGGTCTGTCATGTTGTACCCAGCATCTCCTTGTTGCAGGGAGATGTGATGGTGCAGGGACCAGGCATTGGATTGCCTCAAGCATGGGCTCAGGCTTGAACTGTGTGTGCAGTACAGATCTAACCAGTATCCTGGGATGTTGTAGGGGCCAACAGCCACAAAAGCTGGGGTAGGAAACCCCTGCCATGTGATATTACTGTGAGGGGAAGTGCTGAAGAAGAGGGGAGAGAAAAGCCACACTCAGCTATGGTCTTGCACACCTCCTGAATACCACGTGTCACGGGCAGGACCAGGTGGGACTGTAACAAGTTATGTCTGGTCAGGATGCTTTAAACCTCACCACCCAAGGAAACACACTACCAGGTGTTAGTGCTAGTAACTGGCGCTCCCAGGATAAGTATAAAGGGAGATTCTTGGGAGAACATCAATTCAAGGAAATGCTTCCCGCTCAACAAAAAAAGCTGGATGGCTTTGCTTCACATTGCTAAGGAGCCAAGTCCACAGGAAGGACATATTTATGAATTGCTCAGGATAGTATCAGGCTCGCTCCTCCACCACGGTAATTACTGCAGACCAAGACAACACTTTAAAAAAAGCCCACAAATTCTCTCCAGTACAAAAGTGATAATTTGCAGGCTTTGCATGACTTCATATGAAGCTGAGTTGACTAATGTGCATTAGGCTGGCTCTGGGGAGTTGACAAGCACGGCTGACACAGTTATAACTCAGCCTGCCAAATGGAATGAAGGATAACAAAGATTTAAAACTTTAATTAAAAATCTTGAAGCAAGTAAAATGCTGGAGAGAGTGGTAACTCCTTTGCAGAGTTGTCAGATGGGTATTTCTTTTGGTGGGGAACAGAGGTGCTGCAAGCAGGAAGGAGATATGCTCAGATTTATCTGCAAATGTGTACCATATATTCTAAAATTGAGGAATGTTTTTTATTAACTGCTCTTATGAAGGGAAAGATAGTGAAGGAATCTCAAGGCACTACCATTACACAACTGTCTCATCTATGATGTTGATTCTGTTGCACAACCCTGCATAAAACTGAAATAAATAAAACCAACATGAAATGCAGAAGTCTTCTGGTTGCTCTTTTCTGGTATAAATTACTTTAGCCTGGGCAAAAGACAAGAACAAAGAGAAAACCAGACTTCTCAGATGAATGTGCTTGCATGTCATCTATCCCATTAAAATGATACTAAATTATGGTGACATGAATGTTTTATGAAATATTAACAAAAAATAATTCCTGGAAAACTCAAAGGGACAGCTTGAATGTCCATTTTCAAGAATAAAGTATTCCCAAATAAAGCTGCCTTATGTATTTATTATGCCTTTAAAAAGAATCCTATATAGCCCTCTAAACCATGCAAAATTACCAGTGAGTCTTCCCTGCCCTTTTACAAAAGATGAAGGCACTGTGCTTAGATGCCAACCATAAGGAAGGTGTCAGTAGTTTGGATACATATGCTGAGCTGACCTGAAGGCCTGGGGTTTATTTTACTAGGCTAAATAGTTAATTTTGATCCCTGGTGCTGCATTTGAGTTGGGACAGGCTTTTACTGCAGCTGCAGAGCAGACAGTGGCACCTTCAAAGGCACAGGGCCACAGCCAACAGTGCTGCCGAGCGCGGCAAGGGCCAACCTCAGCTAAAAGCTGTTTGCTTCCTCATCTTTGTAGGGCACCACACACACTGCTATTGTTTGTAAACCTGGAATTAACCCATTTGAGCATTCTTCTGAATATTCCTACTTTGCTTCCCCTCATAATTTCCCTAACCAAGAGCCTTTTTCAAGTAATAATGGACAAAAGGCACCCTTCAAGTGTTGGCTTAATCTAGAAGTCTAGTGGCACTACTCAGGCAAACAAAGGAGTTTTGTCTCCCAAAATTATACTTTTTGGTTGAGATAATGTTTTGCATATTCCTCTCAGGCGCTTCACATGTTTAACATCTATTTATTAACTTAGGATTGCATTTCCTTGGGAGTTTCACAAGTACATAGCATTCCCCTAGAGATGAAGTCACTGTGTTTCAAAGATATGAAGACTCACATTTTTTGAAAAGCACAGAAAACTTTGCACACTTTGTTCTTTCTTGGCTAAAGGAAAGCCCAAGCACCAGCCTCCATACATTGAATCTGTGTTAGCTGCAAATGCCAGGTGCTGCTGGAAGTCAGGTACCAGAGGTGAATAAAGTTGTAATAGAGAATTGATTCATTAGAGTCGCATTTTCAAGGGAGAACATCTTAATGAAAGAGTGTGTCCAGAAACTGATTGAGCATGGCAAAGAGTGAAGGTTATCCTAGCACTTTTTGCGTTTCTTGTGATGTTCCAGACCACGTCAGCCTTATTCCTAAGTAATGACCTAACTAGAATGACCGGTCAGCACAGTCCTGCACCATCTTTCCCATTACTCTGTCACATGATAAAATAGCACAAGGAGTTCTTTGTTTACAAAGCAATATTGCGGAGGCAATTACATGTGAAATAAGTCTCCCAGTACTGCTCTTGTACACATTTTCTGTAGTTTAGAGCAGACATTTCTGAAAACATCTTCTGTCCTGCACAGAGAACGAATACGGCATTCAAACCTTCCTTCATGCTACAAGTCCCTGTATATGTTTGTGACACTACAACCAATCAGGCAGCCTCCTTGGTGTTGTCCTAACTGGGAACATTTTGTGTAATATACGTGATGACGGCCAAGCAGTTCCCCCATCCTGCCGTTACCACCCATGTGCTCTCCCATGCTGGCTGAAGAATCTTCATGTGTGATAGCTCGAATCACTTGATAAACTTGCAACGTCAAGAGACGTTAAAGATGTTCATCTCCATTCATCAGCCAGTCCTAACTGGTGTCTCTAGCCAGGTCAGAAAACAGCCAAGACAAATCTATATAGTCATCTATTCATCATCTGCACTCAAGAACTTCCATGTATTTTACAGGAGGAATTTCTTTAAGGTATGTTCTTATCTAAGAGAATTCGTAAAGCCTTAAGAGATGACATATTATATGTTTTTTAAAGCTCCCTGATTTTATATGAACACTTGAGATATGGTAATCTGTGAATTTATTCAGATTTGTAGCTCAGCATAAAGCTGTCTGGTTTTTGGACAGCCCTTTTGATTTACCATCCCGTGGTGAAATCGCTGCAGGAATTTGGATAAGGTCCAATTCTATTTGTTTAAAGTCCTGATCATGTGGCTTTGGCATTCCTAACATATCCAGAAATCATTTGCTTTTAATTAGCGTTCATTTCAACCACATAAGTAATGAATGTGGCTACCACATCCAACTTACAGGCTGTGTAAACTCTTGGGCTGGGTGGAACTTTCTTCTATATAGAGGCTTAACTATAAATTTAACTCAAAATGTGAATCCTCTTAACTTATTTTAGGCAGGCCTCTATGAGTCTAAAATATAAATAAATAAAAAGGAAATGAAAAAAGCCTTAAATGAAAGATTCCACACAATACACCTGATTCACTTCAGAAGCAATTTCCTGGCCTCCCCAACCTCTTGGTATGACTGTAGAAACCTTAAAAAAACAAGTTGATTTAACGTTTCTATTTATTCATGGTGTCCAGTTTCTAGAGGAGTCTGTGACTTGTAGTTTTAAACTCAATTTAGCATTTAAACTCATTTTCAGCTGGGTCCCAGTGGAGCAACAATTAGAAAGGGAAAAGAGTTCAAAAAGGAAGGGTTATAACCTTTCAATGGTATGTTTGCCTGGACTTCAAAAAAAAAAAGAAAAAAAGCACTTCTGTTACTATTCTTCCTAAATTTGGCAAACAGTAGGTCAGAGTGCCTGCTGAAAACCTGTTGGTATAGAGATCTTCATGCTTAGGTACAAACCAACAAACCCACATCCTGGAATCTTTCACAGCAGCTGAGGCAAAGGTTCATTTTTTAGGGATATTGCTATTTATATCATGCTGAAAGCCTAGTATCAGCAGGCCCAGCTTCTCTTAGGTAACCTGTCTCAAGAAACATACCTCTCTTATGCAAAATTTGGTCCCTTAAATTTGGACATTGTATTTTAGAGCCGCTATATTTTAGAGGGGAAAAAAGGATGCTACAGTCACAGAACAGATAGGCAGGAAAATCATTACCTCTGTGTCCTAAAATTGCAGCAGGCCTGGACAACAACCTTAATTTTATAAAGCTGGCTGAGAGTACATCTGACTGCTCTGACTGTAATGAAATTACTACAAGGTGGAAGTGTAGGCATTTACTATGTTATGTATCAGCCCAGAATAAGATACCTAGATTAGAACAGAAAAAATACTCAGCTACAGTGATTTAAATCAAGATTTTGTCTCTGTTTCAAGTGGTTGGAAAAAGATCGACAATCTTTTCTAGAACAGATACAATATAGCTGGTGTCTGATAATTTCTATCTACAGATACCTGCAAGAAAGAGATCTAGCAAAGAACCCTCACTCCCGAACCAGTAAAGTGAAAGTTGATGTGATTGTTTGAATCAATTAAAGAAAAGCAAACTTTTGAAGAGGATTGTGCCATGGTACATCTGCTGCTGCTGAAACTCTCTGTTTTGGGAAGGTAGGTTTGAAAACTCAAATTTGTCCTTGGTCACTTGAAGACAGCATAAGAATGATAGAAATTACAGTGGTTTTCATACAGCAAAACAGTTGACTGTGGATTAAAATGATCCCTAGGCCAGGCTACAAAGCAATTAAAGGCAGATCACATAAAGACCTAACCTACTAAAATTTTTTGTTCACAGGAGAGAGAAACAATCCAGGGCAGACAGTTTTGAATGGAAGGGAAAGCCAAGGGCTTTTCATCAAAACTCTTCCTTCTCCTGGTGTGTTTCCTGCCATTGCTGATAAGCTGTAGCTGATTTTTGAACCATTTGTGATGAGATGACTAAAAATGGTGGTAACCCATTAGCTGGAAGTGATGCTGTGGCAATGCCCAGCTGGAGCACACTGACAGCAGCAGCACCTGGCAATGTGGTTCCAGTTGCTGCCTGCCTTTGAAATGTCACCAGGAAAGATCTATAGACAGCCTTCCTGCTACAGGCCATCAGTGTCTGCTCTTCCTGTTTGAGTTTTATTTAGCTTACTATGGGTTGATCAGTTCCTGATGAAGCTGAGGGCACTTTGAGGCACCTCTGAAAACTGAATTATCAAATAGAATTAGAGCCCCATTCAAAAGTCACCTGTTTTTCATTTCATTAATGTGTGTGCCTACATCTGGATTCATGACCTGCACAGTCCATCAGTTTTTTTCCCTTCATGCTGCCCCTTCCATGTGTTTACCTTCCAATTTCCTTGTCTCCTCTTCAGGTTATGGATCACCCAACTCCCATATGCTGATATTCATATTTGATTTCCTCTCTCCCTGCCCCCCCCCGCAGCTATAGAAGCATCCACTGATGCCTGCTCCTCTTCTGCTATCTCAGTTCTAAATGAAACCTTCCTCTCAGCTGCTAGCCTACAACAATTGTCCCAGCCAACCACTCCCAATTCTGTCTACAAGTCTCTGATTCCACCTTCAGAGTGGCCTTTATTGACTTTAGTTCACCAGATTACTTTTTTTGCATATTTGATGCAGTCACATAAACCACAGCAAAGTTACTGTTCTCACAAAGTAACTTCTGTGATCTTCTGTTAATTAAGGCTACAGTCGACCCCCTGTATTAGAAGCACATCTACATTTTAGGTTACACCAGTGCACTTAAAAGAACTGAGTGATTTGAGCTTTGTCAAAAAGAGGGTATATGCAAACCCACACACACGTACCTTGGCATTTTGGAGAGGAGGTTGGTAACTAGAGGGCCGATAGTACCTCCTCTGAGTAGCATCAGTGTGAATGTCTCCGAGGAACAGTTCCTCCACAAGGTGGTCTAAATTGTGGTGTAGGTACTGCTTCTCCACACGGATCAGCTGGAGTTCGTGCATGGCAAAATTCAGAGCTTTGGTGCATTCACAGCCATTCTCTTCTCTCAGCAAATCATAGCTCACATCCTGCTCCCAGGGACTATCTTCTGGGATAAATCCAGGACATGTCTGGTTCACCAACTCACTTAATTTTTTGGCTACTGCTTCGTTGTGGCATATGATCTGTATGTTGCGGAGCTGGTAGTCGGCCTCGGTGCCCCCCCGGATGATCCAGGACGCCTGTCGGAGACGTATTTTGCCACGTATGACTAAGGTGTAGATGGGGTTTGTGCAGCGGTTGCCACCGTAATAGAACTGATAGGCCTTGAATGTATTGTTGTGGTAGAATCTGTAAGATCTTGTGATGAACTCTGGGCCTGCTCTGACTTCGCAGCTGTGGGAAGAAAGAAAGCGTGGAAACAAAATTTTAGCAAGGTGGCACATCATGTGCACTACAGGCAACAAGACCCACACAGGTCCACAGAGACACCTGGGTGCTACTGTCCCTCCAGCAGGAATGGGAGTAAATAGGAATGAGGCATCTGTGGCCTGCTGATTATCCAACAATTCCCTCTGCTGCTATTAATACACTGCTTCACGGTGATCATATCTAAAGGCTTTATCTTGTAGGCTTAAATACTTTGAATCATGTTTTGCTTTTGCCTTTTGTCTAGGGACCACCATGTGACTCAATTCTTCATTGAAAAGAGTAGCAGCTTATTAAACATCTATTGCTCTCTTTTGCACGGTAGATTTAGCAGAATGACTGATAACATCAGAAAGTGAAATGCCATACGTCCAGAGAACAGCACAAAGAAATGGCTTATAAGCTGCTCTAGAAGCTTCTCAGTGAAACTCCATGAGCTCTGGCCTGCTGAAGATATGCAGGATCAGGTCCTCAGCTTTTCTACTCAGACATTCAACAGGGGTGGCAGTTAATGCAAACTTCTGACCATTAACGCAAAACTTCTACTTGGCTTGAATTTGGACCATGCAATATTCAGGTTTTGTAGGGTTTTTTCTCTCTTTTTTTAACCCCTTTATTTTTTTTTTTCTTAGAGTGTAAATGGCAG
This sequence comes from Edolisoma coerulescens, assembly GCA_013397115.1. NCBI lineage: Eukaryota > Metazoa > Chordata > Aves > Passeriformes > Campephagidae > Edolisoma > Edolisoma coerulescens. The sequence continues at coordinate 945,555 of VWZW01000659.1, read as the reverse complement.
TTAAATTCCACTTCCTATAGAAAGCCCTTTTGTGCCTTCAAACTTGTTCCAATTGTCACCTCTACACTGCTTAATATAAAAAGAATTGTCGAATTGTTAGGGTTGGAAAAGACCTCTAAAACCATTGAGTCCAGCCCTTAACCCAGCACCACAATGTTCACCACTAAACCACATCCCAAGTGCCACATCCACATGCCTTTTGAACGCTTCCAGAGATACTGAATCCACCACTTGCCTGGGCAGCCAATTCCAATGCCTGACCACCCTTACAGTGAAGAAATTTTTCCTAATATCTAATCTAAACCTCCCCTGTTGTAACTTGAGCCCATTTCCTCTCATCCTGAAATACACTCCTTTCTGTTAAAAAAACCCCAGTCTTTCCTACTATAAGTCACTTCCAATGAGCATGTGAGTATTGCCTGCTGAGACACAGAAAGCAAAACAATCTCTGAAATACAACTCATCAGGTATAAAGAATAAAAGAACTAGTGAAATACAGCTCCTTAATTTCTTTTGCTAATAAAACCTGTGCTAGACACATGCTCTGAAAACAAGGACCCATTCAATGGATCTAAGGCATGGAGACAAATATAGTACAGTGTTATGTTTGAATGAGCATCCATTTTGGCAGCTTGGTAGGCTCCTTCCTATCCAGAGAGATTTAAAGATATTTCACAGCATGCTGTTTAAAATCCAGACAATAAATTGAGTCATCAAGACAGCTTTATGGCATGCTATTTTAATGTACATAATGCTGCTCCTTCTCCATTTATGCATAAACATATAGAGAGCATCTGGAATTTAGAGCATCACCATATTGAAGAAAATATTTCCCCTGCTGTTGAAAGTCGGAATATTCATCCTTCCCTCTCTGCTTCTTTATCCTCTTCTCTTCCCCATCCCAAGCATCTTGTTTCATCTTTCCTTACCCAGTAGAGACCCAGTGGCCCTCAATATTGGGAGGCATCTGTACAGTGATCCGGGCTCCATTGTGAAGATGTTTCAGCATATGATGGCACTGTGACTCCTTGAAAGCCCTCCAGGCACTCTTCTCCAAGGACCGAGGGTGGGACCTGCTGTCCGGGTGAAGAAGAGCAGAACCTTCTCCCAGCCCTGTGACAGAAAGTGTAAATTATACCATGAGACCCTGCGGAGTAGGGCTTCAATGTGATAAAGGATACTGTGACCATCCTGTGTTGAATGACACTTGTTCATATGGTTATGTGTCTGGGCAAATACTGTTTACACTTATTTTCTCAGCTGAAAAAGAAAAAAAAGTATTATGGGAAGCTCTTCCTTTCTGTCACACAACTAATAATCCACTACATAAATTTACTTTATGAAATAAACTGGGGAAAAGAGCTTGAACTCTGAGTGTTGAGTTTCCACACCCAGGAGATGTGGCTCTGAAACTGAATTTTATAGACACCTCTGTAATCTCTGGTCAGGACAATCAAAAACCTGGACTTTCAAACTTTCAGAAAGTTGCATCCAGATCCGGACACAAACTTTGCGGTTTCAGCCCACCTCTAATTTGAATGCTTCTATAATAAACTTGCAAATAAAGACTACTCTTTAAAGTCAAGGGAAAACAGATATTAAAAGCAAAGCCTCTGCACACAGGAAGCCTCTGTGATGACTGAGGTGGTCAATTAAAGGCAGATTCTTCTATTTTTATTTTAAAGGAGAAAAGGAATTTCAAAAGCTAACTTTATCTCCAGCACACAGTAATTTTGGTTTCTAGTAATGTATACATACAAAATCCACCAGCACGCTCTCTACACAATATTAATTGAACAAAATGAATACATAGCTTCAAAAGGAATGTGCCTCTACTCTTTTAGGCACAGCCTGCTCTTAGATGTGTTGGAAAACACGGATCAAAAGAAAACCCCACATCTAAGGGTTAAAAGGTGACAAACATGAACCTTACATAATGTGTTGGAAACTGTATTACATTGCCAGAAGGAATTTGAGCACCAGAGGGATAGAAAATGGATATGGGGAGGGGCGAAGGGGCTGTTTGAGTGCCTGGGAAGTTGGGGCAGGAAAGGGATGTCTCACTGTAACCTACCTCCTTGGGGTAGGGTCTAGGATTCATCCCCATGTTTTCTGGTGCCTTCTCAGCTGGCCTGGATAAGAAACTGGGCTGTTTGGGATCACCAGTGAGAGCCACCCAGCACAGGGTCCTATGCTTTATGCCCCAGGCCCCATCTAACACTTGGGCACATGCTTGGGCAGTGTTGCAGCATAGCTACTGCAATTACAAAAAAAATCAATGACAAAAGTATTATTTGGTGTTAGGTAGACACTTTCTTAAGCCTTTCCCATTTCCTATTGAAAAAAAAATTAATAAAAAATGTTGTCAGTGATTCATTACATTGGCTAGGTCTTAGATCTTCGGGAAGAAACTTGGGTAACACCTGGGAAAATGGCATTGCCAAAATTATGAATACATGCCAACCACTTAAAAACAGCAATTCCTAAGCTAAACAGAAGCAAGGACTTATCCAGGAGACAGGGTAAAAAATGATCAGAAAGAATATAATAAATACCTTAACCTAAACAGTGCTCACCATTGAACAACACCAGGATTTAATGAGATTAATGAACACAACCTCACAAAATTTTTTCTGGAAAATCTGGTAGCTTTGTTATGTTGCAGGTTACAAACAATTCTTCAATGTGAATGAGAATTTATGGCCTTGCTTTCTATAGGGCAATAAATACTAGGGATACTTTGATATTTGAGCACACCGCCTGAGATGCCCTTACAGAAGCCTGATTTTCAGGGGTTCAGTATTTCTCCCTTTCTGGAAGTCAAGGCTTCTCAGGTATTTCTGCATTGCTGAGCAGAGTCACCCATGTTAGCACCAAACAACTCCCACTCTGCAGCCAGAAATGGGATGGCCATGACAGGGTGATGCTCTGCTTGAGCCAACTACATCTTTGGAGAGGCAGGATTTACTAGGTTGGGTCTGTGCTTCATGTGCTAGGTACACGGCACAGGTTGTAGCCACCAGTGCTAACTTTCAACATGGTGCCTCCTGCAGACAAACTATCTCACAGTGAAAAAGACTTTGAAAATTCGCGTTTCCTTTTGAAGTTGTTACACATTTGAAATCTGCCATCACGAGGAGGTTTTGAAATTGTTCAACTGGCTATTTCCAAGGCATATTTATTGTACCACTTGCTTTTAAGCAGTCATATTTCGCCTAGTTCATGTCACATAACTCATGAATACAGATGCATTTAGAAATGATTTATTCATTTAGACATACTTGGGGATTTAATTTCTTCAAGCAAAAATCCTTCTGTGGGAGGACACCATCTTGTATGTGCACATATCAAAGAAGAAAACGCAGTAACCACATCAGACATTCACAATTATTCCCTGAAGGAAATAATGAAAAGAAGGAGTTTTTGAAAAGGAGTCAAACTTTATGTGGTATTATACAGAGTCTTTTCTTTGATACAGCTCAAAAGCAATTGTGTCTCAGCTCTCCATGTCACATGAACGTCATTCTGTCTGCAACTTGCAAATGATAAGCTGCCACCAGGGAATGGAAGGGAGATTTGCATCAACAGCCCTAGAGGAAAGAGGGTATTTGTTTGGGACTCTATCCATCCAACTATGACAAATGAAGGCAAGAACAAATTCAGGTAATCAAGAGAACATAATGAAGGCTGCAGAGACACAGGGAGAGATGTAGAAAACACACATATAGAATGGTTTGGGTTGGAAGAGACATACAAAATGATCCAGTTCCACTTTCTCCTGACCATGGGCAGGGATACCTTCCACAGGACCAGGCTGGTCAAGACCCCATCCAACCTGGCCTTGAACACTTCCAGGGATGAGACATCCACAACTTTCCTAGGCAACTCGTTCCACTGTCTCACCACCCTCACAGTAAAGACTTTCTTCCTAACATCAAATCTAAACCTGCCCTCTTTCAATTTAAGGTGTTCCCCTTGTCCTATCACTACATGCCTTTGTAAAAAGTCCCTCTCCAGCTCTCTTGTAGGACCTCTTTAGGTACTGGAAGGTGCTCTAAGGTCTCCCCAGAGCCTTCTCTTCTCCAGGCTGAAAAACCCCAGCTCTATCAGCCTGTTGCCATCGGAGAGGCGCTCCAGCCCTCTGACCATCTTCGTGGCCTCCTCTGGACTTGCTCCAGGAGGTCCAAGTGCTTCTTACGCTGGGCACCCCAGAACTGGACACGATACTTCAAGTGGGATCTCACCAGAGCAGAGCAGAGGGGCAGAATCCCCTCCCTCGCCCTGCTGGCCATGCTGCTTTTGATGCAGCTCAGGATGTTTGGCTTGCTGGGCTGTGAGCACACATTCCTGGGTCATGTTGAGCTTCTCATCAACCAACACCTCCAAGTCTTTCTCATTGGGGCTGCTCTCAATAATGCTAAACAACACACAGGACCTGAATATCAGAATATGAAATACAGTATAAAATTAAGAGACCGCAATGGGACCTTTACCCACGTTTGCCTCGCTGGAGCAAGGAAATACTTAATTTAGCGCAAACTTCTTCCTTACAAAGCAGTAATTTCAACAATTTTGTAGTTCCTGGCATATACCTGTAGACATAACTACCATATAAAGGAGATGTAACTTCCCCTTGTACCATCTGCAGGTCAAACACCGAGACCAGTGATATGCTTCCCACACAGAGCAGTAAATCAGACACCATCTTCCGTGTTTTTCCTCACAGCAGGTGCTCAGAGGCAGTGCAGTGTCCCCCTGCTCCACCCTTGGCACCGCACACAAGGTATTCTGCAAAACTGAGGAACTGCAGGGATGATGTCACTTATTTTAAAAGATCCGTTTGGCCAGTTAAATGAGACATTGCTGGAAAGGCTCAAGGTTAAAACATGAATTCACAAAACTGGGAAAAGAATTTCACGACTCTTTAGAAGCCCATTTTGGAGAGTAGATGCAGTTGCAACATAGTTGGAGCCATTATTTTCATTCAGAGAGATCCAAGTCTGCTATTCTCACAGCACTGACAGATGGTAGGTTTCAGTATCTCCGCGACTATCTCAGACTCAACTGACAATATCTCAGACTCTCTAACTGTTTGAATTTTTGTGTGTTATGAAGGAATATTACCCACTTGTTAAAAACTATAAAACCAAAATCCACCCACTATGTTACTACTCAAAAGTGTGACAGACTTCAAACAATCAAATAAAAAATCTTTGCATGAGACCAATGACAATAATTTTGTGAAGCCTCTGGTTGGCTCTCACTTTAGCTACACCACAACCAGAGATCATGATTGTATCCCCCACCCCACAGCATTTTTTTCACAAAGGAGCAAGTCCAAAAGGAAAAGGAAATTTCCAGAATCCACCTGAAATACCAGGTAGCAAAAGAAAAGCATTTTATGATAAGCTGATATCCAGCTTCCCTTTCAAAATCAAGCCCTAGCAGTGACACAGCTTTAGCATGAAACTAATGGAATATAGCATAAGAGGTGCTATAACTCACTGGGGATCCCTGCCCAGACCCTCAGATCTTTGAGGGCCTGTGATCCCAGATCACACTTTACAGGGGCAGGATCCAACATCCATCTGAGTGGGAAAGTGGAGGCCTGTACAGCTGCCGTGCCAGTAAGACATGGATAGGAGCATACACCACACCAGACGGAGGGCTTCAGGCTCTCATGTTCACCTATAAACCTGTATCTGATGTGGGAACAACCATTCAAGATAAAAATAATTGTTAAGGGAAGATAGGTTACTTTCAAGTTCTTCAAAGATTTCTGCACATAGCTGCAAGTAAAATACAAATCTTAAAAGGGCAATCTGTTGGCAGCCTGCTACCCAAAAGTGTTTCAAAAATGGTTATGACAAAGCTCTCTGCCAACATTTCTGCAAAAAACTGCAAGCTGCTAGAATGAATGTTTTGGTTTTCTGAAAAATAGTATGCAAATACTGCACAATTGCAACAAAGATAATAAGTAGAGTTGTGCTTGAACACAGATAGTTTTAATTTAATTTGTGCCTAAATACCCTGGCCAAATTCTGTTCATAGCTATGCCAGACTGCTAAAGTATAAGGCAAATAATCTTAAACTGTTTAGATTTTATCAGTTTAATGAATGTCTCTACCAGAATCTAAACCACAGCTTCAAACATGTCCAAGTGTAGTGCTTCAAACCAGTCTCAAAGCTACCAGGTGTTCAGCAGGTTCATCCTTTGCTAGATGGGGGAAGAGATGTTACCTCAAAGTAGGATTCAAACCTTGATTTAGACTGGGATTGCTCAGCAGGAACCACTTAGCGCTTCTTTTTTTTTTTTTTTAAATTTGTAGTGATGTAAATACAGAAGAACAAAATTTTATTATGAAATAAAACAACCTCAAGTGATAGCATAAGTTCAAAACAAGCAGTGGCTCCATCTCTGATAGAAATGTTTTAACATTCATGCTTTACTCCTGCAGCAATCTCTTTTCAAGTTAGAACTTGTTTGAAACTGGAAAAACCTTACAACAGATAAAGAATAATTGGCTGGATTAACTTTATAGCTCTCCTTATCTGGGCAGTTGCCCTGCACAATTAAATAAATAGACATTTGGATTATGCTCTTTCTTGATGTGGGATAGTGTCAGATAACGCCTATGACAGGCTTTTAGCTCCAGTGCAAGCTCACATAATTGCCATGGAGAATATAATGTCCTGTTACCAAGCCACGAGCTGTGTTTACCAGTGTTTTCCCTGCACTTGAAACTTCAAAGAGTCCTCGCAAGACTGGGGCCTAAATTAGCTACTACAAACAAAAGGGTTGGGAAAGGAAAGCCGGGTTTTATGGCCAGGGAAGCAGACAGGACAATGACTTCCTTTCACATGTATCTGTTGCCTCTCTTGTGCACACAGAGTTTCCAAGTGCAGCTTTCGAAGAGAGGCAAAATGAATGCTTTAGAGCACGGAACATCCTGAGGAGGGATCCAAAGTCTGTTTAGATGGGACAGCTAAACAGTAACTCCCTCAAAGCTGACAGGCCCAGCATGGAGGTCCCCTGCAACCCTACAGCTTGGTCCTTATTCAATGTCCTATCTTGGAAGAGGTCAGAGAACCAAGTGCCAAGCAGTTACACAGCCCAAAACCTCTGCTCAGCTGAAGTTCTTAATTGGGATGGCTGCTGCTACCTGGGCAAGGTGAAATGGCACTGCCCAGAGCGTGGGCTTCTTTATGAAACCCTGCAGGGTTAAAGCCCACCTTCCTTCAGGGCAGTGGGAACTCTGCCCCTGACAGGAGTGGGTGCAGCGCTGGGATGTCAAGGCAGTTCAATATCAATGGTAGTTTGGTCTTGCCCTCTTTGAAAGAAACATCTGCTCTCTGTCAGAGACATCTGCTCCATCCTGCCTGCATCCACACCTTGGCACTGGGGTTTATTCATGCAGAACTGCCCCAAACTCCCACGGGACTTGTGTCCGGGTGAAGACAGTGCTAAACAAACTCACTACATATAATCCTACCCTCTGTAAGCCCTAAATAATCACCTCACTAATGAAGTATTACCCTTGCTTTGAATAGCTGAAGGTATTTGCCTCCAGTGTGGTTGAGGCTACTTTTGGGCCCCATTGTGTGCCAGCCTACTTTCTACAGACACCGTACAAAGCACAGAAAAATTTCCCTTTCTGTTGATGACATCGACATCTTACCACTGTGTTAGCCCACAGTCAAGCTACAAAGATGAGTGAAATGGAATTTACACTGACAAAATTGTGCATAAAATTTAGTCCATCTTCTAACTCTCCCTGCAAACTCTCCAAGTCTTACACTAAGCAGTGTGTCTTTCCATCTTCTTATTGTCCAGATTTTGAAATGCATCATTTTACTGAGGAAACAGATCACAATATGTCTCTAGCACAGAGCACAATATATGTTCATTTTATGGCTATGGGTATTTATATCTCCTGATGCATTTACTTGTTATTTTCCTGAAAAAGTTTTGAAATAAAACACTACTATGTAACTAATTTAAGCAACATTGCCAGAGAACTTTTAAAAGCATAAACAGTTTTGCTCCGAAAAGCCTATCAGTCTCGCTTTCATCATCTTTATTAGTACAATTTCCATGATGTTATCAACTAATTGTTTTAAAGTTTCTAGCTCATTACTCTAACAGTAGCATAATCAGAAATACACTAAAGTTTTCTTTTAGCATCTGTATTTATTAAAAGAAAAAAAAAAAGGTTATGTTTACAAAAGAAATTAGCCAAATTTGTTTTGAATCCACTTGAACGTAGTTCTTATTATTCAGGTTTTTTGGAGTTGAATGATCTTAGTGTTTGACATCTGAAACTTTTGTGGCTTTTTGTCTAAGCAAAGAAAACAGTGATAACGGACAACTTCCAGCTGCAAACCTTTTTACCTTTTTTTTTTCTTTTTTTTTGTGACACTGTACATGTACAGGTTTTATTTTGGTTAATGAAGACCAGTTTTTCGAAATTTCAACTCAGTGATGTTAAAGTAGGCACTTCTTAACGTAATGAAAGCAGAAGCTTTAGCCTGAACAAGACATTTTAACTTGTGTCACAAAGCTTTAAGCCCTAAAAATCCTCAACCACCCACCCACACTCAGTCACTTTTAACCCTTAAATTGCTATATGCAATAGAAACGCAAAAAGAAAACATCGCATGCTGCAAAGAGGCTTAACACTGCGCTCCCCTGGGATTGCTGGTTGTTCTTACACATTAGCAATTCGGGATAGCTGCTGATCAAAGGATGCTTCTACGGGCTTTATGGCATGGAAGGAAAAGCTCTAGACCAAGTTAAAGCCAACAGGGTAAACACATTTCCATGAGCGCCATTTCAGTGCATTATATGCCACTGATACAATTTTCAAGTTTGTAAAAGGGCAGTAGTTTCCAAACTCTTGAAACTCTGACCCAAACTGTGCACTGCTGCATTACCAAGGTGTTCATCTTCATATACAAGGCAGCGAGTTGTATCTTTCTACAAGAACTTAGGTTTATGTTATTCGGTGAAATATAATTGCAGATGGAAGAAATGGATGACTTTCCTTCATCATCCTCTTTTGGCAGCTGCTGTTTTGATCTGATCACTGGCCCTGATTTGTTTCCTGCTCCAGCCAGCATTCAGCTCTGCTCTGTAATTCCAAGCAGATGAGCCAGGGAGTCCAACCCTGCAATTACACCTCCTCTCTTTACCCTCTAACTTCAAGTCTCCCATTTCAACTTTTACATCTCAGATCACAGAGTTTAAAGAACACCTCTGGCGTCCTGTCAGGTCTGGCTCAGCTAAACATGTTTCTACGCTCTCCGGATCTCATAGCTGAGCTGTGAGAAGAGTATAAAACCCCCTCCTGGGGATCAGAGTCTCCTACTCTTTCTTTCTCAAAACAAAATATACCATCAGAAGCCCATGCTCTTTATTATTTATTAAATACCATAGTGTGTGCTTAGCACTTGTACAAACACAGACACAATCCCTGCTTCACAAAATCAACCCCAGGAATAGCTTTGAAATCCTTAACTCCAGCTCACAGATCTCCCACTGAATCCATGTAGGTCACTTGCATTTTAACAGTTAAAAAAATTCCTCTTTTTACGACTAAGCTTGGGGTCCTAAGAAATTTAACTGAAGGATGCTAGATGCTACAAAGGACTTCAGAATTAGGAACACTCTTCAAAATGCTGCTGTAACCGAGTAGCTTGAGTCACACTTTCAGCAGGATATCATACCCAGATTTTTCAAATCTGGCTGCCAAATGTTAGACATACCTAAGCAACTCATTAAACTGCCTCCTTTTCAGAAGTTTCTCTTGAAGAACACTGGCTTTCTGGAAAGATGGGTTATCTGTTTAAGGGCCTGAAAATGGATTTACAAGCTGAACTTTTAAGTTTAAATATGCTGACTTTTCTCACTACACTTTTGCCTACTGTGAAGTTTCAGAGAGATGTCAGTCCAGGGTTAAACTGAGAGACTGTCAAAGCAGGACTGTGTGTAATAACACCCAGAATCTCCGTGCTCTGCAGCAAAACAATTTTAGTTGGGCACAAGATCCAGTGCTGGCACACTCTGCTACCAAAGGCTTCCCAGATAACACATCCACGGCAAAAAACTTTTCCCGAGAAGAGGTGGAACGCGGGCCCCGCAGGGTGTCTCGGCGAAACGCGCCGGAGTTCCGCAGCGCCAGCTCTTGCCCGGAGGTGAGTAAAGAAACTTTGTGTGAGGTGCCCGGACCAACTGTTCCATCCAAGCAGTCCCAGGCGGCAACACAATCCGCCGACACACACTTGGAAGCGGGGCTCTTTCGGCGTGGTTTTGCCCCCGCCGGCGGCTGCCGCTCCCACGCGTGCTGCGCAGGGGTGCCGCTAACACGGGGGTCAGGCAGAGCCAGCGGGGTCTGCCCGCTTCCCATCCTCTGCCAGACCTCTGTCCCGGGCAGGCGGCACCCAGCGCCCGCGGCCACGACGGCAGAGCGCCCCCCCCCGCGC